>ML675690.1:430956-612253 GCA_007922155.1 Mesoclemmys tuberculata | reverse complement strand
ACACACACGGCAATGCTCTCTTGGGATCCTTTAGTTAATTGTGGTTTTATTTCCTTGCCCCATAAAGACCCAGCACGATGGTGGTTTTTCCATGATTGATTGTGGCACGTCCCAGAGTTTGTCAACACTGCTCCCGTCTTTAGCTGGTGGGAATCATTTGAGAGTGATGCAGAACTGCTTTGTGAAGTGGGCCTAATCCTGTACAGTGCTGAGAACTCTCTCTGGAAGGTGCTAATGTCACTGTGAGTTGAGGGCCCTCAGTGCCAACAGGAAGCATTCAGTACCTTGCAGGATCAAACCGAAATTGTCCTGGGTGGGGTCAGAGTACTGTCTTGTGGTAGCATACAATACATTGTTGATGCCCTTCAGTTTAAAAATCCCGTAATCGATGGAATAATTACAAGCAATGAAAGTTCATGAGAAATGTTTACATGAAGCTATTTTTAGAGTCCTACTTTTTTTTTTAAATGAACACTGCATCAATAGTACCTAATCAACATTTAAATTACTTGAATACTTTTATTGCTCTAGATTGTTTGAAAGAATAACTTGTATGGTCTCTTTGTGAATTAAACATTTGTGGATGCCTTCATAAGGCCCATCTGAAAGTAGGGGTGACATTCTCCATACCATTAAAGTTTCAAGTAAACCTCTGCTGGACTGGCATTTTATATGCCTCATAAATAAAGGTCTTTTGCTATTCTTATGGCTTTTTTTGGGGGGGTTGTGACTATAGCAACTAATCCCATCTCCCTCCAAGAGAAAAAAAAATCCTTAGAGCTTTTTGACTGATACATTCAGAATGGGAAATTGAGGCATGGAGAGATGGAGTGATTTGTCCAGGGTCTCACAAGAATCCTAGAATCCTAGAAGATTTGAGTTGGAAAAGACCTCAGGATGTCATCTATTCCAACCCCCTGCTCAAAGCAGGACTAACCTCAGCTAAATCATCCCAGTGAGGGTTTTGTCAAGCCACAGCTTAAAGTTCACAGTAGAGCTGGGAATTGAACCCACATCTCTGGTTAGTTACCAAACCAGTGTACCATCCTTCCTCTTTCAGTCACTGAGCTCTGCCTCAAGGCATTTACAACCTACATCAACAAACAAAGCAAATGGAAAAGATACAAATAATCAAATCCATCTCCGTGTTAAAGCAGGCTTATTCCCTATATTGTGTTTCCAATTCCTCAGTGCCAATCCAGGCTCTGACATGAACTCCTGTTTTGGTTTTGGGCTAGCCATATACCCTCTGTGTTTCCCCTTTTTAGAAATGGGAATGGCATTTACCTACCTCATGTGACTGGTCAGACTTGATTCCCTTGAAGAGTGAGAGTGTGTGTGTGCGCGCAACACCAACCACAATTGCTGCCCTGATCCCAGGTGCTGTTGATGTGTAATACTGCTTTTAATACAATAATCAATAAAATATTTCTGTTCACTCTAATTAGAGTAGTTCTTTGGGTGCTTGCTCATGACGATTCCCTGTTAAGTGTGTGCATGCCCTCATGCACGACTGTCAGAGATTTTTTGCCTTAGTTGTATCCATAAGGCCAGTTCTGGTGCCTTCTAGAGAGGCCTGCACACATGCGGTGGTAGATGAGGTGTCGCCAAACCTGCACCCCCTCAGTTCCTTCTTTCTGTCTATAATGGTTATTGGAATGGCTTTCTCTCTTGCATCTGCAAGGGCCTAGTGGTTCTTTTCATAGATAGTTGTTAATAGTTCTTGTAAATAGTAAGTTAGTAAATTACAGATAGTGGTCCCATCAGGGACGTTTGCCCAAGGACTGGGCATGACCCTGTCCCCAGACTTCAAACTGTGTTTTGTTAGCCACAAGCCCTTCCTCCTGAATGACCCCCATGACAGTTGTTTAAAGTATTTAGGGGAAGTACAAGTGAGGGATAAGTGCAAGATTTTCAAAGGTTTCAGGCCACAGACTAAGACAAACACCTGAAAGCCCTTTTAGTGGAGGTGGCACTCAGACAGGCCTCAGAACTCTGCTACTCGGACTTGGCACGAGAACTTCAGCACTGTGGAGGTCCCCGCCATAATCCAGCCCTTCTCAATGCCATTTGCCTTTGCCAGCGCTGAAGATGCGGCAAAATAAACTGCGCCAATTGAGGCCATTCTCCTGAACTGAAGAGGGATAAGAAATTGGGGTCGGGCAAAGGACCTGTGTTGGGCCAATTACCTGCTCCGGGGCGGCTAGAGCCAGCCTCGCCTCCCAGGGCTACTACCAGCCCGTTGAGAGAACTACCTACAACTCCTGGGAGTGGAAGGGGGCCTCTCCACCTAATGGTGCCCTTGATGCTGGAGGCCTTTCAAGTGGACAGGGACTTGTTGGCCCTCCCAGTGTCTTCTACTCCAAGGAACTTACTCTTGGCACCAGAGCCGATAAAGGCATGCATCTCCAAGGATAAACCTGCCATGGGGCCACCACAGTGGTTCACAATACCTCGGCCAAGATCTCTGGTCCTATGACAAAGGTCTCTGCTATCTCAACCCCAATCTCCAGCACTGTGCTACCAGTCTCCAACTCAGAAGAGAGACTCAACAGCTACGTATCGCCAGTCTTCATCTCCCTAATACTGGTCATCATCTACGAGGCACCGGTTACCAGTAGCATCCGGCCTGACACCTCATTGCATGCCACTGTCTTGGCACCAGTCCCCTCCAATGCAGCATTGCTCAGGGGAATCCTGTCGTCGGTCACCATCTCCCTGGCACCACCCCCTGATTCCAAGTTGCATCCAACAGGAGGAGCCACTGTGGGTCTGCCATGGTCCCTGAGGGAGGAACTGTAGGAGGGAGAGCCCAGTTACCAGCCTAAAAAATTCAGGTCGGTGGGTGTACCACCTTTCAGTACTGGCCCAGCAGCATCAAGATCAGTGGCCTGTCTAGTAGCCATGCTGGAATCCATCAGGGATCCCAGTGGCACCAAGACCCTACTTGTTCCGGTCTTCTGCAGCTACATCTGGAATATGATCCACATCACTGACTGGCCCAGTGCAGGACTCAAACTTGGGATCCGATACTGGCATCCAACCGTGGGACCTGGAGATAGAAACAACTCCCCTTGAAGAGGAAGAGGTACCACTCCCTCCGCTGGCTTTACCATTGTCCTCTTCATCCCTGGATGAGGCAGTGGCCAGTCCGGCTCCCCTGATACCCCCAGATTTTTGTGCCCACCAGGAACTCCTTAAAAGGATTGCATCCAACCTGAGGTGCTCACAGAGCCTATGGATGGCCTCTTTGACATCCTGGTGGCCGTGGCACTGACTGAAGTTGAATTCCGGTGCACAAAGGGGTGCAGAAGGTTGTCAAAGCCTTTTGGCAGATCCCATCCTCCCTGCCACCAATATCCAAAACGGCTGAGAAGAAATATTATGTTTCAGCCAAGGGATATGAATGCGTGTTCTCCCACCCCCTGGATTCCTGGTGTTGGCTGCGGCGAATGAGTAGAACAGGCAGAGACAAGCAAGTTTGAGGTTTAAGAACAAGGATGCTAAGAAGCTGCACTTGTTTGGAAGAAAAATTTATTCTACAGCCAGTTCTTCAACTCAGAATCTCCAACCAACAGGTCTTGCTGAGGAAATGCAATTATTACATTTGGGTCTCCATGGCCAAATTCAAGAACTCCCTGCCACAGGACACTAGGCAGGAGTTTGAGTCCATCTTGGAGGGAAAGAGAGTGGCTATAGCCTCCCTCGAAATGGCGCTGGACGTTACCAGTTCCACGGCCATGTCAATGGCCTCAGTGGTATCCATGTGGCAGTGTTTCTGGCTGCAGTCCTCTAGATTGTCTCAGGAGGTGCAGCAATCTTTACAGGATCTCCCATTCAAGGGGAACACCCTATTTTTGGAGCAGACTCTTACCAGGCTTCAAGTCCTGAAAGACTCCAGGGTCGCTTCATGATCCCTTGGCTTTTATAAACTGCAGGCATCTAGGAGACAGTTCTGGCCACACAACCACTGCCTAGATATTCAGGTGAGCTGCAGCATGGCACCTATAAGAGAAGGGACAGAGATAAGAGGTTTAGGCACCGCCATCCCACTTCCTCCTCTGCTGCCCAGTCAGGCCCTGTGTGCCATCAGGATGGTCCACAGCAGGTGTCTTCAGGGTATGCCCAAGGATGGAATCCTAGTCTGGCCTTGGGACTCATTTCACCCCCGTCCCATTTGTATCGGAACTGACAGTTCCCCTTTCTGCATGGGCCCAGACTACATGGACTGTTGGGTCTTCAACCCTATATCAGATGGTTACACCCTGCGGTTTTCTTCAGTATCATTCCCCCTCCCTGACCCTCTTCAGGGACCGTTCTCATGAGCAACTTCTCATTCAGGACATGGAAATCGTCCTGTTGAAAGCAGCTGTGGAGGAAGTTCTTCAAGACATGAGAGGGATGCTTTCTTATACCAGAGGAGACCTTGGACCCATCCTGGTCTTGTGTTGCCTCACAGATATCTCAAGAAGTTGAAATTCCACCCGGTCACCCTAGCCTTCATCATCCCTTCTCTGGATCCAGAGGACTGGTATGCACCCTTGACTTAGAAATATGGAAATATGCATCCTTTATTTTCCAAAGCCACAGAAGATTCCTCTGGTTTGTGGTTGGCCAATGACACTACCAATTCATGGTGATGCCCTTCGGCCTCTCTTTCACCCCAAGGGTTTTCACAAAATGTATGGCAGTAGTGTCTGCTTATCTCAGGCGTTGAGGGGTACAAATTTACCCATACCTGAATGACTGGTTCATCAAGGGCAAGTCGCAATCTCAGGTCCAGCATAGCCTCAATCTCATGAGATCCACTTGTTGAAATCTGGGCACATTGAGCAGAAATCAACTTTGTCCCCTGTTCAACAGAGTTCATAGGAGCAATTCTTGACTCCACAGAGGCCAATGTATTGAAACCCGACATGACTTGGAACCAGGACTCTGGAAGAAAAGCATTGGCCTCTGTCTGAACCCTCACTCAGTGTTACAGGGAGTGCCCTTTGAAGGTCTTTCCCCCTCAGTGACGCTGGCCTCCAATACTTCACATCTGGGGTGGGGAGCCTATTTCAATGACCTCAGCACCCAGGGACTCTGGATACAGGAGGATCACTCCCTCCACATAAATGGCAGAGAGCTTGAAGGGATTGTCAGTCATTCCTTCCTTACCTGGCTGGCAAGGTAGCCCAGATTCTGATGAACAATACCGCCATGATGCTTTCCAACAACAAGCAAGGTAGTGCTCAGTCATCACCCCATGCCAAGAAACTTCTGCGTACCAAATGCCATCCACATTGTAACTTCACATCTCCCAGGCACCAGGAATGCGCTAGTGGACCTCCTCAGCAGGTCCTCTTTGTCTCGTCATGAGAGATCACTCCACTCTAAGTTTGTCAATATGATTTTCCAAAGGTGGAGACTCCTCAAGTGTATCTGTTTGTGTCTAGACAGGACAGAAAGTGCCACCAGTTCTGCTCCATCTGTGGACTCGTCAGAGGCTCTCTGTCTGATGCCTTCCTGCTGTCCTTGGCTGGGACTCTGCTGTACACTTTTCCGTCAGTACCACTGATCCACAGGGTTTTGTCGAAGATCAAGCGGGACGGGGCAAATGTGATAATGCCGATAGACCCAGCATGGCTGCAACAGCACTGATTCAGCACCTTGCTGGAACTCTCAACAGCAACCCTGCTGGAACTGCCATTTTAGCCAGACCTCCTGTCACAGGACCAAGGCCGTCTGTTGCATCTAGACTTAGCATCCTTGCACCTACAATGTGGCTGCTGCATGACTAAATACAGAGGAGCGGGCTTGCTTAGCACAAGTTTAGCAGGTTCTCATGTGCAGCAGAAAGCCTTCTACCAGAGCAACATACCTGGCGAAATGAAAGAGGTTTTCCTGTTAGGCCTCAGACCAGAATCTTTCCCCTCACCGAACCTCAATACAGTCCAAATTGGACTACCTGTTACATCTCAAGCATCAAGGCCAAGCCCTTTCGTCACTTACGGGTCATCTGGGGACTCTTGGCCTCATATCCTCCAGTCCAGGATAGATCAGTTTTCTCCCATGATGATCAGGTTCTTTAAAGGCCTGGAAAGACTACCTATTCCTGCCTGGGATCTGAATCTAGCCTTTCAAGGCTCATAGGCCCCTCACTTTGCATCCTGTTCTCTGTTGGTCGACTCTCTAAAGGTTTCCTTCCTGGTGGCAATAATCTCAGCATGAAAGGTTTCTGAGATCAGAGCTCTCACCTTGGAACCACCTTACACAGTGCTTTATAAAGACAAAGTTCAGTTGGAACCTCACCCAACCTTCTTACCAAAGGTGGCATCACAGTTCCACAATAAACAGGATATATTCCTGCCTATATTCCTCCTGAAACTTCACAGATCCAGTGAGGAGTATAGGTTGCACACCCTAGATGTTACACTGACCTTGGCCTTCTACCTTGAAAGGACTAAACCCTTCCGAAGGTCTACACAGCTCTTTGTCGCAGTGGTAGAAAGGATGGAAGTCTGCCAGTCTCCTCCCAGAGGATCTCCTAGTGAATAACCACCAGCATCAAGTTCCGTTATGAACAAACAAAAGTGCCTCTGCCAGCAATTGTAACAGCTCACTCCCCCAGGGCACAAGCCTCAGCAGCAGCCTTCCTGGTGCAGGTGCCAATCCAAGACATTTGCAGAGCTGCTACCTGGTCGTCAGTTCATACTTTTGTGTCCCATTACAGTTGTCACCCAGCAGGCCCGAAACAACACCAGCTTCAGTAGAGAGCAGTATCGCAAGTGGCACATCCATGAACTCCGAGCTAACCTCCAGGGATGCTTGTGAGTCGCCTAACATGGAATCCACATGAGCAAGCACTCAAAGAAGAAAAAAATGGTTACTAACCTTTTGTAGCGGTGGTTCTTCGTGATGTCTTGCTCATGTCCATTCCATGGCCCGCCCTCCATCCCTACCGTCAGAGTTGACGACACGAAAGAACTGTGGGGGTGAGGGCCAGCAGCGCCTCATACTACTGCATAAGTGGGCGTCTCTGGAGGGTGCCATATCTGGCCCTACAGATACCACTAAGGCAAAAAATCTCTGACAGCTGTGCATGAGGACGCACACGCATGAGCAGCACATCTCAAACAATGAGTTATGAAAGGGTAGTAACTTTTTTTCCCTTTTTTTCCTGCTGACTGAGTTCTGATTCGTTAAACATTAAAGGCAGTTCAGCTTGCTGGAAGTTCCTGATAGCAGGTGCCTCTCCTTTTTTTAAAATTTTACCAACAGCTCTGTTGTTGCTTATTGTAATTGCCAGCTCCATTTTTCTGTAATCAGCACATTTTAACTGGCTTACAGTGGCCTTTCATTTAAGCCTCAGTGATGCACTTTTGTTCCTGTTGAGTAGTACACTCCATGAATATTCCTATTGATTTTATTGGACCATTGTGCCATGACTCAGAAATTGTACTATCTGCTTTTAAGTAGAGTATCTCACTTAACTTCGTGGGGAATACTGCTTTAAAAGCCTGGTATGATATGGCCCAATGGTACTGATACTGGTATTGGTATGGCCCAGTATGGCCTGATACTGCTCACAGAGGAAGTGGCTGTTCAACAGGAATCCTCATTCCTGTTGACAGAATCAGACCTTTAGGGCCAGATCCAAAGCTCATTGAGTCATTGGAAGTGTTTCTGTTCACTTCAATTTGGCTTAGGATCAGTCCCTTTCAAGAAGGAAGAGTAGTGATCCAAATTCTGGGACCTGCTCCGCACACTTCCCTGCAGTTAAATAATCCCCTTCTATCTTTCTGCCAATACAGAACTTGGATCTTAGAGCAGTTTAGTATGTGACATTTTGTCAGTGGTTACCTATGTATCTAAATTATTGTAGATGACGTCAGTTGACTTACCCTGTTCAAAAGGTTAGTAAGCAAGAATCTCTCTCCTTTTCAACTCCATGCTAGTTATCAGCTTAGTTCTAAATTGCTGTCTTGGTTTTCAGTATCATTTCTTTATTCATAATGTTTCAAGACACTGATTAGTTCAAACTAGTCAAGCAACCAGCCAACAAACTTTGATATATTGCACACCCAGTCATCCACCTCCCACTGATATCCAAGGTTAGTAATTAGGGCTGTTATACACTCAGAACTTACAGAATAGTATTAATTTAATTGTTATCAGAGAGAAAAGAACTCTACATAAATGATGCAACTGTCTGTGATGCAAAACTGCACCTCAGAATAAAAGTTGAGATGGGAGGTAGATTTTGAGAATTATCGGCAAATAGATAATATGGAAATCATATGAGCTGCTAAGATCATGCAAAGATAAAGATGCAGGGGGACTGAATGATACTAATGGAGTTCTAATGCTAGCCAGACCTGGTATATTTTTTTAATTGCTGCCACTTTGCAATCATTCATTTAATTTGTATTTAACTTTTTCCCTTCCCTGATCAATAAACAATACAACTTCATTACTAAAACAATCCCACACAAACAATGTTAGGAATAACTTTTCTTGCTTTCTCTCCTGTGCCATAAACATTTTTTTTATGTTCCTCTATAGTGACATAATGTATATCTTCAGCTTCCTCCGACTATGTGGGCTCCGTCTCACATCTCTTGTGTAGATTGGAATATCTGCGAGACAGAAACGGTTGTTCTTTGTTTGTATCAGGGTACTAACTAAGGGCCCTGATCAGGGTTCCACAGTACTAAGGACTAATCAAGCTAGTAACACACAGTCCCTGTTCCAGAGAGCTCATTAACGAAGATTTTGACATACACAAGTGAAGAAACAAACCTGTCTTTCTTTGACTGATTGGGACAGTTATTTTTTTCCCAACCACAATTCTAATGGCTACAAATGCCATTTTTTTGCATACCAACAGAAAATGGTATTTCAATACCATCAGAACTCAAAATCTAAGAAAATTGGGGTTGCAGTAACGTAACTGGGGACAAAATTAGTCCAGATACTTTTGTTTAAACATCCCTCCTTTACAGCCATACACTTGTTTCCTTCCACCTGGAAGGAATCATGGAAAGTCTTTGTAAAAATGTTTCTATTTTTGGCCAGCGCTTCAGCTAGTGGAAGTCATAGATTTTACATCAGTTCGCATCAGCTGAGGTGCGAGTCTTATAATGTCATTGCTCGGTTCACCATACTATTTAAGTACACAGTAGAAAGACAGGGTGATTTCTGGAGCTCAAGAAAGGGCTTTTGACACTCTGTGTATCATGTGACCAGCTCTTCCCTCTGTCAGCACATAGTAAAGGCTTAAAGCTTAGGCACCTATAGGCCTTATGCTGCAGTAGTAGGCACAAACTGGTTCTTATGTTCCTCCATGCTCTGGAAGAGAGGATCTCTCCTGTCAACCCCTGCAGCATACCCTTATTCAAAACCTGGCTGCTCGGGATAAGCTACTGAAGAGGGAGGAATTTGGTTCTCATGTGTCTCATCCATGTTGCTCTTGAGTTGGAAAAGATGAAGACATTCATATCTAAAAAGTACGTGTAATGTGGTACACAGACCCCCCTCCCACAAGGCAAGAAGGGATTAATAGGCTACTGAAGGCCTAATCTGCCCAAATAGAGACACCTGGAGCAGGAGGCAGGCTTCCTGATAAGGGCTAAAAGAGCCTGTTCAATCAGAGGAAAGCAGGCAGAGAGAGAGAAGAGGTGATGCTCTCACCGTCCTAGAGAATTCTAGCTAGGGTCAGTCTTCCCCTGGTAGCCTAGCAGTTCTTCTGGAGGAAAGGGGAAAGTTTATGTTGCTTCATACTTACTGTCCTATCCCCTACAGGGTAATCAAAGGGACTTAAGCAGAGGGATACGTCTGTGTAACTCGGAATGTATTGGAGGCTGGGTGGAGCAGCAGAAAACCAGCTGGAAAACTGAGGCTGAGAGATTGTGGCTTTGCCTAACACCTTAAAGGGGCGCTCTGGTAAGGGCATGCTATAATAGTACCAGCCTAGTCACTCTATTTGGCACAAAGAGCAACTTCACCGATAATATAAATGGATAATATAAATGTGTTCAGCTATCCAGTTGTATTCTATAGCAAACATTCCTGTAGCCTTTGCCTTCCTACCACTCTTTGTCCCCCTCACTGAAAGTAACAGAATCAGTTGTCAGATTCTTTAATGATTGGACATGTTGATCACATCTAGTGTGGATTGCAGTTGAGAATGCCAAATTCAGGACAGACTGTTTAAAAGAAAAAAAAAGGACAGGCACACCCCAAAACTGGTGGTTATTCTAACATTAGAGTTCATCAAACTAGTAACAAAAGTGAGCCCTGTATCATCCTGTTGGTTAAGAGTCCCCTTATGCATTCCAGCTCTTGGCTTGCTGCCCCAACAACTTGTCTTTATGATGAGAGGTTACTGATAACCAGATTCATCATACATAAAGCTCTACTAATCCCAAAAGATCAGCCACTTCCCCAATTCAATATATATATTTTAGATCTTAACAAATTCCAGGCTTGTAGCCAATCCTTTAGTAACTAAAAGTTTATTAATATAAAAGAAAAGAGAGTTATTAATTTGTTAAAGGAGTCAGATCATTACAGTTGATTTCAGATTTTACAGGACAGGAGAATACTGTGATGTTAAATCTGCTATCTTGTAATAAGTCTCTGTGGTTCACCCATCAGATTAGAGGTCATCAGTCCATTGTCCAAAGCTCTCATTTGTTAGAAATCTTGTTCAGAGATGTAGAGCAGGAATGAAAACAAAGCAGTGATGTCACAGCTTGCAATTCATAGCTCAGCCCATGTGCATGGAAAATTACCAGCCAATATGCGGTCCAGGAGCACATGAACATGGAAAGTTACTGGTAAAAGATGGAGTCTTAGATCCCATGTCTTTATCACATGCCCTTATGTGCCTTGCTGAGTCATGAGGCATCTATTGAGTATGTGCCCCTTGAGAAGTTTTTGGGAAAGTTCTTGGAATAGCCGATTGTCCTTAATGGGCCAGCAAGCAGGCTGGCTAGCATTGATGCAAATTGGTTGGGGGAGGGAGGGTGGTTTCACCCAGGAATACAGCACATGTTTGAGATACAAATACATAGCAAATATTCATAACTGTAGATACAAAGATGATACAGGCATATAAACAGGGTTATCATATTTAGCAGATTACAACTTTTCCCTTGATATGACATATTATGTATCCGTTTTAGTGTAATTGGTGACTGTCTTAGCATAACAAGTTATCTTTCTTTCTATACAGCATCAGAGGACCTATATAAATATCTAAGTACATAGAGAACATACGTTTAAATTTTATAAGGTGACTTATGCCATAATGCTAAGTCAGGACCTTCATTATGCAGGTTTCAGACAGTCCTAGAAATATTTCTCCCTTTAGCAAACTGCTGTGGGCTCTGTAAATGAACAACCAGAGTTAATGGGCAGTTATTCACATCTCATTTTAAAATCCACCATAAAGCGAGACTGCATAGGACATAGTCTACCTCATGAGATTAAGGTTTGAATCACTGATGACAGTGTGTGATGTTTGCCTTGCTAGAGAAAAGTATATTTTGAGAAGACATCCTGAGAAATACAGGGAAAATGTGCATGCGCTGCACCTATTATATTGATTTTAAGCTACTTTTTTTGTAGCGTTAAAAGCCTATTATAACCAGAGTTATGAATAAATAAAGGAGCTAGCTCTGATATTGCATTTCTCTTCACTTGTGGGAAATGAAGGGAGACTGTTAACTGTGAATTCGCAAAGCTCATGTCTAGCATTTAGAGTACTAGAATACAAGTGAATTATGAATAGAATTTTATGAGCCTTTTTATGGCAAGATATACAGTATAACAATCTTCAGAAAGCTAAATAGGGCAGTCCTGTGCCAGAAGCTGAGTTCTAGTCCCTCCACTTATCTACAACTCTCAAATGTCACATGCACTTTCATTGCATAGTGGATGATTCACTCCTTGCATTTCCTACAGCAGGAAAACAGGACGGAGTAGACATACATATGGGCCAAAGTTTTTACACTTGCGTTCCTGGAGGATAGGCTCCTGATTCCATATGTAGACACTGCTAAGAGGGTTACCTCAGCTCAGACATAGAGTGGAAACTCAGCTGGTTGCCTGTAAGCTCAAAGGCACCTGTGCGACCCTAACGGAAGGCTTACCTTGGCTTGGACACAGACTCAGCCCAGTTGTCCAAAGCCTAAGGCGCACCTTTGCTTCAGTGATGCTCACCACTGTTCAGATGTTTTCAGGACGTTGTGAAGATCCTTTTTCTGCCACGGAGCCCTTTTTTTTTTTTTTTTTTTGCCTCTTAGGTGTTCAGCTCTTGCCTTTCTGGTGATCAGCTCTCTACAAAGCTTGCCCTGCTGACTGTGGACTTTATATACAGTTTGGTCGCTCAAATTCAGCTAATCATCTTAATATGCCAGTTAGGCTCTGCCTGCCATATTAAGTTCTGACGTAAAAATGCTTTAAGCCAATCAGTTACTTAATATGCTAATTAGCCTCGATTTATGCTAATGAGAAGGGCAGGGCAGAGAGTGAGGAGGCGGGGTTAGGCATGATGAGGGCATGGTTGGGAGTGAACAGAGAGGGGAGGGCTAGGAGAGAGGAGGGAGTTCATCTAAAAGTCACTCTGGAAAGAGGGGAATGATGTTAGGAATGAGAAGGTCAAAATGAATAGGGGAAGGGTTATGTTCAGAGGAGGGAATCCCCCTTCCAACTGCCATTCTTAACTGTCACTTGCTGGATTTTTCTTATTACTAATCCTTGTCTAAAAATCCTAGTCTTAAAACTAAACATCATTCTAAATGTTATAAAATGTCCTGATACTGATACTGGTCTTTTTAATTACCCAAATATTCAATCCATCAATTTCAGAATTTTTAAAACTCTTTCGAGGCTTTTCTACAAGCCTTTATTTTAACATTCTTTTTGGCCATTTAGACAACCAAAGCAAAAATTTCTGGCCTCACTGCCTGTTTGTCTCACAGACCTATCTCCTCTTCAGAGTCTCTTTGGTCAATTGGTGCATGTATAATATGTGTTTTAATGGTAAACACATAGCATGTACAGTGTATACTGTAAGCATATTCTTGCCTATCTCCTCTGATCTCTCTCTCTCTCTCTCTCTCTCTCTCTCAGGCGTCAGCTTTTTGTTAGTTTGCTGCTCTGCCTCAGCTAGTAGCAGATGTATGTCTTCTGGCCTTTTTTTTTTTAAGGGCTGGTCAAAAATATGGGAACTATTGTCCACCGAGACTTAGATCAAAAGAGTTTTTTGTTTATTTCTATTTGAATTTTTAAAGATTTTTGTTTTCTCAAAATGGTATGAATTTTGTTTTCTTTCAGTTCAAATCAAATGGACTCTAAATGATATTTTTTGTTTGTCTCCTGCAACAACCTTTTTTTTCTTTTCCCCCCTTTTGTCATTAGGAAAGAGAGGGACAACGCACTTAACAAATTAACAACAGAGTGTTTCTATTCCATTTGATTTTAGTAAAAAAAAGTATTCAATTGAAATGAAATGTTTTGTCAAAAAATCAGAAAATAAAATAAAAACAGTAAACTGGTAATTAAAATAACAACAAACAAACACTTAATCCTCTGGGACAGTTCAAACCTGTTGCACAAAGTTCTTCATAACAACGCAACCACGTTCATGTCTAATTCATGACAGAGCCTCCTAGCAAGGCTCGACTTCTCAGACAAGCACATGGATATACTCTTCTGTGTTCCTGAACAATGGAACTTCTTTTGTTTGCTGCAGAGGTTGGCGAGTGTTGGCGAGTCATCTTGGTGCAGCAACAAACTAGAAAAATACCTTTCCCCATGGTTCTGGAGTTCCTTCAGTAGGGGTTGAAAGGTCTTGGATATATACCCATCAATGCCTACAACTAAAAGGTGGTATCCTGCAGGACTTACCTCTAAAATGGTGTGGCTGAACATTTAGAGCCAGATTCAGATCACAGTTACACGGTCCTGAATCCTGAGTAACTCCATCCAAGCCTGTGGTGGTATTCAGGGTTTACACCAGTGCACAAGTGATCAGCACCAAGGCTCTGTTTTTGTAATTGCATGCACTTGCCTTACAGTGAGAGACTTAAGTTCAATTGATGTAGTTTAACCAAGAAAAGGTGCCTTGATCATGATCAATAAAATAATCTATCAGTAACTGGTTAAAAGATAGGAAACAAAGAGTAGGAATAAAAGGACTGTTTTCAAAGTGAGGTAAACAACGGGGTTTCCAAGGATCTTTACGGAGACCTGTGCTGTTCAACATATTTGTTAATGATCTGGGAAAGGGAGCAAACAGTGACATTGAAAAGTTTGCAGATGATACAAAATTATTCAAGATAGTTAAGTCCAAAGCAGACTGAAGAGTTCCAAAGGCAATCTCCCAAAACTGGGTGACTGGGTAACTGAATGGCAGATGAAATTCAACATTGACAAGTGCAAAGTAATGCACATTGGAAAAAAATAATCACAACTACACATATATAATGATAGGTTCTCAATTAGCTGTGACCACTCAAGAAAAGAGCTTGGAGTCATAATGGATAGGTCATTGAAAATTTCAGCTCAGCGAGCAGCAGTGGTCAAAAAGGCTAACAGAATTTAGGAACTATTAGCAAAGGGATAGAAAAATGAGAAAAAAAATCTGTAAATCCATGATGTGCCCATGCCTTTAATACTGTGTCCAGTTCTGGTGACTTCATCTCATAAAGGTTAAAGTGGAACTGGAAAAAGTTCAGAGAAGAGCAGAAAAGAAGATCAGTGGTATGAAACAGTTTGCTTATAAGGAAAGACTAAAATGATTACGGCTGTTCATCTTAGAAAAGAGATCACTGAAGGGGTATATGATAGAAGTCTATACAATCATGAATGGTATGGAAAAGGTTAGTAGAGAAGTGTCATTAACCCTTTCCCACACTACAAAAATCAGAGGGCATTCCATGGGATTAATAGGCGCGAATTTTAATACAAAAAAGAGGAAATGTTTTTCATAGAATGCACAATTAACCAGTGGTACTCGTTGCTATGGGATGTTGTGATGTCCAAAGCTTAAAAAAGAGCTAAATAAGTTCATGAAGGGATAGATCCATCAACTGCTATTAGCCAAGATGGTCAGGGATGCAACCTCATCCTAAACCTCTGATTGCCAGAAGCAGGGAGGGGAAGATAGGTGAATCTCTCCATAATTGCCCTGTTCTGTACTTTCCCTCTAAAGACCTGATACAGGTCACTGTTGAAGACAGGATACTGGACTAGACAGACAGTTAGTTTGAACCAGTATGGGTTTCCTTATGGTCTTATAAGTACCCCACTGGTGAAAAGATTTCTGGTAGCAGTGGGTTCTTCCATCTAGCAGACAGAGGCAAAACAAGACTCAATGGCTGTAAGCTGAAGCCAGGTAAATTCACGCTAGAAGTAAGTCTCCTTTTTATTACAGTGAGGTTAATTAACCATTGGAATAATTTAGCTATTTAGCTGATTTAGTTGGGGTTGGTCCTGCTTTGAGCAGTGGGTAGGATTAGATGGCCTCCTGAGGTTCCTTTCAACCTTACTCTAATATGAATCTATGAGCTAAGCCAGGTGTCTTGCTAAAAGGTATGTATGCTGTAGCTCAGCAAGACGTGGGATTGATGCAGGAACAACTTGGTGAAATTCTATGTCTTGTCTTCTGCAGATGTCAAACTAGATGATCACAATGGCCTGAAAACTGTATGGATCTATGATGCATACTCACTTTTTTACATCATTCACTGTACCTAAGGTCTTGTACATGCAAATAACAGATTTCCCTTAACATATGCCTAGAATACCATTGTTACTGGGGAAGGTGGTTGGTTTTTTTAAAAAAAATAAAAGCACATTCTCCATCTTTTTAGGAGGGTTCCTCTGATGTTTCTGCTAGAACAAGAATGGGAAAGTCTTAATGGCAAGTTGCCTCATAGTGGGAACATGATGCTTTTTGTTCTGATGCTCAAACACTTGCAGACTGCATTTTAAAATCACTCTTTCAGTAATAGAAGGGTGTAATGAATCTTTTCTTGTTAGAAATTTGGAATTAAAAAGTTCCCTATCAGGTACAAAACAGCCATAGATGCATTTGGCGAGGTGCGCGATAAGACTGGCTTGTTTCTTTTCCGGGGGCGAACAACGTTTTATCATCCTGCAGCCTTCCTGTGATTTGCTATGCTAGGAGAAATTAATTTGACTCTTCACAATATTTAATTTTAAATCACTATTCAAGCATGGGTAACCACAGACTTCTACAGCATGCAGTAAACAGATGGATTAGTAATTGTGCATGTAATTAGGAATTACTCTTAAAATACAAAAGTACATTGAAATATTCAGCTGCCTTTAAAAAAAAAAGACAATTTCACTTTTTTCATCACCTTCCAAGTGGTTTTATTAACAAAAAAATAAAAAATCTCTCTTCCTCCTCCTCTTCCCCCCCCCAATCAGGGCACTATCATGATGTGAACATACTGTAAACTAATAACTGTACAGTCTTATTACTTTAACTGTTATCCTTCCCCCACCTTGAATTTTGCTAATAGTTTGCATTGTGTCTGGTGTGAAATTGATTTGCAGTATTGTTGGGGAAGGAACCATGGGTAAAATTTTAAAAGTGCCTGAGTCCCATTTTTCAAAAATGACTTAGCAGTGTAACTGTAACCGAAGGTCAATGGATGTAGGTATCTGAGTGCCAAAGTCACTTTTGAAAACAGAATATAGTCTTCTAAGTCATTTAGGGGTGTGGAAATTTTAAGCCCCCTTTCCTCCCCCCATCGTTTCTCTTTTTCTGAGAAGTGGCTAGCACACACTTCTATGTGGTCTTGACATATAGCCATAGGAAACCATGCAGCACTTATCAGTGATAAATACATGTAGACTATACCAGGCTGATTCTGTGACTTGTGTTCTGCAGATAGCAAACTAGATGATCATTGTGGTCCTTTTCTGGCCTTAAAAATGTATAAATCTATGATGCATACTCTGTTTTTTTAATATCATTTACTGTATCTAAGATCTTGTACGTGCAAATAACAGATTTCCCTTAACACGTGCCTAGAATGCCATTGTTACTGGGCAAGGTTGGTTTAAAAAAAAAAAAGCACCTTCTGCAGCTTTTTAGAAAGGTGCCTCTGATGTTTCTGCTAGAACAAGAATGGAAAAGACTTAATGGCAAGTTGCCTCACAGTGGGATCATGATGCTGTTTGTTCTGATACTCAAACGTTTGCAGACTGCATTTTTAAATCACTCTTTCAGTAATAACAGGGTGTAATGAATCTTTTCTTGACTGTCATTGGTGGTGTTGCCCCTGCTTCTACAAGAGCTAAATATGTCCCTTCCTGTTGTTCCATAGTTGTCTTTTAAAAAGGTTAGTGATTCTCCTGTAATATCTACAGTTTAAGAGCCCTGTCCTGTTCCCATTGAAGTCACTGGTATTTTTGCCATTGCTGATGATGGAAACAGAATTAAGCTCCAAGTGATTGAGCATGAAGTGAGAAAATGTGTTTATCTGGCTTCATTTGAGACTATTAGAAAGAATAATTTGCTTAGTAATAATTTGCAAATTCACATCTAAGATCATGGTTTGAACTGGCTTCTGTGTCTTTATATTAAATTAGATTTAAATTATACAGTGAAATGGAAAAACTTGCAGGTATTTTAAAGTGCAAATATTTTCCAAACCTTGTTCCCTTCTGGGGATGTAAGTTAGGGGCAGAGAACATTTTTACCTGTCTGTTTTGAGGTATGTATTGCAATTTGTGGGATTATTCCCCCTGTATTTTTTTTTAAACAAATGGAATGTCAGGAAACCGCTTTATTGTGGATAGTCTTTTGGCATAGTCTCTAAGACAGTAGGAGTGGCAATGGAATTCACAGGCCCTTTTTACATTACAAACTTCTGCTGTAGCTATGTCATTTGGGATGTGAAGAGATGCGACCTTTGACTGACGTAGCTGCCCTAGCAGAAGCCACTAATGTGGACACAAGTTGTATTGGCAAAACTGTGTTTTTTATTGGTATAGCCTGTTTCACTTGGGGGGTGGGGATGGAAGAAGCTATGCTAGCAAAAGCAGCAGCTTTGATCCAGGACAAATTGTATCCTGACTTGCAGTGCCTTGCCATTATGATATACCGTTATACCTATAACAGTAAAGCACTGCTGCTGTAGACATAGCCAGAGATTTACGGCCAGAAAGAGGAACCATCAGATCAGCTAGTCTTACCTCCTGTATACCCATGCCGTAAAATTTCTACGAGAGGTACCTGTATTGATCCCAGTAACTTATATTTGATTGACTAAGGCATGCCTTCTTGATTTGAAGACTGCAAGAGGTGGAGAATCCACCACTTCCCTTGGTCGTTTGCTCCAGTGATTAGTCCTTACTGTTAACTATCTGTGCTAAATTACCTATTTGAATGTATTAGGCTGTAACATCCAGTCATTCCTTCTTGTTACACCTTTCTCTGAAAGATTAAAGAACCCTTTAGTATTGGATAATTCCTGCCCACGAAAGTACTCCTACACTGTAACAAAGCCAGAAGAATTACTCCATTACATAAGGCATAATATTTCCCTGTTATGCAGAGAGTGGCAAAAGTCCTTCCTCTGTTAATTAAAGCCAGACTGAAATTGACCTCCAGAGAGGAAGGGCTAGATTGTTCTGCCTCCTAAAAGCAACAAAGGATAATTACATTCCTGCAGTGGACCCAAGTACTTCCCCACTGACCTTTGCCAGCCACGAAAGACAAGGGTACAATTTACAAGTGGAGGCGTAAAGATGCCTAAGCAGCTGTCTAATGTGAGGACGTTACACATGGATCAGGCAGTCCCTCCCTTTATTAAGCTCCATCTACAACACATCCTCGACCTCTCTGGTAACTGTGGAGGACCAGGAACGGTATAATCACTGCTCAGCCTTCATAAACACTGCCCTGACTGCTGAAATTCAGACAGAGAAGAGACACAGGGTTGTAGCTTGTGTAAATTGTTGCTTGTGTCCAGATGACATGATTGTGTGTCCCACATTGAACTGACAGCCACTTAATTTATTTTTCCATGTATAGATGCATATGGCTTAGTGACTTGTCATCCTCCATGGATTTTTTTCCTCCTCAAGAAAAGAGTGTTGTTTTTATTAGCAGTCGATTTGTAGAGATTAGAGTTTTTGTTTGGTTGGTTGGGTTTTTTTCCCCTGTTTTTCATGTAGTGCTGCCTTACTAGGAAAAGCCAAGGAAAATTAGCACCATGTCTAAATGTGCAGTAATAGCCAGTACTTCTGGGGCAGGCTGATTTAGGGTTCCAGACTTGTCTCCTCTCTCAGATGACTAAAGAATGGATCAAGACCACCCTTCCCTATTTTGAAATGTAGTAGTATTGTACAAGTACAAGCTAGAGACTCTTAGAGAAGGTTGTATTTGTTTTGTTTTCTTTTTTTTTTAACCATCCGTTTCAGGCCTGCACACATTGTAAACCAACAGAGTTGTGAGTTTATCAATCACAATTGGTGAGTAATGTTGTGTGCCACAAAAAGGAATAGTTCAATCTAGTCTAATCTGTCTCCTGGTACTGTGGTCATGTATCTACCTGTCAAAGTTTTGCCATTGGGGCTGTCGATGTGTCTTCTCTCAAATAGTGGATCCTTTCCCATTTGCTTACAGTGTGGTGTTCAGTTTGTTGCCTGTGAGGTAAACATTGCTGTTCACAGATTAGCGTATGCAATAATGTTAATCCAAAAGAATCCTAAAGCGTTTTACAAACAACAAAAGGCTACACAAATTGTACATAAGGATAATTTTGTTTACTGGTGAAATGCTGCCACCTCTGGAGTGCAGCCTGTCAGCTGTTTCTAGCGACAACATCTGCATCCTTTCCCCCATATATGAATTGTACAGAGAGAAATATTTTGTATACGTTTTCCAAATGTTCATGTATTTTTGTTTGAGTTGATAAGTGAAAGAATTTTCTGACTTTGTACCCTGCACCCTGCCCTTTCCAACTGACCAAAAATTTTGTTTGTTGTTCTCTTTCAAAGGATGATAGCAGGTTTCATTCTCCTTTTCTTAAAGAGACATTATTGAGTTAAAAGTGATACAATGAAATAACAGAATTCTTTCTCCTTATCACTGTTACCACTGTCAGTCATTAAATGTGCAGGGGGAGGGAGGGAAGAAATCTAAGGCATTAGTGGTTATTTATGTTCTTTATTTACTTGTTGTGTTTCTCACAGCATGGACTGAAATGAGTAAAGTCAGTGACATTTTTCTTTATAGTTTGAATCAGTTTTGGGGTCTGCTGGTGACAATATTTGTCTTTGAAGCACTGCAGGGGAATGTTTATTTGGTTAAAAAAAATAACTGTGTCCCCACTGGAAACTAAAAATAAATTGATTTTTTTTTAAATTTAATTTAGCTTTTATATAGGTTTTTGTATTTATAAAATCTAACTCTTGGGCCATAAGCTGACCATTAAGTTTCTGAATATTAAAACCTGAACTTATGTTTCATGTTTTCTCCTTGGAAGATGGGTTAGAGTTCTTTTTCTGCCTTGGCAGTGAACCGATGTAGATCGTCTGCTAAAATATCTGTGTTATCAGGCTACCCAATAGGGTAATTTGTTTAATTCTTATTTCCGTCCCAATAGGTGACTATTCATATAGGTAAATCATTTTGTGGGGTTTTTTTACTCATTTTTATATGTACCTTTTATATGTACCTTTTCATTACAGTGGATAATTCCTGAGGACCTCTTTTACTTTGGTTGAATGGAAGTTAGTGGTTCAGAAATTAAATTAGTGGTTCAGAAATTAAATTAATTCTATGTCTTAATTTCACTGGAAGTCAAACTAGCTGATCTTATGGTCCCTTCTGGCCTAAAAATCTATCAATCTGTGTTCCAGGTTACTGCTGCTGCAGAGGTGGTAAACCTGGCAACCACTGTAGAATAGAGCTGGTGTCAGTGCTCAAAACTCTGACCCTAGTTCTTCTTTCACACAGGTCAATGATGTTGCAACCATCATTAAAAATGTTGGGAATGAGAGGAGGATCAGGACCAATGATTGTACTAGGCTTTCTGTCTCAGTTTCATGCTGAAGCCATGGTCTAAAAAGTATTTGCACCTTCCTTGCCTGAGGGAAGCCCCCTCTGATTGACTTCCTGCCCCAACTTGCTCACCTCCTGTGTCAGAGAAAGTCGAGAGCCGCTGTAGCACAGGTCTCCCCTGCCCTCAGCAACCGGAAGCCATTCTCACTGGACTCCCTTCCCGCCCTGCAGTACCAGGCCTGGGAATGGGGAGAGGTGTCAGAAGAATCTCTGGAACTTCCTCCTCTCCCCACCCTAGCAGGGGCAGAGGGGAATTCCCTTTCTCTGCCCAGCTCTACTCATCCACTGCATGCTATGCAGGTTCCAGGATGTACTGAGGCTTATTAAAAAGTGTTGCTAAATTTGTGCCTGAGAGGCTGTGATGATGGGCACTTTAGAAATGCCTAGATATAATTATTTTCTGTTCTTTTCAGGTTTTTATCCCACACCTGTCACCATGCTTTCTGAACGCCTTTCAAAAGTACATTAAATGCTTTCTTTGAATGCTTTTCGTTTGCTTGCTATGAATATTTAATAATATTATACTGCTCAGCACCTGAGCAAGATTGGGGCCTAAAGAGACAATCACAGACCTAAAAAATCTTACCATCTAATTAGCGTTTTAAAGAAGAGACTATCTGAAATGTAAGCTAAAGCCAGGTAGGCAGGGATTTTAGGGAGAGATGAGAATGTCACTTCATGTGGCTACCCAATGATCTGGCCCGTTCTCCAGGACTCCAGCCTGAACAGGTATTTTTACTATCATGGGACCCAAGAGAATGTAACTGAAGCCTTTCTAGTCATTCCACTTCTGCACTCACAAGAAGGCCTCACCAGTCACTTATTCTCTCCTCCTCCTGTTTCCCACAGTTACAGTTCCATTAACACTCATCTCCCTACCTACTGTGTTTTCTGTTGTCATTTGCTCACATAAAAAAATATTGCTCCAGCTGAAAGCTATTTAGATTTTAGTTTAATAACTCTAACTGGAGGGAGGCAGAGCCAGAAGAGACCATTGCTTTACTATTTCTCCCCTTTTTTTAATAAAGAATCTCATAAAATAGCAAAAATACCATCTCAGTAAAAATTCTCCACTTAGATCTACATGTTAGTGCTCTCGTGATATTTCGTTCTCCTAACATGCACAGCTCACATGATGGCGGAAACAGAAGCTCCAGGTGTGTAGGTAGAGCAGAATATTAGTGTTGAGTCACTGCATATATCTGAGAACTGAATTTTGCCCTCGGGTTTTATAGTGAAAAGCTGTTACTCATTGTCTTGAAAAGTGACATGCAGTTATTAATCAAGTGCAAAGGTACAGAACCCCAGGTATTAATCCAGATAAAATTGTCATTTCAAGTCATTTTTTAAACGTGGGGCTCAACAGTTTTTTCACTTCTGCTCTCCACTCTAGTAAGTACATGTTATCCACGGTTGAAAGTTACATTTGCCATTCATGAGTGACAAATGCGAGCTCTTCTTGACCAGGATGAGGACCTAAACTATCAGTTTAAGCTTTTATTTTTTATAAAAAAACATAGCTTTGGTGGGCATTTTAAGCTTCTGAAACTGGGCTGACTGGAAATGGAAATTGCATGGCCTTCGCAAGCCTACACATGCTCAGTTCAGGTGCTTCTGCTGCAGCTGGTAGCGTTGATAGTAGGAGCAGCGTGAGAGGGCTCTTAAAACTCTGATCAGTTTCACTTCTTCTCTCTAGTACTCTGGATAGCGCTGAAACCATCAAGGATCATACCAGCTTCATGATTCTGACCAGGAAGACTAATAAGACAAGTCAGAACAATACAATAGGTACTGGGGGTTCTTCCTTTGTCAATGACCCAAATAATGGAGACATAAAATTGAAGACTCCTTCTTCCCACCCCCCTCTTTGCAGCAGCCAGAAGGCAAGAGAGGGGTAGCCCAGAAGTTATTTGCTCCTTCCCAGTACAACACCCAAGAGCCTGAGGATGGAGTGGAGTAGCAGGAAACTTCGACTCTGTCCTACTAGAAGTAGCCCCGAGAAGAGACAGTAAATCTTTCACCTTTATGGTAGCTTTTTAACGGATGGAGCTTTACAGCTTTCTTAGCCAGAAGCTGATACTGACTGAAAGAAGGACCTCCTGCCCTACTCTGCCCCCCACCCCACAAAAAAAAGTACCCTGATAGAAATCCCAGCACATTGTTGCTTCTTAGCAGGTTCTCAGTTGCTATTGGACCTCCCCCTCATCTTTGTTGGTTTTACCTATCTCAAGCTAACGTCTGGTTTAAAAAAAAATCATGCACTATTTATTGTGCAAATTCTGGTTACCACCCCGAAACTCCATGGCCACAGATTTAAATAAAGACAGATCTTGCCACTCACATATGAAATGTATTTCTGAATCTACAAAGTTTTAACTCACATTATGACTATAAATAGCAGATGGCCAGTGAGCACTGATCTATCAATGTAGGAAACAACGCAGATCCGATGAAATAGGCACATTTAGACCCTAATGTTTTCAGACATCACCCAGCAAGTGAGACATTGCACTGATTTGGGTATGGGAGAGGCTCCTGCAGTCTTGCAACAAAACAGAGATACCTGTGTAATATCTGCTGGCTGTACCGAGGTGGCCTTGTGTACTATGAGCTTAAGCAGAGCCTCGGAGCAGGCACAGTGTGGGAGATCCTCATCCCCCACCACGGTTCAGGAATGGGGAGTTAATGGAAGTAAAACCTGAGAGGAAGCCTTCTTAGCTGGAGATAGGGGACAGGTGCTGGAGTGTGCTAGGGGATTGGGAGCTGGGAAATAAGGGTCTGCAGTCAAAAGAAGTTAAAAAGTCAGAAGACACACTCCCAGACTTTCCTCCCTCCAATTTCTTAAAAGCAAAATCTTATGATTTTTATGCGAGTCTCATGATTTTTGGGGTTCTGACTCATGGTTTTTAACTCTGTGTTGGCAATACTTATAACATAGCAACGTCGTTTAGAGATGTGTGATGAATTTTTTCCACTGTATCTCTGCCAACATCACTCGCTTACCCTGTGTTCAAATCCAAAATGTACGTCTAGAACTTGAACCCAAATATGGAATCTTACTTCTGTTTAGTCAAATCTAGTCTATGCTCATAAAGTACTGATAGCATAGCATCTGAGTGCTCCCTGGGGCTTTACTCACCTCCCTAGTAGCTTGTAAATACTATTAGAAGCTGGACTGATGATGAGGCGTTGTAGAAATGCATAGTACTTTAAACAAGGACATAACGACACGGTGAAATACAGAAGAGATGGCTCTTGCAATGGTTTGTCATTTCCCCATGTTATAAAGTACTTTACTACAAAGCACACACAATAAGAGTTTTCCCAAACAGTCCCTAGATATAATTGGGGACGATGTCTCTCAAGGCAAGTTTAATAAAAGGGCAAACTTCTCATTTTCATAACATTGAGATTGATCCAACATCCTGAGGTCCTTGAGGAAGAACAGAATTTGATTTATGTTTGTGTGACAAGTTGAAGGAGTTTAGCAGAGGATGAGACTGTTTGTCAGTCTATCATTATGACACCAAGTGGAGAGAGTGACACACACACTGTTATTCTCGCCTCGTGAGTTTCAAGTTAAATACACGCTTGGGTTTTCATGCTACTAGAATATCTTGGAAAAAAAATCCATTAAATTGGTTTTAACCAGGGCCCCACATGGGGGAAAAAAAGGGTAGACTTTAGCGGAGCCTGGAGGCCCTGGCGGGGCCCAGCCCAGGCTGCAATCCCCATGAGTACGTGGGAGGGGGCCCGTGTTACAAGTTTGCTCTGAGGCTGAGAAAAAGTATACTTGGCCCATAGCTTTAACTATGCAAAATAAAACAATGGTGGTTTCAGTGTGTCGTCGTTGCAGCTGGCATGTATGTAGAGTTCAAACCATTTTCCATCATTTGCACTTTGTAATATGGGGAGAAGCAGAGCCTTAAGGGTTTGTAACTCAAATTCTCTTCTTTTGTGCAGTCTTCTGTCACCTGTATGTACAGCTTACTGCCTTATCACAGACAGGTTCATGCAAAACCAGTAAAGCTACTGGCACCGTCTTTGACTGGGAATACATGAGAAAAGCATTGATTTTGTGATGTTCAAAAAAAGAGTCAATGATATAACAACATACGCTTAAAAATTAGTTATTCGGTTCTCTGGCTTTTCCTTTGCATCCTACGTCTTGCTTTTCAGGGCAGAAACTGTACTTTGTGTCTTGTATGGAGCCTACTATATCTACAGTGCTTAAAGAATAATATACGAGGATCATAGAAACTAAAGCTGGAAAAGACTTTTTGATTCATCACTGCTTCCACTCTGCTTCCCACAGAAGATGTATCGGATATTAAACTGTGATACAACATTTAATCTTATCTGAAAAGAATAAGTCAAAATATGCTCATTGCTGGATTTTTGTAAGTATATTATATGATAAATTAAATATATTATATAATATAATTATTAAATCATATCAATTTTAACCTGATAGCCAGGGACCAGATGGTCATTGTGGAAAAGCTTTTGGCTTTTGTAACTGTCTTTTTCAAGAAACATCTTTGTTAAATTTAACATTCTGCATCCAATGTCTCAGAATTTTGTCAGATTAGCCACTTATGGGGGGGAATGTAGGGGGAAGAATAGAGCTGCTATTTTCCAGTTTGACTGCCGTGCATGTTGTGCTCACTTTTTTTTCTTTTTAAATCCTGATTCTTTATGTTAAAGTTCTTGGATTTGACTTCTGATAACTGCTTAGAAAGAGCAAGTGAAAAATACAACTTATACTGCAGCTGAAGTGCTGAAGGAAAGACACGTGACTGTTTAATATAAAAGGAATGTGTAAATCTAAGAGACAGGCTTGCCTGAGGCTTTCAAAAAATATTCCCAAGGCAACAGAACACAGAAAGTACCAAACAATTTCAAAAGAGAAAGTAGATAGAATATAAATGTGCACAGTTATTTTAACTCTGGTTTGTGAAAGATGAGCAAGTATGTACCTGGGGGTAAAGTGGAGTATAGTAAGAGGATAATTTTGTCCTGATATGGTGGAAATAACATGGTAAATCACCTGGAAGCTATCGCTATAATTAGCTTAAATTCTTTATAAAGGAGTGTTGAGTATTTTACATGAGGAACTAGTCTCAATCTCTTCTGCAGAGATAAGATTTCATATGGGGCAATACTGTGAAAGAAACTAGGACATTTTGAGTATGTAAAAGAGATGTATATTCAGCTTCTTTACAGACTAGTCACTGATTCAGTAAGAGACAGCATAGACAATGTGTTTTGTATGTTAAGACACTTATGCCGTTCCCAAAGAGTTCCACAGATAGTGTCTTAACATACAAGCATAACTATGTTATTTATTATTGTTAATATATTTATAAATAATAAAATGTTATAATACAATATGTATTATAATTACATGATACATATATTCACATAATAATAATATATTAGGTTTGTATTATAATACATTATATAATAGCATAACAGCAGACTGTATCTGCTTTGAGATTTCATTATAACTGTAGGGAAAAAACCAAACCAAACTAAAACCAGTTAAATGGTACTGTGAAGGGATGGAGCATGCTCATTATCTCAGAGCTGTGTGGCCATGCTCAGTGAGACAAAAACGTCTGATGTTTTAGCTACTAAAATTGAAATCATGTGCAAACTGCAGTTTTTCAGAGTCTTTTATAGCTTGGCCAAATTTGTGTGGATTTTCACAGGGATGGAAAAATGCATGTGCCTGACATAAAGTCCATTTCCTGCCAAATTTAAAGTCCCTGCTTCACAGCTTGGGGCCACTAGAGCCTTTCAAATAAAAGTAATCAAGAATTTTTAATATGGACAAAACCACATATATTTGCCTAGCCTCATTCTCAGAAACAGCTGAATCAGTTTGACAGTCTCTTCCCACAAAAAGGTCAGCCTAAGCCAGACACCTGGCATGTAAAATTTCAGCTCTATTTGTTAGTTTGGCAACAGTATCAACAGCTGAAAGCAGGGTGTTTATATGGGGAGAAGTGTCAGGCAACCTTAATATTCAGTGCTAAAGTCTGATTGATGGCTAGAAATTCATGGTATGTCAGGAGGTACCGTTGCAGTACCTGGTGGTACATTCTTTTGGCTGTATTATATTTGTCCACTTTCAGTAATAGTCTAATGATTTAGCCATGGATTTTATGGGAAGGAAGAATTTATTAAGAACATAAGCAATAAAATACACTAGGAGATAATGTAATATGTATTTGATTCCTCCAGCGGCCATAGCAAATTTTAAAGTATTTCTAGTGCTAGTGCACATGGCATGTATGATTGTTTTTAAAATGATGAGGTTTATTGTGATGCTGTTATAGGTCAGGTGTTTTGACAGTGGCTTTTAGATACTGTTCTTATGTTTAAAACATCGTTCTTGGTTAGTTGAGAATATTTTTGCCCAAACTTTGGTATGTCCTGGAGAAGAGAGACTATTTACTATTGTAATTCTTGGAAATAGGATAAATCTATCCTACTTTTACCTTTATAGCATTTACAGTTGGCAATCCAATAAAACCTTCAAATATTACTTCACCCAATCCTTTTTTTCCTGCCTTCACTCACTAACTCAGGAAATTATAATCACGAAGGTATTTAGAAATAAGTACAGAAACAGCCTCCGAAAGGTCCTTGTATCTTTTAAATCTTTGAAATACTAAAGATGTTAATAGAAATAAAGTTCTATCAAAGTTTTCCTTGCCCTTTGCTGAAAAGCCACACAGACAGCTAAACCTCACTTCAGAATAACTCAAAGGGCTAATTTCTCTGTTGGCGTAACTCCATTGAATTCAATGGAGTTATTCCAGCAGACAATTTGTTCCAAGGCCTTTTGGAATTGAATGCAGAAATCTCCTCCCCAACAAGAATGTCATGGTGTACTCTGGTTCTTCCCTGGACTTAGTTCCATCTTGGGATGCAGTCTAACCACAGAAGTTGTCCAGAAAGCAAATGACTACAATTTTCCAGGCGTTCTTTGGGGAAGGTTTTAACTCCAGCCAAAGGTGGAGGGTAAAGTCCTTTCTATGGAAAATGCATTGTTCCAAGGATCATTACTATATTGGCTGGACATGTATAGATAGTTTTTTCAAATTAAAAAAACCCATGCCTTTCAGACTAACGTCTTTAGGTTTGCTTTGTGTGTTTTTGCACAGAGATTTGATTACTGAAATTTGCAGAGAGAAGGTGTAAAATAAATGCTAAGTTGTGTACAAAGCAGAGCCTGAGAGCCAAATTCTGTGTTTACTGCTATTCAGTAGAACTTCACTGAATTAGTTTAAGTCAGATGGGGTATAAATAAGCACAGAATTTGCCCCTTACATTGTTAATGACTGACCGTTAAAAGGAGAAGAAAGACAAGATCTAATGCTAATTCTTGTATGTGGAATTTACTTGTTTCTTTATAATTTAAGAAGGAAAACAAAAGGGTAGTAACACAGATATTGGGAATGAGACACATTCAGGGATTTTCCTGTCAGGTCAGCAGTTTGTATCAGTGTAACGTCTTGAATTGAGATGCACCCAAATATTGCCTATAAATTTCAAAGAGATTGGAAATGCAATTCTCAAGTCACTTAGATAATGCAGGTGTTCTACTGAAGATAGGGAGTGGGAAGGTGGTTAATAACTTCTGTGTAATTCTTCTTCTATTCTTGAATTAGTTCCTCTAATTTAAATATAAACTAGTTATAACCATTTCACCTCCATCATATACTCCTAAGCAGCAACCTTGAGATCAAGTTTTAAACTGTGTGAACTGATCAGGCAGGTAAAGTGTGACTTCATGTTTTTGTTTCTGTTTTAAAGCAGATGGTGTTTCTGATGGGGAATGGAACAAGCTGTTTGATCACGTTTTAAGGTGCATCAGAGAAGTTATCTAATGACATACTTTCTCAGTAGTGTTAGACCTTTTTTTCCCCAACACAGCATAATTCCTTTCCTGTGACTTTCACATTTTGGAATCAGTCCAAAAATTTGGACCCATAGAGATTTGTGAGCCAGTGGTCCCACCTTAAGACTGAGATAGCAGTAATTGGAAAGGGTCATTCAGAATTATTGCTGTTGTAAGATCCTTTTTTTTTTTCTTTTTTTTCTTTTTTTTTTTTGATATATTGTGATCAACAAAATGTCATGTTTTCTGAAATGGACTGCATTTCAGCAGGAGCTTACTCTGAGATTGCTTTTAAAAAGTCGGAGTGTTATCTGTGCCTGCTGACTGCAACAATTTCAGGACATATGGGACAAGGCTAATAAGCAGAAAGCTCCATAAACTCTATATGGCAAGAAGTTGCTCTCAAGTCTGCTTCTTTGAATTTGGTTAGTCTTGACTGTAATGGTAACTGTACAATGACACAGGTCTGAATTCTCAGCAGGATCTAACTATCTTGGAACATCAGCTAGTTAAATCCCTTTATTATTATTATTGTTATTGTGGGATTTTTTCCCCCCTTATGTCAGTCGTTTGCTCTACAGTAGCTTAAGGTAAGCCATATTTTGTCTCTTTTTATTAATGGATTTAGAGCTACGTTGAATCCTTGCCCACTTGCATAATCCACTAAAACCCTAACATAAACACAGAAAATCCATTTAAAGTTTCTTACATTGAGGGAATGAGTGAAAGGAAAGTAGTATGTTTTTTTCATAATAAAGTATTTAATTCTTTTAGTAGTAGTAATTAGCTCACATTTGTTCAGTAGCGTATATTAAAAAGAGGAAGAAATCTTCATGTCAACTTCATCATATCCTTGCCTGTGTTTCAATTATTATATTTGCTGGATATCCACAATTGGGGCATAAAATGCTAAGTAGGTTGAATTTATACTATAAATTCTTCTTCGAGTTCTGTTCCCTATGTGGGGTCCAAACGTGGGCGTGCATGTGTGCCATGCACTAGACTTGTTCATAGCAGTGTTCATTGACCTGTGTGCACGTCGTGCATCGGCCATGTGGGGTGTCTGAAATCTTAGGAGGCTGCACGGGCCAGTGCCCCTCCAGCTCCCTCTTACTGCCACATGGTCAAAGTCAGAACCCCCTTTCTGTCTTGTATTTTTAGCATTGTGGGATATAGATTTTACACAGTTACATGTAGTAGTTAGTTATTAAGTTAGGAATTTAGTAGTAGTTGTCCCTTTACCACATGCAGGGAGTCCCACCTGCTTAGGGGGACTATGCCCCAGCAAGCCAGTTTTAAAAGCTGTGTTTCTTGTCTGTGCTCCTTCTCCATGAGTGATAAACACCAGCGTTGTCTCTATTGTCACGTCATTGCCCACATGTCCATCTGTCACTCCTTCCCGCCGTGGACTCCTGAGGATCAAGATCTCCAACTCCAGAAACACCTCATGAAAGAAGCCTGTGCACTTGGCTGGCATGCCAGTGGATCCACTGGAATGTTTGGTACTTGGCCAGCGAGTACTTGCCAGCTCCGTCAACCATACCACCGCCAATATTCTCAACAGCCTCATGACCCTGCTGCTCCTACCTCATCTGCTGCTGCTTCTTTCCTATAGCGCCTGTCAAAACGCCCATTTTGACGCCTTCCTCAAGACCCATGATCCACCCTCCCCTTCTCATGCGGTCCCTCCAATCACCTTCAGAGGCAGTCTTGCTCCAATTTGCCTGCAACTGGAGCAAGATTACCACCAATCATTGGGAGTGGTCATCATACACCGGGGGTACCTCATAGAGTTTCTTTCCTTCCCCCTTCATCACTCCCCTCCCCCATGGGGAATGGGAAACCCATCACAACACAACCTCCTCCAAAAGGAAGCATACACCTCCTCCGGAAGGGCGCAATAGAACACATTCCACGTCAATATTATTGCCGTGGATTTTACCCCCCTATTTCCTCATACCGAAGAAAGAGGGGAGCCTTTGCCCCATTTTAGACCTTAGGGCTCTAAACCAATTCATCTTCAAGTTCCAATTCCTCATTGGTCACCTTTGTCCTCTGCCTTCCCTCTGGAGCCTGGTTCGCTGCTCTCAATATGAAAGATGCCTATTTTTATGTAGATATAGATCGTGCCTATAGCAGATTCCTTCTCTTCATGGTAGTCCATTTACACTATCACAGAGAGACACGTGTTGGCTTTCAATCTACAGCTCATATGTGATTTCCGGACCACACCCAAGCTTTTCATCATTGCTGAAGAATGTTGCAAGGGCTGTGCCCTTTCCTCTCAGCATCTCTACAAGTGGATCTCTTGCTGCATTGTGGAGTGTTACTCCTTTTCCTGGCATCACTGCCTGCAAGCAACCATATCCGTCCTCCTCACGGATGTGCCATGGCAGGACATTTGTAAAGTGGCTACATGATCCTCTGTCCACATTTTCATTGCTCACTACGCCATAGCCACATTGGCAACAGTTGGCCGCACAGTCCTGCAGACTCTCACTTCTGACGAGCTCTCACTCCTTCTTCTGGGTACTTCTCTCACTTCCTCCCTGAGTACTGCATGCTACACTACCCACGTTTGGAATCCGCATAAGGACCAGCACTAGAAGAAATGGAGATTACTTAGAGTAGCCGGAGGTTCTTCGAGATCCTTGGTTCCTATCTGGATTCTGATCCCTCCCTCTTTCCCTTCTGATGCTATGGGCTGTGCCTGTCAGTAAGAGGGAAATGGAGGGGTGTCGACCTTAGGTGATGTACAACATGCAAGTGGGTTGACGAACACTGCTATGAACAGTTCTGGCTCCGGCACATGGTGCACATGCGTACCCATGTTTGAAATCTAGATAGGGACCACACATCTCAAAAAACTCCAGTTACAGTAAGTAACCTCTAATTTTAAAATTAAACTGCTTTGCTTCATTAAGTTATATTGCTAAATCTACATTATTTATACACTGTTGTGCTGATAAATGTGAGGAAATACATGAATGAAAAAATTGGAACAAAAGGCATTTTTATTTTTAGAAGCTATTCTTGCTGAAGACTTGCTGAAACAGCAAACAATTTACTGATACAAAGGGAATCCCTTTGAATATATCAACACCACTGTGTTTCTTCCACAAAACTTTTCAGGGGTCATCGACAAGAGAAGGACATTGTAGATGACATAGATATCTACACTGTTTTTGAGAGTGAACTTGACTATGGCCTCTGGTGTGTTATGATGTGCCTGAATTTTATTTAGGCTTGGGGAAGCCTTGAATGTTTCTTGAGATATGGATGATATCTTTTTCTATCTGTGTAGCACCAACCATATTGAAAGTGCTTAAAAGATTATGCATTTGTGTGTATATGTATAATTGTACAATTAAAGGAGCAGTGATGTACAAGTGACAAATTTCTCTATTTCTGTGATGGTACAATAAATTCCACAAATGCAAAATCATGTTATAAACCCAAAGTAAGTGCTCATTTCGTAGCACTGCCTCCTAGAAGAAATGGGAACTGAGATAGATTTGTGTTGGAGCTGAACATTCAGATACATGACTTTTCAATAGATTTGAATTTAGGCAAGATGAGTTTACCTATTCTTATTTATACACAAAAGTTAGAGACCCACAATGTGCCTCCTTCTCAGACTATCGGGTTGGGAGTGCTGCACAGATGCTGCTCTTCTACCCCAAGCATTGAAAGTGACAAAGTGCCTTCTAACTTTGTGTAGCCATTTGCAAGTCCTTAGTTGTTTTGCAAGCATTCTTGAAGTGCTCCTAAGCTGGAGAAGGGATCGCTTGCTCCGACACTAAGGCAGTGGGAATGAGCACAAAATCCAGCAAGAATTGGTGTGTCTCAGACATGGATTTCCACACATTCTAGTTCTGCATTATTAGCAGTCTGGCCACCAAAGAACCAAGTCCACAATCCTGTCTCAGTGCTTCCAAGGAGAATGTCCTCTCTCTGCCCAGACAGGATTTCTGGGAGTGGACACCAAGTTCTGATGCCTTGTTTACACTTTCAGAATGACAAATAGTACTGCTTCTAGTTAAAACCAGAAATTAGATTTGTGGGTGTTCTTCCCCATCCCAATAGCATTTTCACTTCCTTTTAAACAAAGTTCATGTATGTAACAGCATATACTAATGCCGCTTCCTCTGTCCTCTTTGCTCAATTTACATCTTGATCTTTTCTGCATCCTGCACAGCTTTTCAACTGGGGTATTTCTTATGGGCCAAATTGTTGCCCTTACTCACACTAAGTAGTACCTCTGTCAGTAAGTGATCCCAACAATTTTCTTAGTATGGTATTGCTCAGTGTGAGTAAGTATGGCTGAATCCGACTTTGTATGATTTGAGATTCTGTTGTTTGTTCAATTGTGCTAAAGGAGTTCAGTTGCACAAGTGAATTAACATTTTATTTAGTGCATAGAGAAGACGCAAGAAATTTCAGTATAGCCCTGAGGTTAATCTCCCCCATACAGCTACAGAATATACAAAGGCTCAAAATTTTATTTTATTTTATTTTCTTGTGCATCAATTGCTTAACTCCTAGGAGAGCTGGTGTGATAAGCTCCTTGACAGACTTCAAAAATGTAGAAAATGCATGGATTCTGTCTGGTCAGACATTCAAGGTTATTTTCTTGTTTTGAAAGTACATACTTCACCTAGTAAGTAAAAGTGGGTCATGCATAATGCAAAAGAAAACATAAACAGCTAGAGTAATAGGTGATGTGTTGTTCCCACTTTATTTTCTTTAAAGAATCAAGTTTGTACTGTAGAGTCTCATCTAAAATTCACTCTTAGGTGAGATTTTTTTTCACTTTCCTGGATATAAATTTCGTGCTGGTGACAGCTTTGACAGTCCCAGAGACTGTCTTAGACAGTGGTAGACAATAAACAATGGTACTAGAAGCTTTCTAACTTTTACAGAATCTAGCTGCTTCACTCTTGAAATGGGGAGAGGACATAATTCTAGGGGCAAGAGTAAAATCATCATAACCATTCAGTCTCTGCTTGCTTATCTCTGCCAGAAAGGAATCACTGGCAGTGATTAATTTTGTGATGTCATGACCAGTTGACAGGGAACTGAACTGAGACCACTAAATAGGTGTCAGCTCATAGAACAGCTTTGAATCCTTTTTTAACTCTTAGCTGTATAACAAGCCTGCTGCTAAGTTTTAGCTGTGGCTTAATGCCCTTGTCAGAACTGCCAGCCCAGCCCCCACTTCCTAGTCAAACAGGATATAATGAAAGGATGGCTTAGTGGGTAGGGTACAAGCATGGGAGAACTGGCTTCCTGTGTGATCTTCGGCAAGTAACATAGTATCTTTTTTACTCAGTTTGAATAGTTGGTGTGGGTCCTGCTTTAAGCAGGGATTGGACTAGATGACCTCTTGATGTCCTTTCAACCCTAATCTTCTATGATTCTGTGATTTCCCACTGGGGATAATAAAGGGGCATTTCCCTACCTCACAAGGGTGTTGTGAGGAAGAATACATTTAAAAATCATGACTCACTCAGATACTGCGGTAATGGAGGCCTTATACATACCTGAAATAGATAGATACGGTCTAGTTCCTATGACCAAAAGGTCACATAGGGGAAATAAAGTTTAAAATAACTTCTTTTTTTTTTTAAAGCAAAGTTTAAAAGAGATTGTTATTCAAGTGGTTTCCTGATTTAACAAAGAAATGGATCCATGCTTTAAGCAGGCTTTAATGTAAAGTGTCTGAAGATATTTAGTCATCTTTTGTCTACCTTAAACACTTCCTTCAAACCTCAGTAATGAAGAGGAGACATTTATTAGAGCATTTTGTCAGGGGCCATTCACGTTTCTATCAGCTTCTGTATGGAGAACAATTTGTTGTGCAAGAATGCATAAATAAAGGAAATCAATCTTGCCCAGCAGCTCAGTGGCTTTAAGCAGTCAACATGTGTACAGCCTCTTCCACTTTTACTACAAAGCAGGTTTCCTGATGCCATGCTGCTGTTTAGGTCAAGGGTTAGGCTCATACTGAATCACTGAGAATTTAAATATAGGCAAAATAAGGAGATCTTCCAATTTCTTTCTCTTGCTGTGAAGGAGTAACTCAGAGAGAGTATCTCAGTGTTTTCAGAGCATGAAACTGTCCCAAGAGCGTCTTCATAGCATGTAATGGGCAGTCTCCTGCATAAAGAAGTACTGTAATGCCTACTCTTGATGCAGGTAGCTATCACTGTTTTCTATACAGGCACAGGCATTCACCTACTTATGGATTAGGAAGCCGAACTAGAATTGTTAATGGCATGGTGAGAGTGACCAGCAACTGAAGACCACGCCTGGAGTGTCCTGCCTGCATAGCTGCAAGCTCAGCCTCCCAGTGAAAGGTCATCTATTCTTAAACATAAAGACATAAATCATGGGTTTTATGAATTGGTTAAATCAGCAGATCTGTTTCTGAGCTGCGTGATCAGGGTTCTTTTGCTCTCTGGAATCCCTGTGATAACGCCTTCCTCTGTATTAGGAAGGTGCAGCTCCCCCACAAGGTTTAAAAAAAAAATCTTCCGGTAGTGAAGTAATTGGATGGGAACCTCTGCTTATTCTGCAAAAAGCAGTCAAATCCACCTACACAGACTGTAGCTGGCCAGGGATCACCCCAGGACTTCGGCAAGGAGAGCCAGCTTGCCATAGCATGGAAGTGTCTGCAAGTTTCTCCATCCCCTGCACGTGGAGAGCTGGAAAAAAACAAAGAGGATCTAAAATATATCTCCATTGCCACCATGACGTTACAAAGGAACAGCGTGTGAAGCAGAGTGACAGCCATGCAGCCCAAAGTGGTCACAGACTTTATTTCAATATTAAACTACCTGCAAACTGCAAATTCTCTGTTAGTCTTAAATTTGGAAGTTGATTTCCTCTTCATTTGCATTAAAGGCAGGGAGAACATTTGATCGTCTGCTGTCTCCCTCTTCAGTCTTTTTCCAGCAAGATTCAGAAATGTATAATATTGATCTATGTATTTCTCAGCACTGTAATATCTCAAGATCATTGTGGATTACTTACAGTAATAGCAGAGACCACAGTCAGTACCGGAAACCTATTGTAGAAACACACAGATAGGCTCTTGATCTAAAGAGCGAGGTGGAAAAAAATTGTTGAGTGGAAAAAATGTACTTCTAAAGGACTGGCTTCTATGATTTCTTATTTGTATGTTTTAATAAGATTCAGTTGTGACTTGGGCTCCATTGATGGAATTGTTAACAAGGAGTCCAATCTTGCTACCACTGAACTCAGTGATAAAAATCCCATTGACTTCCATGGCAGTGGGATCTGGCTTTCAATTCCATTTGCAGAGCCAAACTCTGCTCTTTTTTACACTAATGTAACTCGGTGTGGGAGGAGGATTCTCCCCTCACTTACAGCTCTGCACAGATTACAGGATTGCAGAAGAGTACAGGATTGCAGAAGTAACCCACTTCATCAGATGGGTTGCAGCCCATGAAAGCTTATGCCCTCAGAAATTTGTTAGTCTTTAAGGTGTTACAGGACTCTCATTGTTTTTGCTGAATAGAGAGTAACACAGCTCCTGCTCTGGAACATCTCTTAATGGTGCCACTGCATGACCCAGGTAGAATTTATGGGGGCTAGCAGGTAGAAAACTCCTCTTTTTACTTGTAAACTGAGCAAATGTGATATATAGGCATTGGAAACACAACTCAACAGTGTTACTTTTACTGTCAATGTACAAACTTGAGCAGGGTTGGCCAAACTGTGGCTTGTGAGCCGCATGTGGCTCTCTTACAACTTAAGTTTGGCTCATGGAGCCCCCTAAATATCCCCCATTGTCCACCTACCAGACTGGAGTGGGGAATTTGAAGGTTCTGCCTTGCGGCAGAGTGGTCAGGCTAGAAGATTCTGCCCAGCAGGGACAGGAGGTCTCGGTGGGTCAGTAAGTTTGGCCACCCCTGAAATGGAGTGTCAATTTAAACAAAAACAACTCTTACCAGAGTCCACTATATACCTGAGGAGGGGGTCTTAACCATCCACTTTCCCTAATACATATACTAACTGGTTAGCCTTTCCTTGTCTTCCCTAATTTAAGAGTGGCAAAGCCTTGGCTCAGGTTTATAATAGCACTGCTTACTCTTCACTACTTTAAGGTGTAAAGTAATTGAAGGGAAGGGGCTACTTTACTGGAGCTTCCTATGGATCAAGAAGTCAAATTCAGAAGTTCTTGTAATGAAATAGACCCATTTCTAAAAAAATAGTATTAGACACACATGTTAATAAGAATTGCACAGATGCTGTTCCACTTGGTAGGATAAAACTTATAAGGGATATCTTTATGCTTTGGGGGCAGGGAATGATCACCTGCTGGAGTCAAAAGGAAATTTTCCTCCCTTGTGCCTAATATTGCACAGATAGGTACATAATAGAGATTTTTATATCTTGCTAGGAAGCAACCAGCACTGACCATTGTTGGTGATATAATATTGGATTACTGTAGAAGGACTACTGGTTTATTCCAATAAGACTATTCTTATATTCTTAACAATGACACAGGAGATGTTCTCCATCTAAGAACGGAAACTCAGAAGCAATTAATGAAGGGTAAAATATGGGGCAAATGAATAAAAAAAAATGCTTTGGAATGCAAGATTCGTAATTTATTCTTGAGCCACACTAGTTGTCAACCATTCACATTGTTTTTGGCTCTATTTTAAAAAATATTTGTGGAAAACACCAGACAGAGAGGTCACAAAAGCCATAGTTTATGAAATAGCAAGCAATTCCATCAAAGAGATTATTTTTTTTTAATCCTTTGGATGTGAGAAAATCTAACCTTGGAGCATGGATTTTTTTTTATGTGACCACAATCCCTTTCATGATAGATTTATCAGAGAAGCTGTCATCTTCCTGGGTTAATAATTCATAGTGGAACATATAAGGGATTTGGTAAAGCTCACCGGTCTTTTATCTAGGGCTGTCTTGTCCTCTTTTTTTTTCCCATCCTGTAATCTCAGTGTCTGTCTTCATGCTGACTGTTACCTGTAGTGCTAGCAAGACAACGGAGGCTATTAGACTCCAAAAGTCAGATCAGGATTCACATATCTATTTTTAGTGTAAATTGAAAACCAGCCATTTCCAGTAAAATAAATTTAAAAATATTTTTGTATAGCAGATACACAATAAACGGTCATCATGGAAGGAACTGGAATGATTGTGTGTATGCTTAATGGGAAGAAGAAAGGTGAACAACAAAAATAAAGATAGTACCTCCTATATTGCCCATGAAACATCAGTTGTGTCTGCCTGTTCCTATTTTGATGTATAGTGTTGCTGTGTATTATTAAGCTTTCATATCCCAAAGCAGTAGCGGCTGCACCTCAGGAGTAGGCGACATGGCTTGTGTACTTTAAATGCTTTGGAGTACTTCTAGATGAAAGATGACATGTGAATAGCCATGGGAGATCAATTAGTGGTCTAAGCATTAGGATAGGAATGCCTTGATTCTTTGGAACTTTACATCTTTGCAGAATCAACTCAATTCTTTTCCCTTCACTGGCAAATGACTTGCATACCAGGCAGCTTTTTGTGTTTTCCTATTTTGTATCAGACCTTAAAAACAAAGACTCTGCCTGATTTTTATGGACATTAGAATCCATTGCATTTTTGTAATAGTTGGAATTTGCCCAGCCACTTTGCATAGTATTTCACCTTGTGCTGATTACCTGCTTTCCTGTTTACCTGTCCTGGAGCTTTCAAATACTAACTCTTCTTCAGGGTAATACCTCTCCTGATGTATAAATTCCATTGAATGACACTGAGTTCTAGAGAATAAGAATAAAATCCAACAAAACACTTCTTCCAGATGAAGAAATGAAATTTGAAGGTTCCAGGGTTGCATATAGTTTTTAAACAATTCAGATTCCCTGAGGATGAAGACTACATAATTTTAACTTCTTAGTATTTGTTTCATTATTGTATCCTAGCTATTTTTAAGGATGATTTGAAAATATTATTTCTAAAAGTTGAGTGATTTTACATAATTAGATGTTAAACTTACCTACCTGACTCCACTGCCCCTCCACTAATTTTACTGACTCAGACTCACTCCAACTGCAAGTAATAGTTTGCTACATACTGTTTTGTTAAACACTACAACAAAAACGACATCCTTCCATGACCTTATAATGATGTCTTATCGGCAGCAAGGTTCCATGGAAGGTATGACATATTGAACCTTCAAAATAAAAGAGAGAAAAAAATGGCTGCATGTAGTTTCATAGATTGACTTAACCTTCTTAGCGTTGCTACTCAGGATATTTGGCATATGATTCTGAAGCTGTTGAATTTTCCTCTAAGCTCGTGCAGGTCATCTTTAACCAGACAGATTCCTAATAGTTTGTTTCAAATGGCAGAGATCGCAATCATAATGTCTGTTCATTTGATAGGTTCTGGCAAAGTAAAGAACAAATTCATTTTCATAATTTGTGTGAAGACTTTGTTCATACTAGCCCCCAACAGTGAAGTTCCTGACCCCTTTAAAATATTAGTTATAGGTACAAATTCGGTGAACCACCCACACAGCCTGATTTGATTAGCTAAAGTGGGGCATGACTTTGGTCCATTCCTCCACTCCATCCCTGAAATTTCTACTGTGGCTTCAACTTGCTTGCTAGTTGGACAATTATTTCTGGCCTTGAGTTTAATGTAGCAAATCATAAATTAGAGGAGATGCTACCAGTTGTCTATAAAATACTGCATCTCTTTTTGGAACCCACATATCAGAGACAAAGCATGTCAAGCAAGACCAGTCAGAAAAAGAACGATTCAGGGACTCACAAATTTCATGACTTAATACAGCTTGTAACACAGGATAGAAGCACTCCCAAGGGTTTAAATTATTGCTATGTTTGATGCTATATCATGTGTGACTTTTTCTTCATAATATATCTTGGGAAAAACGTCTAGTGGGAACCAGATCCCTGATCAGTTATTCCCATCTCTGCCCCTGATTAATCTGAACACTGTGACTTTGACCCAGGTTCAGTAAGGTGCATAAGCACATGCCTGACTTTAAGTATAAGTAATTGTGTTGACTTCAGTGACACTAGTTCTATGCCAGAATACCTTATTAATTCAGAACCTCACATAGAATCATAGAATATTAGAGTTTGAAGGGACCTCAGGAGGTCTTCTAGTCCAATACCCTGCTCAGAGCAGGACTAACCTCAGCTAAATCATCCCAGCGAGGGTTTTGTCAAGCCACAGTTTAAAACCCTCTAAAGAGCAAGATGCCACCACCTTCCTAGGTAACCCATTCCAATACTTCACCACCCTCCTAGTGAAAAACTTTTTCCTAATGTCCAGCCTAGACCTCCCCCACTGCAACTTGATACTGTTGTTCCTCTTCTGTCATCTGCCACCACTGAAAACAGCCCAGCTCCATTCTCCCTGGAATCCGCTTTCAGGTAGTTAAAGGCTGCTATCAAATCCCCCCTCATTCTTCTCTTCTGCAGACTAAACAGGCCCAGTTCCCTCAGCCTCTCCTCATAAGTCTTGTACTTCAGCCCCCTTATTTTTGTTGCCCTCCGCTGGACTCTCTCCAACTTGTCCACATCCCTTTTGTAGTGGGGGGCCCAAAACTGGACACAATACTCCAAATGCAGCCTCACCAATGCTGAATAGAGGGGAATAATCACTTCCCATGATCTGCTGGCACCACTCCTATTAATGCAACCCAATATGCTATTAGCCTTCTGGCAACCAGGGCACACTGCTGACTCATATCCAGCTTCTTATCCACTGTTAGCCCCAGTCCTTTTCTGCAGAACTGCTCCCTCGCTCATCGGTCCCCAGTCTATAGCAGTGCATGGGATTCTTCCGTCCTAAGTGCAGGACTCTGCACTTGTCCTTGTTGAACCTCATCAGATTTCTTTTGGCCCAATCCTCCAATTTGTTTAGGTCCTTCTGTATCCGATCTCTACCTTCCAGGGTATCTATACCCTAGTTTAGTGTAATCTGCAAACTTGCTGAGGGTGCAATCTACCCTATCCTCCAGGTCATTAATGAAGATGTTGAACAAAACCAGTCCCAGGGCCAACCCCTGGGGCACTCTTCTTTGACCGGCTGCCAGCTAGACATGGAGCCATTGATCACTACTTATTGAGCCCTATGATCTAGCCCAGTGGTTTTCAACCTTTTTAATCTCACGGCACATTGACAAGGTGCTAAAATTGTCAAGGCACACCATCATTTTTTTAAGGACTCTTTTTAAAAAACGAGTATTAAGATTGTGTTTAACGTTCAGTAATTAAAATTTTAATCATTTTGTTATTTTTTTAAAAAAAATCAATGGGAAATCTGTGCTTGGTGATGTTTCATGATGTCCCTTGTCTGAGGGCGGATGGTTGACAAGCATACCCTCAAGTCCTCCTCCAGTCTTTGAAGCCGCAACCTGTTCTTGCTCTTCATTGTGTTCACAGCAGAGAAACCAGCCTCACACAGATAAGATGCTGAGAAGGGAAGAAGTGCTTTAATTGCCATCTTTGTGATGATGGGGTATTCCTCTCGGAGAGACAACCAGAATAAGGCCATATCTGTTGATGAGTATTTCAGTTTCAGTCCTCTATCATTTCTGATTTCTGTGAGCTCATCTTCTTCTGCAACAGTTAATTCTGCTAACTCACACGCACTTAACTGAAACGGATCTCTCACCCCGTCCAAGGAAGATAAATCAAGGTACGGGAAATACTTTTCAATGTTTTTACTCAGCAGTGACAAACTTTGTTGAATTAAATCAACAAGATTTTTGTCCAGTCTGCAACTTTTTGTCAGTTCAAACATTTCAACTTTGTTCTCATTTTTGCTTCTGGCTCCCCACAGCATTAGTTTTTCCTTAAAGGAGATAACTTTGTCAGTACAAGTAAGAATATTTTCATTCTTTCCTTGCATACTCAGGTTAAGAGTGTTCAAGGCTTGGAAAATGTCAGCTAGGAATGCAAATTTATTACACCAGGTCTCATCACGAAGCAGGTCAGCCAGCTCAGACTGTTCTGACCTAAAAAAAATTAGAAGCTCTTCTCTCAGTTCATACAACCTTGAAAGCACCCGCCCTCGAGATAGCCATCTCACTTCCGTGTGCAGTAAAAGTTGTATGTGAGCAGCTTCCATGGCAGAACACAGTGCTGAAAACAACCTCGATTTTAATGGCCTACTCTTGATGTAGTTAACCATTTTGATTGTCTCAGTCAGTACTTTTTGGAGTTCAGGTTCTTCTGATTTTGAAATGAGGGCCTCTCTGTGCAGGAAACAGTGTGTACACACAATGCCAGGGTTCTTTTGTTTGGCCAGTGCGACGAATCCTCTTAGGCTTCCCAACATAGAGGGAGCACTGTCCGTGCAGATGCTGATGCGTGATTTCCATGACAAATCGTGAGAACTGAAATAGCTGTCGACAACATCAAAAACGTCTTGGCCTCTTGTTTCTGGGAGTGATTTGAAAAATAACAATTGTTCAATGATGGCTCCATTACAAACAAACCTGCTGAATGCTAGGAGTTGAGCTTTTCCAGTGATGTCAGTTGACTTGTCCAACTGAATGGCAAAGAAATTGGCTTCTTAATTTTAGCTATCACTTGTGACTCAACGTCTTGAGACATGTCATGTATATGCTGACTAAGAGTGTTATCTGACATAGGGATTTTCAAGATCTCTTTTTCATATGTTTCACCAAACGTAATATTTACAATTTTACAGCATGCTGGTAAAATTACTGACTCAGCAATTGTATGTGATTTCATCTTTTTCGCCACGATTTCGGCAATGGCATAGCTTGCTTCTTGAGCTTTGTCAGAAATCGTTGTGATTTTGGTAAACTGTTTAGCCTGACGTGTTTGATCAGCTATAACCCTTTTAAAATAATCAATTGGTTTCTTGCATAAATGTGAGTGCTTTGTGTGAAGGTGTCTTTTCAGCTTACTTGGAACCATAGCTTGGTTTGTCAATTTCTCACCACAAACAACACACTTAGGATATGGCACTTCTTCTCCAGATGAAATGAATCCAAAGGACAAATAGTCTTCATTATACTGGCGCACGATGGTTTTAGAACTAACACTGATGGTACTATGTGCGTTAGTACTTGAACTAGTGCCAGCCACACCTGATTGGATGATTGTCATCATCCAACGTACGTTGTTTAATCAAAAATCTATCCATGTCGAATAAGCCCAGACTGAATACTCTCCATGCTCACCACGCCGACCAGCACAAGCTGCACAGCACAGGGAGGATGCCACCATGCCACCAAACACCGCCTCTGAGCTAACTTTCGTGGTCGCGAAACCGGAAGTCCCGTGACATCACAGGTTGCTGGGACTTGGGAGGAGAAATGGAGGCAGTCAGCCCCTGGTGATGTCACGGAGGCGGGACTTCCCCTCATTTACTTGTGGCTCACTGACGTGACACACCTGCGGACCTTTCGTGGTACACAAATGTGCCGCGGCACAGCAGTTGAAAACTGCTGATCTAGCCAGTTCTCTATCCATTGTATAGTCCATTCATCCAACCCATACTTCTTTAACTTGCTGATAAGAATACTGTGGGAGATCGTATCAAAAGCTTTGCTAAAGTCAAGGTATATCACATCCACTACTTTCCCCAACTCCACAAAGCACTTTACAACCACCATTTATTCATCACATCATTCATATGAGGATATTAGTACCCATATTTTTACAGCTGGAGAAACTGAATGCTCCTTAACTGATGAGTTAAGTGACTTGTTCATAGTCACTCATCAAATCAGTGTCAGAACTAGGATTGGATCCCCGATTTTCTAAATTTAGATCTAAGCCATATCCACTAGATGTGAAAACAAATGGCAGAAAATTGCATCCACATTCAATTTTCACCAGTTTATCATCCTGTTTTTTTCATTATATCTGGAAACATGGAGAAAACTCCCAGTTTACATTGTTTTTGGTGGACTATCACTGGAACTTTGAGATCCATGTTTATTCATAAGATGCTTTTGATTTGATCCCTTTTTTAAAAAAAAAGTGCAGATTTGAGTTTTTGCTGTTTTGCTGTGTGATCTGAAAACAAATTAACCAAGCAGAAGAATGTTTGAAACAATTATTTGACTATAAAATAAGATGAACTCAGATTCTGATACCAAAATTGCAAGGATACCAAAGTGAAGTCAGTAGGACCTGTGGGCACTCTCATCGCTTTTGTTTAGATGCCTAATTATGGATTTAGATGCCTAAATGTGGCAATCCAGTTTAAAAACATTGCTCTGAGTACACGTGTAAAGGGAAACACAGAGAATAAGCACATAGTTGGGTAGCCACACAAGTTCTGACGGTCCTGTAAGGAGTCCAGATCATGTTGTCATGTGATTTATGTCTTCATGTAAGTCTGGTGATATAATTGCACCTTTCTGTTGTCTTTGTCAAATTGAAATACATGGTTATAAGGATAAATCCCATAATAAAATCTGAATTGGAAACAAAAAACCCACCTTGTTGGAAGAACAATTAGCAAAGAAACAGCTGCATCATGCAGAGTAAAGGCTTCTGACTTAACAGGGACACTGAAAACACTCAGGTGCAAAGATTCTTCCCTATTTTTCTCCTACAATGGTTATGTTGTCTGGCCATGAGCTTTACACAACACTGTTCAAAACGATACATATGTTTATTTTAGGGTTTTATACTGACACCCATCACCAGGAATTTGAACACTTTCCCCATAAAGTCAGTAGCAGCAGTGAAGTCTTGACCCTTTATGGGTCAAAATTCTGCTTGGGATGGGGGCTTTGCGTTTTAAAAAGATTTCCTCTTTTTGTTGGACGTGGGAGGCAGTGGTTTAGTATGGAAGGAGTGTGGGGATAGAAACCTGTTTGTCTAAGTATAGGGCTCCTAAATCTTCATGTGGTACCTGTGTAAGATGTATGTACTCAGATACCACAGCGATAAGTATGGTGTTAAAGCTGGGAGAGATTTCTGTTAGATCCATTTTGTAGAATATTTAGTCAACTAGTCAAGATATCATTTTAAAATTGAGTATCAATCAAGAATCTCCTCCTGTTTAACTGTGGGACCAGTACTGTACCTTATTAAAAGGACATAGGGCAAAATTTTCAAATGAGCTTAAGGGTCAGATTTTCAAAGGAATTAAGGTGCTTAAAAATTCCAATAGGCACCTACTGGGATTTTCAAAAGTGCTTAAGCAGGTTAGGCGCTCAACTCCCATTGATTTCAATCTGGCAATTTGGTCCTTACGTACCAAGGAGCCTGAGGCTATGTCCACACTTAAACTGCTGCAGCTGTGCGACTGTAAGTGTCAGTGCAAACACTCCCTACAGTGATAGGAGGGGTTAATTTGCCTCCCTGAGAGAGAGTCTTATTTTCACCTACCACTGTCTACACTGGGGTTAGGTTGGCTCATTGATGTTGCTCAGTGATAACAGTTTTTCACACCCCTGAGTGACATAGCTGGGTTGACCTAATTTTTTGGTGTAGACCTGGCTTAAATCTGTGCGATTTAGGCTCCTAAATCACTTAAATGCTTTTCAAAATGTTGTGTAGTCTGTTTATGGTTCAAATTTAGGTCTGCAATGTTGTTACTTGGTATTGTTTCAAGTAACACCTAAGATCACTACATTGAAAGAGATCAGAAGAAGCAAAAATTATAGTAATTTTAGGTGTTACTTGAATTTATTATAGTCTGTTCAAAGGTGTGATTTAATTTTTAAAGCTGACCATGTCCCTTTAAGCCTGTGTTTTTTACTTTTTGTATCCTTAAGGGATCAACAAGACCACAATGATGCCACAGAATATTAGAGTTGGAAGGAACCTCAGGAGGTCATCTAGTCCAACCCCCTAACTCTGTATGTGCCAAACATATAATTTTGGGGTCCTTATTCCACTGACTTGCACTGATTCCAGTGACTTGCACCTTGTGCATGTACACCACTGCAAAGTGAGCGCAAAACACTAGGAAATCAGAATGATAATGATTTTTTCCCAGTTGGCACTTGTGTAAGCAATCATGCAAGGTACAGGGCTACAGGAAACCTGGGCCGTCGTGTTTTTACTTTCCTTTAGAGCTGTGTTTTCTGAACATTTGTTTTCTGCTGCCATAATGTTTCAGAGACCTACATCATTTTGTTTCAGTTACAATTATGAGTTCAAGTGGTTTGCACTGCAGTATTGTGTTTGCCTTTGAACTCTTTCCTGATCTGATAAAGAAGTAGCGTTCTCAAGAGGTAGTTGCTTAAATACGGTGAGCTATTTTAGAAGTTTTCTTAACATACCAAAATCTCAACACAATAAATACTGTAGGAATGAATGCTGGCACCAGTACATTCTTAGGATCTAAAATCAGGTGTTTCAGGTTTATCAAAAATAGCTTGATAGGAAAGTCTTGATTCCCTTTTCGTGTATGTTGGTGTAAATCAGAAATAATTGCACTGAAATCCGTGGACTTATACCATTATAACGGCAGGTCAACGTTGGGTTTTTAGCACCAGTGTGGCTATACCTGAGTAGCCGCCCCAGTGCAAACACCTATAGCAGGAGTACAGGATTGATGCAAGTCATGGCATACACTGATGGAACGCTTCTACAGTAGCAGTGAACTACAGGTCCAGTGCCAAAGCTCCCATTGATTCTAGTGGGATCAGGATTTCACTCTGGAAATTTGCAGAGCTGTAGCTACAGCAGTAGATAAAAACCCCAGTGTTGCCAAGGCCTTAGTGAAAAGGGAATTAAGGCCGGAGCATGCCAAATAAAAATAAATGGGTATCAGACAGCAAGCCCCCTAGTGTTTTGAGGAGCAAACTCTTTTTTTTTTTTTAAGTAGAAAGCAAGCATGTCAGTCTGCAATGATCACTGCATCATTGTTCCCTATAACTGTCTCATAATGGTAGGTCACTCATGTCACTTTTAATCATCTGAAACCTTGGATCATTGTCACAGAACCACTTGCAATCAGCGGAGCCAAGTGCCTTTTACAGTTGGCAATAGGAAAGGCAAGAAGAGTTCAGGATTCCACCTTTTGGTAGACGTGAAATTTGATCAGTTTTCCTAGCTACTTTTAAAGCTCTGCTATGCTTTCAAGTATGAGTTCACAGTAATGACATCCGTGACACACTCTGCTTGCTGCATTTTATTTGCATGCAACATGTCAGCTTTAATAAAAAGTAGCAATCTCAAGCACATGGTAAAAATAACATGGCTGTTCAGCCTTGTGGCACTGAAGAAACATTAAGTGTTTCAAAAGAAACGTTTATCTTAAAAATAACCCTGTAATATTAGCTGCTAGCGGAAGTTTTTAGTGCTCAGTTCACAGTGCTTTCCTTGTCAGATCTTGAAAGGTTGCAGAATGTGAACTGTTGATAAATTCCGTGACTGAATAATATGAGGAATGTTTAAAGATTGTAGTTCAGTCTTAATGTTAGGAATTAGTCTCTTGTGACATGTACACCCTTATATAAAGAGGGGGGAAGCAGCTCCAATAGGAAACGCTTAAGCACGTGCTTAAGTGCTTTTCTGAATTGGGGCCACAGTAGAACGGTCAGCTAAAGTGTGGCATTTAGGCAGAAGAAAAGCAAGGAAACCCATGCTTCATCTTCATCGATGGAGAAGTGTTTTGTTTTTAACAGCGAGCTGACTGTCATGTGATAGTTATCGCACTTTGTTATACTTGTAAAAGAAAAGACTAGCAGGATTTTATTCAGAGGGACACGGCAGTATGCCATGTTTATTGAACGTGTAAGAATAGCAAAAAGCAGTCACATTCACACACACATTCATAAAGTTCTGCAAGCTGGCGTGATCTAATTACCAGTACTTTTATGCATTGCTCAAGCCAGCCTACTGGCCAACTATGTTGGGGACGAGGAGGGAGCCAGTCGCAAAGCCAGTGCTCCAAGATGACAACTGCAGAATGAGACCCAAAGTTTCCATGTTTTTACTCATCTTTTATACTTGCTGGCTCTCATGTAAGTTCATGGGCCTTCCTGTGTCATGTTGCCTCTTGGTTCAGTATAATTGTTAATTACCAGCTAATTGAAAGCATGACTATTTTCTTATTTTTGTACTTTGTTCCCAGGGTGGATCCTTCTGTACTTTAGGATAATTAATTTGCACTTTAGGGTCATTGATAGGTTTTCTCTGTCCTTCAGGGTTAGGGTGGCAGTTGGTATCTTTACTCCCCTTTCTGTTGGTAGAGCAGGTTAGGTTGATGTCTTTTTATGCCCTGCACATACATTCCTCACTCACACAAACAGAATTTATCAAGATATTTTTACGTTCAAGAGTACAAGTTTCAGGAAAGGGCTTACTTCACGAAACTAACAAGATGGAGTCCCCTAATGGCACACTAAGCAGTACTATACATTATCATAACAGTAAAAGAAAAAAATTCTCTCTACCTCTATCTTAATTATACAGTAGGACAAGGAATGTACATCTGATTTGTTTGCACAGTTCCTGGGGATGGCTCACAATTGTAACATCCTAAATGGAGTCAAGACACTGGCAGAGTTTATTGTGAGGTAATAGATGAATTCAGCTCTATTCCCCCTCCTTCCCATGGTTTGCCTTGCAGTTAAACCCAAGAGCCATGCATTAGTTATCCTGTGGTAAATCCACCTTTTTTGTCAGAGAAGATATTGTCCCTTCCTAAGACACAGGTTTTGGGGAGGTATGCACTGTGCCCCAGGCATTAATTAGTCTGACACAGAACGCTTTCCCCAGGACAGTGGCTTGCTCCTACTACCACTGTGGGAACAGGTCACGATCCCTCCTCCCGGTCCCCTTTTAATATTCTACTCCCTGAGTTTGAGGTGGGAGCAGGGTGAACAAGAGTAAGCAGTTCCAGAGGGGTAGCCGTGTTAGTCTGTGTACAGCAAAAACAACAAGAGTTCTGTAGCGCTTTAAAGACTAACAAATTTAATTTTTGTAGGTATAAGCTTTCATGGGCTGTAACCCACTTTGTCAGATGTGGGGAATGGAAATCAGATAGATTTTGTGTGTGTGTGTGTGTGTGTGTGTGTGTGTGTGTGTGTGTGTGTGTGTGTGTGTGTGTGTGTGTGTGTGTGTGTGTGTGTGTGTGTGTGTGTGTACACAATCAAGGGGAAGGTACAACAATGTGGGGGGTAGGTAATAGCAAAGTCCATTCAGTTAGAGTAGGTGAGGCCTATTCACAACCATTGATTAGAAGGTGAGAATGTGAGAACAGTGACAATTACTTCTTGTAATGAGAGAACCATTCCAAGTCCCTGTTCAGACCCAGTCTGATTGTGTCAAGTTTGCAGATCAGTTCCAGCTCAGCAGTTTCTCTTTGAAGTCTGTTTTTGAAGTTTTTTTGTAGAAGTATGGCAACTTTCAAGTCAGCTACAGTGTGTCCTGGGAGACTGAAGTGCTCTCCGACTGGTTTACGGGTCTTTCCATTTTTTAGGTTTGATTTGTGTCCGTTTATTCTTTTGCGTAGTGACAGTCTGGTCTGGCCAGTGTACAAGGCAGAGAGGCATTGCTGGCACATGATGGCATATATTACATTAGTTGATGTGCAGGTGTATGAGCTCCTTATGGTGTGGCTGATGTGGTACGACCTGCGATGGTGTCACTATAGTCGATGTGCGGGCAGAGTTGCCAATGGGGTTTTTTGCAGGGATAGGTTCCTGGGTTACTGTTCTTGTTGCATGGTGTATAGTTGCTGGTTAGTATTTGCTTCAAGTTGGGCGGCTGTCTGTAAGCAAGGATAGGCCTGCCTCCCACGGCTTGAGCGAGTGAGGGGTCATCTGCTAGGATAGGTTGTAGATCCTTAATGATGTATTGGAGAGATTTTTATTGGGGGCTGTAGGTGATGGCTAGTGGTCTTCTGTTTTCTTTGTTGGGTCTGTCCTGTAGTAGGTGACTTCTGGGTACTCTTCTGGCTCTGTCAATTTGTTTCTTCACCTCTCCACAGGAGTATTATAGTTTTAAGAATGTTTTATAGAGATCCTGTAGGTGTTTGCTCTGTTGAGGGATTGGAGCAAATCCGGTTGTATCTTAAGGCTTGGCTGTAGACAATGGATCATTTAATGTGTCCAGGGTGGAAACTGGAGGCATGAAGATATGTATTGTGGTCAGTTGGTTTTTGATATAGGGTGGTATTAATGTGACCATCCTTTATTTGTATTGTAGTGTCCAGGAAGTGGATTTCTTGTGTGAGCTGGTCCAGGTTGAGGTTGATGGTGGGGTGGAATGGATAACTTGGAATGGTTATCTTATTACAAGAAGTAGTTGTCACTGTTCACACATTCTCACCTTCTAATCAATGGTTGTGAATAGGCCTCAGCTACTCTAACTGTATGGACTTTGCTATTACCTACCCCCCTCACTGTTGTACCTTCCCCTTGACTGTATATATATATATATTCATCACCTATCTGATTTCCATTCCCTGCATCTGACAAAGTGGGTTACAGCCCATGAAAGCTTATGCATACAAAAATTAAATTTGTTAGTCTTTAAAGTGCTACAGAACTCTCGTTGTTCAAGAGTAAGTAGTTTCTGTGCTCCTCAGGGAATGCAGGTACTGCTGTTGTGAGTGTCCTATGTGCTGCTGTGAGAAAGAGACAGGGGAAGTGTTTTGCTCAGCCATCCCTGCACAATCTCATGGGGGCAAGGGGAGGCTACTCATCATCTGGGCCCAAATACAGATTTTGGACCTTCTCTCTTGGTCTGCCCCAGTGATGACCTTTCCGTCACCCTGTTCAGAGCCAACATGGAGTTCCCTTCTGCAGTGCACAGACAAGGTAAAGATTCCCTGTGTAGCTGCTCTTCCCATCCTTGTGCTGACTCACTGCTTTGAATGGTGCCAGGTAGGTTTGAAAGGGTCTCTCTACCTGGATGAATTTAATTGCAAGAACATAAAGGACAGATTCTGCCCCAGCATAGGCAACATACAACCTCTTTGAAGTCCATGGGTTATGAACTAATGCAGAATGGAGCCCAGTGTCTCCTTTAGAGAGTATAGAATCAGTGGCCATTACATTGACTATTACGATTTTCTCTTGCTTATTGTTTTGCATCATAGTTTCACCCGCTGTTATTGGCCCATCATGTTGTCAGCACGTATGTGGAGGTGGCTGTCTGGAGTCATCCTGGCCTGTTCATAGGCATTGTCTGCCAGCACTTGCTCTCTGATAGCAACATGCAGTCAGTGATGTTGACATTTTTGTCTTACCCTTTCCTCACCACCTTGCAAGACAGCTGCTGTCATCACCACAAATGACACCAGAGGCTAATAAAGTCAGTATCTTGAAACTTGATACCATCATATTGTCAGCTCAAGCCCTCAGAAGACTCACACTGATAGCTGTTACTGTCAAATTTAGCAGATAAATGCACTTAGACACCATACTCGCTTTTATTTTTCTTTTAATGTAACCATCGGCAATGATCATATCTCCCTTTGGAGAATATCTGGTCCTGCCTCAGCCCCCCACCCCCAAAAGATTGTTTTAAAAAAATCTGTCAGTGATTTCCAAGCTATAAGGTACAACACATCTTAACAGAGTGACGGCCTGTGGACACATCCCCCTTCCATTCACAATCACACAATGTCCCTGTAGCTACTGCAGCAGTTGCTTGCATCGGAAATTGACATTAGGAAGATATTTAATGTATTTTTTTAGCTGTCTTAATGCAAGTTAACAGCTGGAAGAAGGGAGCCAACACCATTTGATGCCCAGCTCTACAGTGACCAGGAGCAAGTGCCCGACTCTGATTGTCTTGGTAGCAGGTTTGTTTATGAATTATCTGAATGTCAGGCTTTCAGATTCTCTTTGTTCTTCCACCCTCTGAACGGATTGTCAGGGCCCTAAGAACCTACATTTTTGGACACCTGATTCATATGAAAAGGCATTCTATTTCCATCTACAGGAAAGCTGTTCTTAGTACTGTATTTTGGTTGAGGTAAGTTATTGTCACAATGGCTTGTTTGACAGATGGCCTATAGCAGGAATCCTGTGATTTTTAAGAGGTTTGGTTCTATTGTTCAAACAAGCAGTTAATAGATAAAGTACAGAACATATGGGACTGCTATTATTAGGACTGTCAGGGTGGATTTATTCTGCTTTCTTGCCTTTCTCAGCTAGTAATCTTGGGGGTTTTTTGCTTCTCATGAACTGTGCATTGTACTGTATGGACTTCTCATTATTAGTGCGTATCATCTCTGCAAAAGTAATTTCTGTCTCCTCCTTCTCATAGCTGACACGGGGAATTTATAATTCCTTCCAGCAGATGGAGACAGGAAAACACAGATTTTACTAAAGTCCCTGCCCCTCTGCAGAAAGCATGCTGCCTTCATGGTTCTTGTTGTTCTTTCTGCTAGCGACTCTGTGCTTTAGTCTTTGTCTTTTCCCATCACTTACTTTTTAGATTTTGTTTGGACTAATCGTAACATTAAAAGGCTTCAGGAGAGCTGCTTACCTGTGGACCCTACCTGATACCTGTACGCCCAGATGTGGTCAGCAGGAAACAGTCAAATCTGATAAATCTCATATTACAGTTGTTGATGAATGTGTTTTGTTATGAACATACTGCATACCCCAAGCGTGAAGTTCAGTGGAAGGAAGTGCGTAACAATCGCAACAGCAATGTAAATCAGATTAATTTAGAAGGCATTGGCAGAATGCCACTGGTGAAATGGTCACTGAAGCTGTGTATAGGCACTAACTGTATGCGTGTGAAGATCTGAATGTCTGTTGGCATTTGGCCTACACTTGCATTAAGGATTGTTACTAGCAGCCTGTGGGTTCAGGGTGTTAAAGTGGGCCTACACCACATTACTGACACGCAGTTCAATTCCATGTTGCTCAGATTTACAGAAACGTTTCTAGTGATTTGTGGAGAAGCTTCTCCACAGTAGATCGTGCTCACAAATGTTTGATCTTGAACATTCTGAATACGTTGAGCAGTCACATAATGAGGGTTGTGTTATCTCTAAAGATAACGTCAAACTAACGTCAAATGGAAAAGTTTTCCTAGTTGGAAACATTGAACGGACTGTGTAAGTATTTATGTTTTCAACCATCCAACCTGTATTTTCAGAATAGCAGCTTCACTGGAAGCATTCTGTGCATTTCAGAAACCTGGTTTTAATAAAACCCTTTATGCACTTACTCCAGCCTTTCTCCAGAACCTCTTGATCTTCCATCCTGCCTTTTGTGCTTAGGACCTACCTTTGCTCTCTACCCCTTCACATAATTTTGCTATTACTTGAGTGAGAGTCTCCTCCTCTGCAGCTCTTGCAATCTCCAACATTTCTCAGCATCTTTCTGCTGGATGTATTCTTATTTTCATTCTGAACTAGAACCCACACATGCCACTTTTGGATTTTCATTTGGGACTGTACTGTTTAATTCTGTGCAGCATGAAGTGGCTTCATGGTTACAATGGATGCCCTGGAAAATAAAATTGTGGTGTATTTCCTCCTCTTGTTTATTCCTTTGTTGCTAGGAAGATGTGCATGAAAAATGGTCATTGTTGCTTTGGAACTCGTCTGCTCCTGCTGTTCTGTTTATTCCTCACTGGAAATCCATATTCCTCTGTTTCTAACATCATAATACAGTAGAATATCCATTTTATGAGCATTTTACAAATAACCAGTTATATGAACAATTTTTTCCCTATGGAAAAAACAACCCATATAATGAAAGTGATGCTGATGAAGAACAAGCCAACATCCCTTCCATTCCAATACCTTCAGTGTTCTGGAAATATGTTTGCAGTTGTTTGAGAGACAGGAAGAAAGTGATGCAGTACACCATACTGCAACTTATGCAGCATTTTTACTGTAATTTTGTAATGCTCACTTTTATGAGCGCCTCAATCCCCAATTAGTTTGCAAAACAAGGCAGCTTCTACTGTAAATTGTTGTGGAGGCAATTATGAAGTCACAAGTACATGCTCATGGCTGAAGGCAAGGACTAAACAATGGAGGCAGATGACTTTCTAATCAACAATAATCATTTTTTTCATTCTAACTGCCTTAGTAATGAAAACAGTGGAAGAAAAAAACCCACCAGAATATATACTGTATCAGCAGAATTTTTTATGATGTTTTCCACGGTTTTCTCAAAGGAGTAAGTGAATTTAAAAATGATCCACAAAAATCCTGGAGTATTAAATATTTCATCATGGTTAGGTAGAGTTTGTCAGTTCAGAAAGTGAGCTGGTAGTGTGGCTCATCATGTTTGTTTTTTGAAATAGCACATTTTCAATGCAAATCAACTAGTTCCCCATTGGGTCTGCTGTGCAGTCTTAAATTGCTGCTCCGTTGTGGGGAGAGAAAAAGAAGAAGAAGAAGAGAGAAACTGAAGCTGTTAATGTTTTTAATGTTGTAGAAATATGTTCCATGACCTATAGGACTGGAAGTATTTAATGGCGATTTTGAGAACATGGAAATATATGTAGGGGACAATAGTTGCCAATAGATCAAGGGAAGTGATTATTCCCCTTTATTTGCCACTGATGAGACCTCATTTGAAGCATTGTGTCATTTTGGGCCACCCACAAGAGGAAGGATGTGGACAAATTGGAGAGAGTCCAGTGGAGGGCAACAAAAATGAGTAGGGGGCTGGAGCACATGATTTATGGGGAGAGGCTGAGGAATCCAAGCTTGTTTAGTTTGCAGAAGAGAAGAATGAGGGGGAATTTGATAGCAATCTGAAAGAGGGTTCCAGGGAGGATGGCACTAAGCTGTTTTCAATGGTAGTGGTAGAACTAGGAGCAGTGGTCTCAAATTGCAGTGGGGGGTGGGGTCTAGATTGGTTATTAGGAAAAACCTTTTCACTAGGAGGGTGGTGGAGCACCGGAATGGGTTACCTAGGGAAGAGGTGGAATATCCATCCTTACAGGTTTTTAACGCCTGGCTTGAACAAAGCCCTGGCTGGGATGATTTAATTGGGGTTTGTCCTGATTTTGAGCAGAGGGTTGGACTAGATGACCTCCTGAGGTTCCTTCCAACCATAATCTTTTATGATTCTGTGAATAGTTGCCCATTATAGGCTTTATTCCACCATTGGTTGTGATCTCCTGAAAGGTGCTAAGCATCAGCTATAAGGTGTTGTGGGAGCTGTACTTTCCAGAGAAGCTGAGGGAGTTCACACATCAAAGGGGATTCTCAGTCTCACAGGATGAAACCACATAGGGATTTTTTTATTATTTAATCAAGCAATAAACAATGGGAATTAAAAACAATACTAAATAATTAATCTGTGCAACTCACTGCCGCAAGATATTGAATTTAGTGGTATTAAAAAAAGGATTAGATATTTATGTTGCTACTGAGATTATCTACAGTTGCATTAGAGGAAGGTTAACATATTTACAAGAGCTATAAACTCTCATGCTTCAGGACATGGGAGGAGGTTATGAAGAAATGTCTGTTCTGGGTGACCTTTGTGGTTGCTTGCTACTCCTTCAGAAACTGGTACTGGTCACTGTTGGGGACAATATGGGCCTGATCCAGTGGGGGCAATTTCTCAATTCCTGTATTACTATGTAGGTCCTAAATGTGAAGATACAGATTCTGATGTCTCACTGTTTGGCAGCAACATTAAGTGTCATTTTTTGTCTGTTTGTGTGGGGGGGGTGGGATGGAGTGTTAAATTAATTGTTCATTCTTGGAAAGATTCCCTAGCTTAAAAAGGGGGGGGCTTGATGGGAGTTAGGAAGTGAGAAGTATGCCAGGAAACAGGTGAAGTAGTGAGAAGAGAATGTATAAATGGTTGTCAGCCAAAGCACAAAGCCAAAAAGCATAATAAAGCAAAACATACCATATTGTAAAATGATCTGCAGTGCTGTAGGATTCCAGCACTCCATTATGTCTATATATAGCATGACTCTAGCATTGCTTCATGGTTGTCTGTATAGAACAGGAAATACATTTTAAGTTCCAAGTTAGGCTGGATTGTATTTTGAAGGATTTTTGACCCTGAAGCATTTTGAAGCAATTTGTCCAATACTTGAAAACCAGAAGTGCCTGCTGCTTTCTGTCTAGCCTGTGACATTGTTAACTTTCTGGAAGTAGAGCTGCTGTTTAACTCAGCCACTGCTGTGCTGCTTATTGTCTTTTCTAAAGCAAATTGCAAGCTGATACTTATTCACTTTTGATGTCTCTGAACTTAATTAATAGTAGCAATCTGTATACTCAGTGATAACAGCTTTCGTGAAATGGACACTCTTTTGCCACCCCAAATAAATCTTTTGGGGGAAGTGTTGATATATTATTTTCAGTATAACTAAATCATGCACAGGGGCAAAAAGCAGCTAAGAACAAAGCTCCAGAGAATTATTCTGTTGCTACGTTGCCCTCTGTACAATATGAAATGGCAGGGAAAATGAAAGACTTAATATTATATCATGACACATGGTTGTGCAAAGGGCTTAGGGTTGGCCCCAGTTCTTTATTTATCACATTCTCCGAAAAGTAATTGTGAATATGATTCTTTCCCCCCTCTCAAATAAAATTTAGCTCAGAATTTCGAAGGCTTTCCTTTATAACCACTTTTTATGAAATTGTTATCACCTTATTAGCTTCAGACAAAAAAGAAAAATGGTCTATTAGATGTGTAACCTGAGTAAATATTTTGTGACCGTTCTACGTTAGCTGCTCCGGGCCGGCTCTTTAGGGCATTCATAAAGAATTATCATCAAGCAAAGATGATAACAACTACAGTGAAAACAAAATCAATGCAGCATTAAAAATGACAGCATCAATAAGATCAACATCGGTAACCTTTGTGGGATTTTCCATTGTTTAATTTCTACAATAGCGCTTGTAAGTAAAGTCTGTATTTTTGGTATGAAATTTTTTTCGGGTGGGCTAGATGATTGTGAGCTTGTGTTGTTATACGAGGCAGCAGTGAACCAGATGATTATGCTCCTCTTTACTATAAAAGCTGCAGTTGCCTTTTTACTTGGCCTGAATCGTTCCAAGGGAAGATAAGTGGTCTTGGCTGCACATATTACAGCGAAATGGTTTTAAGTAATGGGGAAAAAATAATTCTGAATTATCCCTTTAGAAGAGTATGTTATCACTGGAGCAGAGGAGGCAGCTTTCATGAATATCACATGGCTTTTTGTTGCTTCTGTTCTTGGCAATGGACAGCTCTTTTAACACTGGATACAGTTTGGTTTATTTTAAGTGAATATGTACACTTGCAATAGGTGCCAGATTGGCATTCCTGGGATATGAAGCTGTATATAGATCTGTAGAACATGAACAATACAAGCAGCAACAGGGCAAGCTTTCCTACTTTGCCTTGCCAATGGGCTTCAGCCATGTCTAGAAGAGAAAGAACCTCTAACAGGAAGGAGCACGTAGACTGAAGAAAAAGAATGATCCAGTTGTTAGGCCACTAGCCTGGGACTTGGGACACCTGGATTCTATTCCCTGCTTTGCCAGACTTCCTGTATGACCTTTGGCAAGTCAGTTTACCTCTCCCTGTCCAGTTCTTCATCTGTAACATGGGAATAATAGTACTTCTGTGGATAAATACATTAAAGATTGTGAGGCTCTCAGATGCTACAGTAATGGGTGACATATAACTACCATAGATAATAGATGTCCGTAATCATTCAATCCTTGTTCCGTCTAACATCACTCACATTCTGAATTCAGATTCCTAGATGGGATTTATTCAGCTGGCAGCTACTAAATGCTTTAAATTGTATAGTTGTTTCAGATAGGATTTAGTTGTTTAGCTGCACTAAAAAGAGGAATCTGATACAGTGTGTGTATTACGTAAATGTTAGTGAAACTCTTAATGCTTGTGAAGTAAACAGAAAATCCTCCTCAGAAGATCATTGCTTTTGTAACCAAATGCAAAAAGTGTAATTAGTATTATTAATGCTGCCCTTGGATAGTAATGATCATTCTATCAGACTGTAAGCTCCTTGGGCCAGGACCTTGTCTGCTCCCTGTTCTCTAGGGTTCAATTAATATTTTCATAATTATATCTGTTTGTAATCCTTGTAACCGTGAGGCTCCATTGCCTTACACTTGTTGAGAACTAATTAAAAAATCCTGTTAACACAATCATACGCTCAAACATAAGAACAAATGAACTCTTGAGGAGTCATTGTCATAAGATGATGGAACCATTAAGAACCTGCATTCACTGGCACATCCTTATGACATCTCAGACACTGAACACTTTTAAAAAAAAAAAAAAAAGTACAAATCTTCTATCATTCCCTGGGTGAATATCTGATCTTATTAGTCTTTCATGTTTGAAGCATGCAATGGTGCTCCAGGGCCTTGAGCTTGACTGAATATTGTCAGGCATTTTCTAGTGGAAAATATTCTGAGGAGTGCATGCAGCTCTAGTCCCTTTGTCATTTGGCTCATTCTCAAGTGATACCACACTTTTACTTCTGTACAACATCTGGTAGCACCTCGCACAATGTGGTCCTAAGTACTTTGGTAATATAAATAATAATAAATAAGGGGAGGAGTGAATAGACTCCATCAGATTCTGTCCCCACTTCTCCCTTTAGATGAAACTTATATTTAATGTTCTGCTCACACAAGATCATTACAGATCCTGTTATGTTTTGCAAGAGAAGGGTTGCAGAATTATCTTTTGATCTTGTTAGTAATTACATGTTGCCTTCCTAAAATTTCCTATTTAATTTTTGATTGGTTACAATATTCCTCATTACTTCTAAATTGTTAGTTGGTATTATTGCGTGTTGTTCAGAATTTGCCACATATCCCAAAAGTGGCTGCACTTCACTAGTTGATAATACATACATGTATTAATAATTACAATAATGATCTAGGATTATTAAAGATACACTACACAGCAGCTTTTATCTGGAAGGATTCCTAATTTTTTCTCCAATTGTGCTAATCATAAATTACAAATCACTACAATCACTACATTACAAAAACAGTAATCAAAGCAATGTTAAAAAAGACCAGGGGGAAGCTCTTAAAAAGGAAACGTTCTCCATTGGAGAATGACTCACATGCCTTTATTTTCACACACCTCCATCTAAAAATAACTCTCCCTTTCCCCTTAAGAGAAAGTGGGAAAAACTCCTCTAAACGCCAGGGAAACAGGCAAGACTTACAGCATGTCCTGAATGTCACCAAATGCAGTTTCTGACAGACTAAAGGGAACAAGTGATGTGAATTTCTTGGTTGTGAAACCCTTACCCAAGAACACATGGTCAGCAAGCTGTCTGCTGGTCTCAATGAGGAGCAAGCGGGGTCTTAGCTTGGGCATCTCAGCTGATCACAGTTGCCTCAGGTGATTGTCCTGTATGGTACTTCAATTACAGGGCTGAATTTAGGGGCAGGTGACCCAGGCAACGTCTTATGTGGTGCCAGACTTGGGGTGATGTTTTTGTTGTTAGCGACAAAAAGGAAAATAGAAAGTTCAAAGTAAAATGTTTCAGGTATTCTGTCTGTGGATTCATTTTTCACTAACCTTCTAGACCTTTGTAGAATCTTGTGGAACCTTCCAGACTTTCTGAGAAGTGCATTTTTCTCGAACCTCCTAGAACGTTGTCAGCCAGACCCTCATGGGTACATAAGGGTGGGGGGTCGCCAGTCAGTCATTGAGCTATAAGAACGAACTGAAATGAAATGAGAGCCCAGCTGCGATATTGTGAACCTTGTTTTATTGTATAATTGTGAAAGTGTGCTTATATTTTCAAACTTGAAGAGTGTAAGTAGCAACTAGTAAAGGACATGTTTAATGAGATACCAGAGACATCTGTCGAACCCCTGTCTACACAATAACATAAAATGTAGAAGAGGGGCACCGAAGACGCTGCTTCCCTGGGGTGCCATTTGGCCTAGGGCCATCCCTGATACAGGGAGAGAAGTAGGGAATCAAACAATTGGGATCTAACGCCATATATGGCATTAGAAGGCCAAGCACGACTCTTTAAGCTTTATCTAGGAACCTGTTAATATCCAACATATCCTATGTAATGTGCTGTTTGTGTGATCACCACTTAGTAAGAGAGCTGCCACATTCAGTAAGAGCTACTCCTCTTTGTCTGTCTGAGTCACACTTCAGCAAGCTCTTTGGGGAATCACTTAAAGTTAAGCATGTGCTTTTCTGACTCTGGATGGACTTTAGCACCTGTGCTGTTTTCCTGATTCAGGGCCTAAAGACACTTTTGGACCCTTTGAGGTGAAAAGTACCATTTCAATGTAATCTGTATTAATAAATTAAATGAAGCCATATGAGAGGTGTGTGCTTTTAATGTTCCTTTTCTTTTACATTTATCACCAGTTCTGGATATTGATTTATCCAAAGTTCAGCACTGGCGGGCGTTTGAGTGGAGAGTTAAAGCATGGACAAAATGGATATAGTTTCCATTTACTGAATCTAGGAAGCTGGTAATACTCTGACCTTTGAAGCAGGAGCACTTGTCATTCCTTGTTTTGACTCTTGTCTTTTTTGACCCATTTTCCCCTCTTGTGCTGTGTTATTTTCTGAAACACAAGTTCCCGAATCCATGACTAGGCAATCTCTTGCAGCAGCTGTGGCCCTCATTAATGTTGGTGTGATCACAAATCCGCCTGTCATCCAAAAAAAGCAGGCAAACTGGCAGAATGCAGCAGCATCAGCTTTAACAGCTGAACCAATTTGATATTTCAACCCTCAGTTAAAAAATGAACTGTCAAGTCTAGGGACATGCACAAGGGGGAACCAGCAGGAGCATGTCCCCCCCCAATAATCATCAGAGGCACAGAACCCCTCCAGCCCAGGAATGGAGACTGATCTCCTGGCAGGGTGGGTGTTGGGCTCTGGCTGGGGGGTGGGTTGGTGGGGGGTGGGTGTGTGTGTGTGAGAGAGAGAGTTTGCCCCTCCAAAACGGGTCAAATTTAAATTTCTGTTCACGACCCTGATGTTACGAGAGAAGCCGTAATAAAATGAACCATATGGTATCACTGTAGCTCCGTGCTCTGGTTGATTTCAATGTTCTGATTGCAAATGTTCCTTACAGAAGCAGGATTGTAAATTGTGTACATTCCAGCAACACGAACAGAGTACTTTGGGGCCATGAAACTGTCTGCTCGCCTTAGCGGCCAAAACAACAGTTCCTGAGGATTATCACTTGCTGCTTTTTGCCTTTCAAAAGGAAGGATTCTGACCCCTCAGTAACCTATGATAATTTGTCTGGATCTGGAGAATGTGATTAACTTTTAACATTGTCATCTCATCTACTATCTATTTTGGGACAGATTTTGATTAATTCTCCATTAAATGATTTTGATTAATTCTCCTGGTGCACATTATTACAATGTCAAGCTTTTCCGTAGTATGATACCTTTGACGTGTGATTATCTATCCTGAGGGCAAGAAACCAATAAAAATGATACTCTTTGCTTATTATTTGCACCGCTACTCTTTCATAGCCCATCATCAACCTATGTGTTGCTTATCGGGGCAGAGTCAAAAGTTAATTAGACACTGCCACTTCATATCTTGAGCTTATCGCACAGTGTATATGAGGAATTATATGGCTCTTCATATAAATTCTTCAGCTGCTTTCCCTTATCGAGGTTAAAAACTGAACCTTTCTTGGGATCTGATTCTGGATGTTACTAATAGGAATAAAATACGGTCACATTGAGTAATGATGGCAGAATCAGGTGCTTAGACTTATCTACATTAATGCAGCACTTGTTTGGAAAGCACTTACAGTGGTGTAGCCAATCCTCCCTTGTACAGAAATGATCCTTGTTTAAGTTGTGTTCTACATTTTTGCACTTTATTTATGTCATTCACTGAAATAAATTTTGTGGCAAGATGGCGAAGAACAATTCTTAAAATCTGGGGATACGAACTGTAAGATAAAAAACTTAATTGCAGTTTAGACTTCAGATTTATTTGAAAAGGGGATAATGATAGTAATTACCCAGTTTAAGTTTTGTAGGAGGCTAATTAGATCCCAAAAGCATTTGTATGCACAAGGCAAACCATAAATACAAAAGACCATCTGGTCCTTATCAGCTTACAACACTAACAGTGTCTGTAATTATTTTTTCTATATTGTTTTGATGTTGACATTTTATGGTGCAATACTTCCAGTCCTGGTTAGGAAATAACCTGTGGTGCTGAAAAACCCTGTTGGATGTTTTGTCCTACTTTTTCAAGGTGTTGACTAGCTCTATGCGTGTTGTGGAAGCGTCTGTATTTTGTTAGAACTACAAATATATTTTAATCTGTAAGCTAGTCTTTTTTTTTCCAAACTGAACTCAACAGTTTGTGTTACCTGAGTTATTCTAGCTGGGGCTTCGCAATACTCTAATGTTAATAAAATCATTTCTAAATATGGGGGCCAGGCTTCTTAGGCCTTTTAAACAGTTTTAAGTCTTTGAAATGTTTCTTAGAATCAGAGGGTCTAGCTCTGAGGTCCTTATTCAGCACTAGATCATGACTCCCTGATGTCTGTGGATTTACTCCTGCATATATGGCACCCATCCCGGCTCCTAGGAAAGCCACACATAAGTCGGGGGAGTTTCAGGTGTGCTATATGTGTCACCCGTCCCATCAATCCTTATGAGAATCTACTGAAAACTAGTGAAGCAGCATTTCAGCAGAAGCTTTTCAGCAGAATTCTTCCAAACTATGATGTGATGTTAACCAGGGGTACAAGGGTTGTATAAGGCATCTTGCACCTGCCCTTAGCGTGAGGAAGTCTTGTTTGTGCCTGCTGTAGATCAGCTCTTGACTCTACCACCTTCCAGGCCTCCACCTGCCTTTCTCTCTCTGTAGAGATTAGTGATAGGTACATACCGACCTCCAAGTGACCCTGAGGAGTGCCCAGCCCCTATTCCACTGAACATTCACAGAATTCCTACTTCCAAAGGAAAACTACATACTGGCTTGCTAGTTTCACCTCAGGATCACCACTCTGCAGTCAACACTCACTACTTAGAGTTGTTTATGTGAAAACAAGAATAAGTTTTTTATCAAAGAACAGAGATTCAAATTATAGCAAGTAAGACTATTGGAAACAAAGTTACATATAAAACAAAACAGCAAAAAATGTGTTAAATGTATCAGAAGCTAAACAAACAGTGGGGCCACTGGATGATGGAGATGCTAAAGGAGCAGTCAAGGAAGATAATACCATTACGGAGACGCTAAATGAATTCTTTGTATGGGTCTTCGGCTGAGGCTGTGAGGGAGATTCCTAAACCTGAGCCGTTCTTTTTGGGTGACAAATCTGAGGAATCATCCCAGGTTGAGATGGCATTAAAGCAAGTTTTGGAACAAACTGGTAAATTAAACAGTAATAAGTCACCAGGACCAAATGTTATTCAACCAGGAGTTCTGAAAGAACTCAAACGTGAAACTGCAGAATTACTAACTGGAATGTAACCATTTAAATCAGCTTCTGTAACAGATGACTGGAGGATAGCTAATGTGACACCAGGTTTTCAAAAAAGGCTTCACAGGCAATCCCAACAATTACAGGCTAGTAAGCCCAACTTCAGTACCAGGCATTTGGATGAAACTATAGTAAAGAACAGAATTATAATACACAAATTAATATGATTTGTTGGGGGAAGAGTGAACATGGTTTTTGTGAAGGGAAGTCGTGCCTCACCAATCTCTAGACTTCTTTGGGGTGGTTAACAAGCATGTGGACAAGGGTGATCCAGTGGCTATAACATACTTAGATTTTCAGAAAGCCTTTGACAAGGTGCCTCACCAAAGGCTCTTAATCAAAGTAAGCTGTCATGGGATAAGAGAAAGGATCCTCTCCTGGATCAGTAATTGGTTAAAAGACAGGAAACAAAGAGTAGGAATAAATGATCAGTTTTCAAAATGGAGAAAGGTATATAGTGATGTCCACCCAGGGGTCTGTACTATGACCAGTACTGGTCAACATATTCATAAATGATCTGGAAAAAAGGGGTAAACAGTGAGGTGGCAAAATTTGCAGATGATACAAAACTGTATCAAGATAGTTAAGACCAATGCAGACTGAGAAGAGTTACAAAGAAGTCTCACAAAATCAGGTGACTGGACAAAAAAATGGCAGATGAATTTCATTGTTGATAAATGCAAAGAAATACACACTGGAAAACATAATCCCAACTATACATACAAAATGATGAGGGATAACAGCTAGTTTAGACCCCAAGAAAGAAACCTTGGAGTCATTGTGGATAGTTCTCTGAACATATTCACTCAATGTGCAGTGGCAGTGAAAAAAAGCTAACAGAATGTTGGGAATCATTAGGAAAGGGATAGATACTAAGACAGAAAACGTCATATCTTATATATTGCCTCTATATAAATCCATGGTATAGCCACATCTTGAATAATGCATGCAGATCTGATCATGTCGTCTCAAAAATATATATTGGAATGGCAAAAGATATAGAAATAGACTTGGAAAAGAGATGACTGGGGCAAGAGGGGACTATAATAAAGGTATATAAAATCATGGCTGGTGTGGAGAAAGTAAATAGGAAATGTTATTTACTCATAACAGAAGAACTAGGAGTCACCAAATGAAATTAACAAACAGCAGGTTTACAACAAATAAAAGGAAGTATTTCTTCACACGATGCACAATAAACCCGTGAAACTCTTTGCCAGAGGATGTTGTGAAGAACAAGACTATAACAGGATTCAAAATAGAACTAGATAAGTTCATGAAGAATATGTCCATCAATGGCTATTAGCCAGGATGGGCAGGTATATGAAACAATACTCTGAAGTGTCCCTAGCCTCTGTTTGCCAGTAGTTGGAACTGGGCAACAGGATGGATCACTTGATGATTACACTGAAGTGCCTGGCATTGCCCATGTTGGAAGACAGGATACTGGGCTAAATGGATCATTTGTCTGACCCATTATGATCATTCATATGTCCTTGGGTCACATATGGAATTACCCTTAAGGGCATGGAAGATCCAAGAGCAATCATGGGTGAGATAATAAACAGGAGTGTGTAGCCAGAGATCCTGGAATCAGTGTGGAGTCAAATGTGACTTGAAGATTTTGGCAGATTCTGGAGTCAAAGCCCCAAGCTGATTAATTGGAGAGGATGGGAGAAGACTCTGCCATCATCAATGCAAATGGGCTATAGTTCACTTTATTGCCCTTCTCCAGTGCCTAAAAAAGCAACCAAACTCCTATGGAAAAACAGCTGGAGACCCAGAATTCAGTCTTTAAGGTTTTTTAGCAAGCATTGCACAGGGCCAACCTCTCCACATTCAAGTCTGAAAAAGAACAAAAGGAATGAACTTAATTAAGTACCAACTGTGGCAAGGCACAATCTCATTCCTGGCAGGTCAGGGCTCCTTCCTCTGGCGAAAGAGGCCTGGGATAAATCGCCCCACCTGGACAAGTCTTTTTGGCATCTCTCCTGAATGCTTCCAGCTTAGAGTGTTCCGGGTGGGCCTTGGTTCAGGCCCAAAGAATGCCCCTCCGACACACGGGGAGACGGGTGGTAAGTCTATAAACCCAGACCTGGGGAGGGAAGATACTTTCCTTGGTCCACTCAGTGGGGCTGCAGTCACAGTGGTGCAGTGCGGTTCAGGGTTCTTCCCCTGGGCTGGTTCTCAGTTTTGGTTGTTCCCCCTGAAGGGAGAAGCTGGGTTAGAGAGGTCTGCCTTCCTGTTGTCACAAACCTTCTCCAACAGCTTGTCTCTCTTTCCCACCTTTGGGGGCTCACCTACCGGCTTTTTAGAAACCTCTTGTAGCCATCTGGACTGAATTTTTCATACAACTTTATAAATCTTATGATAAAGAAACATTGATAATAATTAACAATAATCGTAATTAATTATAATAACTTAATTTGTACAATATAACATTGATATTTTATATTCTACATACATTATCTTCACAGTTTTACATAAACATAAGTAAATAAAGAAAACAGATTCAATTTAAACAGGTCAGTCCTCATGGAAACACCATAAGAAGAAACTTGGTCAGCTAACTGATTAACCAAGCACTCAGTTAAGTATATCAATTTCAGATGAACCCATTACAAGAAAATACAAAACTGAGAATAGCAGAATAGAAATGACTTTTTCCTCCTTATCACATTTAAAGAAAAGTTGGTGAATCAGACTAGTTGAGACAATTGAACTATAAAACAGTTTGGCCAAAAAAACAAACATTCAAAATGTACAATTAAATAAAATACATTATTTTTCCCTCCCAATTTTCCCTTTTCTATAATTAACATTGCCTGGGCTTCCCTATTGGAGAGTTAACAATATCACTAACCCTCTGCAAAATACTTCAGAGTTAGGGAAAACAGCCTGCTTTCTGCTCATGAACTCAGCTTCTCCCTACTCAGAGCACATAGTCTTTTGTAAAGCAGCTGCCCTGACTGCTTGCCCTCCTGGAATCTAACCCCAGCAACAGGGAATCTACTGGAGCATATCCACAACTACCTAGGGTGACCAGATCACAATAATAAAATATTGGGACACGTGGGGGCGAGGGCGAGGTGTTACCTGGCAGCTCTGTGTTCCTGGGGAACCACAGAGCAAAACCCCTACTCTCTCTCTGGCTCACCTGAACCCCCCACCACCCTCCAGCCTCTGCTTGAACCAGAAACAAAAGCAATGAAAAGGCTGTGAGACACACCTGAAACCCTCCAAACAAGGGTGATAAGATTAAGACAACTCCCCATGCCTCATCTACATAGAAGATGTGCTAATTGAGATGTCTCTTTTTACATCGAATGGAGAATAGGAGCCTCATCTACATCAAAGATGGAACAAGAATTAGCATGAAGAATGGAGAATCAAAATCAAAAGCAGGGACTGCACTAGACTCTGGGATTGGCAAAGCAAGGACGCACTGCATGATGGGAGATCTCTGCTCCTGATGTAAATGAACTCACACCTACACCCATCCAGCTCCGCAGTTATCAGACCATTCTAGTATTGATATGCAAAACACTGAATCTGCCTGATTGCATTGTGAGCTCCCTCAAGGAACATTGACCTTAGCCGGGAGTGATCAGCTCCTATTGTCCAGCATAGAGAAAAACCACTCTGGTGTACTTCATTGAGACATTGTTTCATTGAGACATTGTTTACCCATAAATAAACCTGGTTCTACAAAAAACCCCTACCCAAGTTCAAACCCCTGTTCTGATGCCTGGACCCAAATGCTGCATGCTTCCCCATTTCCTGACTGATCCTGTTATGGGCTTTGCCTCTCTCTCAAGGGCTCCTGACCCTAAGCCGAACAGCCTGTCTCCTGGGAACGTCTGAGCTGCAAGGAGTGGTGAGATTTCTCACCCCCCTCACCCTCCAATCTTTCCCCAATACACACACACACTCTTTCTCTTTCTAATCCAGGGATAGCTTTCTACTTTTGTAATCAAACTTGGGCTAGCCTTCTCCAATACCCCTACTGTAATTTTGTTGTATTGTAAGCGTTAAGATTGTTTTTCTCTCCTTGTATGGTATCACTATTAGTATCATAAGTTTTATATACCCGGCAATAAACTAACTATTATAATCAAGCTGGCTGCCAGTTTCTCTCTCTTTGCAAATGCATTTACTCCTTCGTGTTCTTGGTTCTTGTTCTGCAGCAACGCTTCTTTTACCTAAGCCAAAGATCCCTGGAGTGCCCAAAAATCCTATGGGGTTTGCTTATCAAGGGGGTTACTGCTACAACTATTGTAGAGCGAGGTGGGAGGCAGCTGAGAGGTGCTGCTCTGCCTAGCCTAAAGAGTCCAGGGGCATATAAGGGTGGCAGCTAAGAGTGCTGTTTGGACCCAGCCTGCTCATAAGCGAGCTCCATTCTGGTGCGGCGCAAAGGGGCACATGAGGGTGACAGCTGACAGTGCTGTGTCACCCAGCCTGCTGAGTTCAGGGACGTGTAAGGGGTCAGCTGAGAGTACGGATAGCCTGGTCCGCTCAGACACACTCAGTTAATCTGGAATGGTTGTGTGTATCTGTGTGTGGGGGAGGGAGCGGGGGTATTTGAATCTGGGGCTGGAGGAACCCAGCCCTGAAAACCTTAGGTCCTGCAGGATAGCTCCATTGGGAGGGGACTTGTAGCCATATGAACACACAAGTAACACAAGCAGCACGTTAATAGAATCACACCCCCATCTTCCAGGAAGGTAACCCTAATAAATGAGCATACCTCAAAGTGATGGGCAAATCTGGTAACAGGTGATATACCTTTTCATACTTAACAGGTTAAAAAAAAACCATTGGTATTAATAGTAATGGTATATGCATAACCTCAGCAATTCAAATATAACATCGCTAGCACAATATATTGTAGATGTAAATCCATAATTAACCCACTGTATTAATTAAAAACTGGTTTGATCTTATTATCTCGGAGTGGCAAGCATGGAGATCTGGGGCTCCCCGCCATTGTGGGTAGTGGGGAGGGACTCTGAGCTCCCCACCACCACAGGCAGCAGGCGAGACCTGACATGGGACCCTGAGCTCCCAATTGCTGCGAAGGCTTGGTGGCTGTGGGGCCAGACATGGCAGCTGAGAGCTCTGGATCCCACCCCCAGAGGCTAGGAACTTTATTTTCATCCGAGTCCTGAATATTGGGACAAATGACATCCTGATTGTACATCAATCAGGACGCGGGACAAAGGATTAAATATCAGGATGTCTGGTCACCCTAAAACTAACACACCAAAATTCCAGAAACTTCTGGATGTGGAGCACTAAATCTGCCTAGCAAGAATGACCCAGACACAACTCACTTGTACCCAGGCACCACCCTCCTCCTTTGATTTGTGGAAGACATATTTCCCTGGAAGTAGGCACCTGGATTACACACAGGTCTGAAAAACTTCTGCAAGAGCAATCTCATGGAGTTTCCTCCCTTCCTTTCCAGTGGAGGCAAAATCTTGCCCTTAGTCAGACTCTTATGCAGGGAGATTCTCTTTGACTTCAGTGAGAGTTTTCCTGAGTAATGGCTGAATAGGGTCTAAATCTCAGCTCCTTCACTCAGATCCCTGGGGGTCCCATAGAGGTCAGGGGGACTCCAGGAAGGGTCAAGGATTCACCCCTGCGGATGCAGTTGCAGGACTGGATCCTAACTTTGAACTTCCGGATTTGCCCCTTTGCAGTTACAGACGAAAAGTTTAGATTAGATCATTTCGCCCTTCCCCTGTAACCAGAGCAGGATTATTCCTTCCGAGACCCACCAACAGCAAGTCCAGGGCCCAGGATAGAACTGTCAATGGCTGAGATCCAAGTGGTTTCCACCGGAAGTTTTTTCTTATTTATTATGTGCCATGCAGGTTCCCAGGCAGTTGAGGAGGCAGTATCTGCTACTCAGCTTCCCAGGTCCCTTAGATTCCCCAGGAAGATTATTGATGAACCTGGGACGCTGAGTAGCGGATACCACCTGCTTGGGAACCTGCATGGCTCATAATAAATAAGCTTAGCTCTGGAGAGAGGCAGAGAACACAAGCGGCAGGGGTCTCAAGGGAAGCAGGGAGGGTGTGGAGAAGAGGAGGATATGTATCTATCATCCCATCTGTCTGGCCCTTTTAAATCATCAGGCCCGTGGGCAGTTGCCTCCCTTCCCCTCCACCGCCCCCCCTGCTCCTCCCCCTCGCCACGCAATTTACCTCCCTGACGGAGGACCTATTTCCTACCATTTATTCAGTGCTCTGCTCAGTCCAGTTTTGAGTGACTCAGTCATTTCAAGGGCCTGATCAACTTCACTGTTAGGAAAATTCTCCTGATTTAGGCAAAATGTTCCTTTACCTGAACTTCATCCTATTGCTTCTCATACTTTGACTTAAACATCTCCTTGGCATTTACATCCATCAGTTTCTTCTTTCATGTTTATTGTAAAGCTACAAATGCTGTTTAAGAGGTAGCTTTTATAACCAGTATTTCAGTGCCAGATACTAATGCTTTTCACTGATTACGAAAAAGGAGAACTTTTCTGTTTCACAAATTCCTCTTTAGTTTTAAAGGCTGGAATTTAACATCTCCAGTAACTGAAAGTTCTGTTTCATTGTTGCTGCTTTATTTTATTGCAGTAGGGATCAGTGGCTTGGATCCAGATGAGGGGCTCTTTTTGTTATCTGCCTGTCCAAAAGCCTTCCAATCTAAAAAAGACAAAAATAGGGAAGGAAACTGGCATACAAGCTAAATGACCAGAATGATGATAGGCATATGGTTAGTTAGTTCCATTTTATTTCTTTATCCCAAAACAAGCATCAGATACATGCTATCCTTGTCACAGAAGTCTTTTTTACATAGGTCCTTCACGCAGTATGAGGTGGGGAGAGTCATTTTAAAAAAAATTAAAATATGTCTAGAAAATTACAACATTAGGCCGGAGGATTTAGCTAGGTGTAGTGCTTTAAATTACTCTTCAGTACTTTAAGATCTGCTGATGAAAAGAACTATATGATGGTATTGTTGTAATTCATGCTTTCAAAAAGACTAGATTTGAAGGTGATGGTATCCTTGAATAACCATCCTTAAATCTCCTAACATTTTCCTATGGGATGTTGATTCCTTTGGGCCAATTACATTGATAAGCTCCAGCTGCTTTCTGCCATTCTGGTCATGCATAACAGTCATAAACCCTTTTTATCTGGCCAGTTAAATTGGGTTTGCAGGAGCTTTGCAGCACTGCAAAGCCCCTAGAGTGTATTGGTGTACTTGTCCCTTTAAAGTCTCCCTTGAAGCATAGCAATATGCTGTATACAGTGAAGCTGCATTTGTAGGGCTTATGAGCATCTGGTGATCTTATCACATCTAAAAAATAAATTGCCTTCAGCTCTAGCAAGGAATGTGGCATCCAAAAGGTTAAGATATACAACAAAAGCCAACAATAAAATGTGTGAATTTAATCCCTAATATAGACTGCCTGAAAATAACACTATTTTATTACTAAAATTGTTTTTGGGACTTATGTGGAATCATTTTTTGGTTCTCTTTTGGGGGGTTTATAGCTGTTTGTAGGAAATTGCTTGAGATTAGTCTTGAAAGTGCTGTTGTGAGAGAGAGAGAGAGAGAGAGACCTGCTGTTTTCCACTGTGATTGAAGTAAATGGTGTTGCCACAGGCTAGTGCTCTAGCTAGAGAAGAGCATTTATACTGTTTGAGGAAGTCTCTCTTCTTCTCTTCTCCCTTCCCCATCCCACTTTGGGTGCTCCCTTCTTTCTGTCTAGAGTGTCTGTATTCCCAAGTCCTGCTCCACACTCCAACCTCTGTTCCTAAGACTTGTCTTTTATGACCCTGGCATCCCCCAGCCCACTAGTTCTTTGGGGGAAAGCACAAATCTTAAGGCAATGAGAATGGAGGATGGGACGTGAATCTCAAGCCTTCATGAAATAAGGCCACCAAATATTTGCTTTTAGTTATTTCTACCCATTACACCATGCAAAGAGTATATTGTCTATACTGCACTGCTTTTTCTTTCACTTGCCAATTGAGCTGAAAAAAATATGTCTAATAAAACTTTCCCATGCCCCCCCCTTTTTTGGGGGTGGGATGGGGTGGAGGGTTTGAAAGCAGAAAAAAGTTACCCAAAATTTAGTTTTTTGGTGTGTGCTTATATATGTGTATATATATAAATGAAAAGCAAGAAAATGTCTGACTTTTTTAAAATGATTTTTTTGGTGTTGAAATTTTGTATGAAAAAATACGTAACATATTTTCAATCCACTTTATTTGCTAACATGGAGTTGCAAAAAAAGGCTAATATTCTGGGTGTATTAAATGGAGTGTCATGTGTAAAACACAGGAGGTAATTCTTCTGCTGTACTCAGGACTGGTGAGGTCTCAGGTGGAGTATTGTGTCCAGTTTTCTGTGCCACTTTAAGAAAAACTTTCTAAATATAAAGGTATTTAAGTCCTGGAATTAGGTTAACAAGGGAGCTTGTAGAATCCCCATCGTCAGAGGTTTTTAAGAACAGGTAAGACAAATCTGTCAGGGATGGCCTAGTATACTTGATCCTGCCTATCTGCAGCGGGATGGACTAGATGATCTCTGTGATTTTGTGATCTGTTGGCCAAAGCAATAATCAGTTGCTGATAGAATTGGGTGTGTGTATCTGTTCCAGGAACTACAAGCCTGGGATCGAAGGAATGTTGGAAAGCTGACCTCGCAGACTTACATTTAGTTATCTGTCCAGGTGATATAACATGTGAAACCCATTTTCTAAAGCCGGATGGCAGAATTGGTGCATTTGTTTCCAAAATCTTTAAGATTGAGATATCCCATATGGTTTTTTCAAATGTGTTTTGAGCTGAATTTCACTCCTCCTGCTGCAAGGAACAGCTCTAGAGAGCAAATTCCTCTGTCCACACAATATAACAGGACAGGCTATAGTGGCATATGATTCCCCCCACAATGGGCCACTGTCTTGTCCTGAAAGGACCACATCTGCTGTTGGGAGATGGTTATTCTCTATGCCCATATGGAGCATGAACTTGCCCTCAAGTCTCACAGTTTGGATTGTTTTTGGTGAGGTTTTATGTGATGTGGACACTTGTTGATTTCTCATTGGGATGAGTCATCCAATTCCCACTACGGGGCCCCCCAAAACCCATCACATGATACTGACTTTTTTCTATCAAACTAGGCCTGACTTGAAGTGAAATCTCCATGTGTTACTAATTCCCTAAATTAGTCAATCCTGAAGCGTTTGGAAATTGCATGCTGTCCTGCTTATATGACACTTGGGAGGTCAAGAAAAAAAGTGAAAGTATATGCGTTTTATAACTCAGTCTAAATTTGTATTTATTTTTCCATCATTAGGTAAAAAGTTCCAGTGAGGTTGACGGGTTAATCTGTATACAGCAAAAACAACAAGAGTCCTATAGCACTTTAAAGACTAACAAATTTCTGCAGGCATAAGTTTTTGTGGGCTGCAACCCACTTGGTCAGATGCATTGACAAAGTGGGTTGCAGCCCACAAAAGCTTATGCCTGCAGAAAATTATTAGTCTTTAAAGTGCTACAGGACTCTCGTTTTTGCAGCATTAGGTAAGAATCCCTTTTTCCCAGTTAAGCACAGCACATCACTATTTTTGGTAACTTGTTGACAATTTTGACACTGAAGACTAATTCCTCAACTAGTATAAATCAGTGTCGCTCCTCTGGCACCAATGAAGTTTTGTCGCTTTACACCAGCTGAAGATTTGACCCTGAATTCTGTCTGAAAGAAGCTCCAAATTTTCTCATGGTTACTGTAGCTTTCAGTGCTGGTTTCTGGAAAGGATCTCTCTCTCTCTCTCTCTACTTCTCTGGCTTGAGAAGACTTTTGAGTGATGTTCATGCTTCAGGAGAGCCAATTATATCACGTTTAGGGAGCCTTCTAACTGCACTTGGGATTTCTTGACTGCATTTGTCATGGGCCCTATAGCTTTTCAGTGTCGGTTCCATTTTGCTGTTGGGTATAATCTCTGGCATCAATTTATTTTAGCTTTTGTACCATATTCTATCCCTATAGTCTCTACACTATGAAATTTACCTCTCACTGACAACAGGTTTCAACAACGGCTGCAGCTGAGCTGATGCTGAATGTGGTTTAACTGCAGGTATAGCAAAGAGCAAACATTTCACATGGTTTCAAAAATCCTGGTTAGAACTTGTTTGGATTCAGCTACCCCTGTTGTTAACCCACCTCATAGGTGCCTCTTTGTCTCCCTCAATCACTGAGTATTTTGGTAGCTTGGAGATCTGTTTTGTTCTGGAGTGTAATATGTTGAAGCACATTTTGTCAATGATAAATGTTTGGTAAATTTCTGTGGTAGTGATAGACTAGGGCAATTTCAGGGTTTCTTTTTAAACAGTGTTGAGAAAATCGCTCTTCTTCCCAGCATGAGAGCAGTCCCTTCTCCATGTCCTGTCTTCAACTTACTACAGGTTTTTAAACGTTTTCAAGGTAACATGTACGATGACCACTCTCGTCTCTTTGTGGGTATGCACTATGATTCCAGGTCTGATTCTTTTCCCAGTTACACTGGTGTAAATTAGGAGTGGATCATGAATCATGTTGTCTTCAGGTACACAATGTCCTACTAGGGTTTTTCCCTATCAGCTTAGAAACCTGTGTAACTTAACCTGTGTTTTATTCTTGTGCACTTGTTCGGTCTGATGGTTCTTCAGAGACTCTTCAGTGGTTTGTGGCCAGATTTTTAAAGAAATTCAGGGGGTTACTGATGTCTTGGTGCTTTTGAAAATCCAACTAGGCACCTAAATAACTTCTAAAAATGTGGCCGTTAGAGCCAGATCCTGAGAGCTGCTGAGCACTTGCAACCCCTATTGAAGTCACATCTTGTAATCTGGTCCTAAATCAATACAGATTTATTGCATGCTATACGGCTTTATTTGAGAAATGGTGTATATCTTCATGTGACTCAAAAGCATAGATCAGAACCTAGCCTCTAGTTCTATCTCCCTAACCTGATTGAGCTGCCCTAACATGGCTTCTAATATAGAGGACCCTGGGGTAGTGTAAAGCCAGACGAGCCAGGTCTGTGCCAGCTGTTCCACTCCCTACCTAGAAGTAGGGAGTAATCCCTAAACATGAAAGTGGGCATGACCAGAGTTTGCTACACTCAGGGATCTCCTACCAGCAGCACAGTCCCTAGGGGAGCACTCTAGCTGCCATGACTATTATCAGCCCTTATCCTTGGCATGACCACATTCCTGGTATGACCTAGGGGTCAGAGGAGTTGAAAGGTGGCTAGACCCGAGGAGTCAGCCCACTGCCATAATGATACATTCAAGAGGAAAGAAGTGATTATGTGCAGATATGTCTAATGTTAATATTGATTGTCATTAGTACAGCACCAAAAACGAACTAGGGAGTTTACAGATAATCTCAAGTAAGCATAACACAGTGTGTGAGAGTATCTAAATCAGTGGAGAATGGGTGAAGACACAAAATAATAAGGTACCAGGTAAAAACATCTTAGTGACTTTAGAAGCCTAAGTCCCAAAGTCACTTATGGATCTAAATACCGCTGAAAGTCAAAGGAGTTAAATTGCTTTTTGAAACATGGTTACTCAGTCATGATATGCCCACTTCTTAGTGGTTCTGTCAACAGTCAAAACTTAGCTATCTTCTTGAAGTTGTCACAGATGAGAGCTTTTCAGTTGGAGACTGAATGAGCAGAAAGTTTTAGGCTCTTAATATGAATTGTAGCTATACTGCATGTGTATGCATGCATGCACTCTTGTGTGTCAATTTTCAAAAGCACCTAATGGTTTTGGACAGGGGCCTGAGGTGCAGACATGAAATCAGGCCCTTTTAAAGTGTCTTGAGCATGGGACTTAGAAACTGAGGCATCCAGAATCATTGCTGAAAACACAGGCCATCTGTTTGTTTGTTTGTGCGTCCATGCATGTATTTCATGCAAAAACTAATCGTAATACAACACTAATGTTGAGAAATGAGGCACTCAAAATATCATGGAAATACAGAATTTAGGTTGTGCAGTCAGCACTTTTTGTGGCCCTTGTATGTCTATTTTGTATGTTAAAATATCGCCTCTTTATTTTATTATATATTTGATAAGTACAATTATGCACCTATATACAAAATTCAATTAATAATATATCTTAATGTACATTTATACACACCAGGATGTTCTGTTCAGTAATGCAAACTGCATCTCAGCTGAAAACTGAGAATTTTATTTTTAAAGAACAGCAAATATTGGGAGTGGTTAATCAAGAACAGGGTGTACTCCTTTGATCAACTCTCTGCTCACAGTGGCCTTTTCTAGAAACAGAGCACTGATCAGTGGGCCCCAACTCTGTTGGAATAGCGTGCTAGCGTCACCACGTAGGGGGTTCACTTAAACACTCACCCGTTTGATTTGCTGTTAGTCATATATGTGGAGAGCCGTTCTGCTAGTGAGCATATATTTATGTTGGGGAATTGTTTTGTAGCCTGTTCTTACTTTTTTGGCCTGAGAAGGAGGAGTTCATCATCCTTAAAGGAACCACGTTTCTGTAAAAATCCCTTTTCGGAGAGAGAGCGTGAGAGCAAATTGGCTCATTCAGTGCTTGCAGCTTAACATAAGCTTTGTTAAATAATCCAGAAGTGTGCTAGGGATGCAAAGAACAGGAAGGATGCTCAAAAGTGTCATAAGAGCAGATGGACAAGCCGTAATGCAAGCCTCTGGTAAACTTGTCAAAAGAAGAATGTGAGTGATACTTCGGCTTCATTGGTGCAGAAGCAGGAACTGAGAGGGTTGGCTGTGAAACTACCCACTAAAGATTCTTGTTATCAATGGCTGCTGAATGACAAAGGCTTTGTTTCGTCTCTGGAGCTAGCCAAGCGAAGGAGAAGCTGAGACTGTTCTCCGTCTGATCACTGAGTATCTGGACTCTTCACATTCCGACAGCTCTAGCCAGTATGTGTGTTATAAAACCTTCTTAATGGACACTGAAGGGGAGACCCAGGAAGCTCTATGTAATTTATCATCTACCTGTGTTATGGACAGGAAGCATGTCACCATAGAATCTTGGTGCTTTCTCACCATTCCTGTTCAGCAGAAGTCCAACGCCTGTCGAGCAAGGCCAAATGAAGGTTACAACCTCTAAGCAAGGAAGAGGCAGGGATGTAACTGTGACTCGGGTGTATTTGTGAGTAATGATGCATCCTGGGTTATCCCTGCGGTGGTATAAATTAGGCACAAGCCCTTGCTCTAGATCTTAAAGCAGTGTTTCCCAACCAGTGTGCCACGGCACACTGGTGTGGCATCAGGCCTGAGCCGGTGTGCCACGGAATTTCTTGAAAAGCTACTTGAAGAGTTGAGTTGGCTCATGAATATCCATGAGTTCATTTGGAGACTATATGGTGGTGTGCCTCAAAATAATTAAATGGTATCAAGGTGTGCCATGGCAGAGAAAAGTTTGAGAACCACTGTCTTAAAGACAAAGGCCCATACTTTTAAAGGTATGTAGGCATCTAGGTCCCACTGGAATCAGTGGAGGTTAGGCACCTAAATACCTTTAAATATCTGGGCTATTTAAATTAATCTGAAAAGTACCATGGGTCCTAGTTAAGTATCTTTGCAAATAAAATCAGATGGTATCCATCTCAACCACAATTCCAGCACTTGGTTTGAAAAAAAAAACATACAAGCTTAGACTTTTTTGGTGGGTAAAAGAGGGGTTTGCACTAGGAGTTCAATAATTTGTCCCTAACTAACAACATTATTACCTCCATATCTATGTATGGTGAAAATTGTGGTATGAGATGAGAACATTCTGTGCCAGGAGCTATCACTGAGAACAGACGCGAGTGTGATGACAGGCTGCAGAAGCGGCAAGCGCAATCTGCGAAGTGACATAGAAAGGAATTTCCCAGTTATTTCTGCGTCATGGCTTTTTTGGGCAGCAGGAAGGTCCTGGAGAAGTGCTGACTGGAACGGTCCAGTGCATATTTTCCAGACATGTTTCAAAATAATTCCTCTATAATTAGAGGCTGCTATTTATTTTATTTTATTGAAAGAGAGAGCCATTAAACTGTTGACAGCTGATGTTGCAATCTGAATTTAGCCATAACCAGAACCACAGATGCCTGTGTTTTCACACCAGTAGTAATAATCATTGTCTGACTGTATAAACAGTAAAAGTTCAAGACCAAATTGCCAAAAGAAAACAAGACTTCTGAATACCAATGTGCTGCTGCACATGGATTTTTTAATTGTGGGGGAGAGGAGTGAGGGATGAATAGGACCCAAATGAGTGCTGGTCTGTGTGATTTTTCTATATCCACAAAGCCGTTAGTCATGTTTCGTTTAATTGTTTTAAAATTTGACTGTGTCTGTGGTGGTGGTTTGTGAGGGTTATCTTCTAAAGTTTCCTGTAAGGTCATTTGTTCTAGCTAGCAAATAAAGCTCTGTACTATGGAGCTAGATTTGATTTTTATCAGTAAAATTTGGTAAACGTCGATTTCACTGTCCACGAACAAACCAATGAAAAAAATATTTCTATCAATAACAATTGAAATTTACAGATAGACAAAGTGAGAAAAATGCTGCTTGAGAACTTTTTACAGTTTATTTTAAGAATATTTTCCTTATATATTTAATAATGCAAAGTGCAAGATCATGCATTTAGGGACTAATAACAATAATTTTTGCTATAAACTGGGGATGTGTCAGTTGGAAGTGACACAGGAGGAGAAAGACCTGGTGTATTGGTTGATCACAGGTTGACTCTGAGCCACCAGTGTGATGTAGCTGTGAAAAAGGCTAAGCAGTCCTAGGATGCGTCAGGTCAGGTATTTCCAGTAGAGACAGAGAACAGTTTAAAAAGTTTATACAAGACACTGGTAAGACCTCATCTGGAATAGTGTGTGCCATTTTGGTCTCCCATGTTTAAGAAAGATGAATTCAAACTGGAACAGGTTCAGCGAAGGGCTACTAGGGTGATCAGAGGAATGGAAAACCTACCTTCTGAGTGCAAATCAAAGACCTTGATTTGATTAGCCTCACAAAAAGAGGATTATGGGGAGATATGATTGCTCTCTAAAAATACATCAGAGAGATAAATACCAGGGAGGGAGAGGAGTTATTTAAGTTAAGCATCAATGTGGGCACATGAACAAATGAATATAAACTGGGCATCAACAAGCTTAGGCTTGATATTAGACAAAGGTTTCTAACCATCAGAGGAGTGAAGTTCTGGAACAACCTTCCAAGGGGAGCAGTAGGGGCAAAAAATCTAACTGGCTTGAAGTCTTAGCTTGATAAATTTATGGAGTGGGTGATATAATGAGACAGCCTACAATGGCATGTAGCCGATCTATAACTGTTAGCAGCAAATATCTCGGATGGATGATGATGGGGAGGGCTCTGAGTTACCACAGCGAATTCTTTCCCAGGTGTCTGGCTGGTGGGTGCTGGATTCTCTGTAACTTGAAGTCTTTAAACTATGATTTGAGGACTACAGAGGTTGAGCCAGAGGTTAGGGGTCTATTACAGAAGTGGGTGAGTGAGGTTCTGTGGCCTGCAATATGCAGGAGGTCAGACTAGATAATCATGATGATTTCGTCTGACCTTCCAGTCTATGAGACAGTTTGTGTTCTAATGTGTACGAAGTTTTAACATTTTGAATCCACTGTCATTAAGTAATTATTGTCCGACCCTCTATTGTATGACACACACACTCATAATGTCCTGCAACTATGGAAATATAAATAGATAAAAACCTAAATAAAATACTTTAAAAAAAATATGGATATTATCATCCATCAAAATTGTAAAAAAAATCAAATTCTGCCAAGCCTATATATACGGATATCAAATAGATAAGGATATTCCCAAACCTTGTGGTGGGGGCAGTATCGAACCACATTTTCCCTGGAGAAGCAATGAGGCACAGTCTCTCCTACAGCTGCTCAGGATACACCCTGGACACATGTTCCACGGTATATGTTGCTCCACCTGATGTACCAGCAACTGGTAAAAGGAAGGTGCAGTCATTCTCCCTTTCCATTCTGGTCAGTTTGTGCCACAGAGAGAGACAAGACTGATCAGTTCCTACTCACCTTAACTCCTATGCTAATTGGTCTTGGTGTGGGCTACACCATGAGGTGAGGTTTATGCCCATATGTACCCCTGAGCACTCATTCAGGGGCTGGTTGCAGTCGGGCTCTGACACCAGAACAGTTGGAATTGGGCTGCCTGGTCACCTTAGGACCAGAGATTAGTGAAGGAGTAGCTGAAAAAATATCCAAGGTAATTTCCTCATAACCAGTGCTAACTATGCCCCATCCTCCCCTCCCTCATCCCCTTCCTTCAGCACATGCTGCTATGCCAGGGTGGAGGGGTGAGGTGGGTATAGGAGCCAGCTCTGTGTCAGCTGTGAATCCCCTCTGCCAGGGGAATTCTGAATGGGCCACCTATAGCCAAATTATGTTGCATGGGAGTCCCTGGATGTGCGGCATCATATAAGCAATGTGTCCATCTGGAGAGACCAGCCTATAGAAGCAAATGGGGACAGTAGGAAACCAAACTACAGTTCCCATGAGGTTCTGTACTGGGATATCCAAATCTACAGATTTCAGTTTTTGACTGAAATATTTTGGATGAAAAGTCTTTGGCTTTTGGGTGTTGGGTTTTTCAAGGAAAAAAACCTACATTTTCCTTGGAAAGGCAGAGGTTTTTTTTTACCAAGAGTATATTTAATTAAAATCCCAATTGTCCGTTGAAAAAGAGTTTTAATGCACAATTTTCAACCAGTCGTACTCACGACAGCTTTTTTTGTGCTATCAGATCTCTGCTGAGATGTGGAAGATAGACAGCCATTTTTGGAGGGCAAAGTAGAAAAGTGTGATTTAGCGCATTTCTACTAGCTCTAGAGGACATTCCATACCAGACATTCCATACCATAAATAGCTTATGATAAATCAAACTTTGGTTCTAAACTACTTTCCAATGAGAGATCTCCAATTCCAATCTCTGTTGCAGGTTTTGTCATGAAAGTGCCACTTGCACCAGTCAAATTAAATATGGAAATTCCTTAAATATACAGTAGTTTAATATGTGGCACTCATGGATTTCTTGGTTATATTTCAGTTCCCTAGATACACCATTTGGCATGCTTTTTGGTAGCCACTTCCTCAAGCTAACAAGCTTGCTTTTCTGTGCCTCCTTTGACATTGGCAGTTACATAGTTGCATAAGAACTGAAGCAGGCTTGAGGAATTGTTTCATATCTGTAATTGTTTGATGAGCACCCTTTCACCTCTGCTCTCAATATTCTTGAACTTTTTTAATACTTAAATAATACAAAAATACACTTGTGCTATTCAGTCCTCAAACTCCCATACAGAAAACATCCACTTTGAGGATTCTCCACATGCCACAAACCAGAGTGTTTCCCAGCATCTTTTTCCTTATTTAAGATAATTTTCTTTATTATTTTTCCATTGTTTCAAACAATTGTTGTTATCCTTACGAATAAACTTTTCTTCTCTTCCTTTTATGCTACGTAATCAAACTCTTTTCATAGGAGAGGAAGGGTAGTCCAGTAGGCAGACCATCTGTACAGTGAGGACAATGGTACTTCTCTACCTCACAGGTGTATTGTGAGGGTAACCACATTAACGATTGTCAGACACTCTGATAATGCTGTAACATTGACTGTAGAAGACCTTTTGATATCTAAAACCATTTTCTACTTTAAATATGTTTTAATCCATCACACATTCAGAGAGTTTGAGTAAGGCCTCAATTTTTCTCCCTTTCTGTTTTCCTGCTCTTGGTGCCATTCCCAGGTTTGATGATAATCCTGTCTATAATGAAACAGTGTCATCCTTTCTGCATTGCTCTACTGGCTCCCTTTCCTGATATATTAAGCCAAAATCAATTCCCTTGCAGTCAGTCGAGAAATCAGGACAGAATTTAATCAACTGTCAAATCAGTTATGTAGTTGCTACTTTTTTCTCTTATACTGTTTTTGCCGTACAGTAAATTCCTCTTTCCCAGCTGATTCAGAAAAATGCTGACTGTTGCCTCTCTGCTGCACACATGATGCTGGCAGCTTCAGTGTTTGGACCTGTAAATCCTGTGCCTCGAGGCATTGGCAGCATAGAAATGGAGAGGCAAGAAAAGCAGAGCAGCAAGAATAGCAATGTGACTAGAAACACAAAGATCATGGGAGACAGGAGGATTTTTTTTTTTGCCTTTGAAAAAGTGTGGGGGGAAAATTCATCTGATGATATAGGTTATTTATTTATAGTTACCCAGCCCCAAATCCATAAAGTAGAATGTCATAATGTCCTTTAAAGACTGTCATTATTTTTTTATTAGTTTGTCTAGCATTGGTACAATGCACTGTCCCAGAGTGGAAGGATGGTGATGGTCTGTTGGTAAGAACACTAGCTTAGAGCTAGGTAGACCTACTTTCAATTCCCTGCTGTGCCACAGACTTCCTGTATGACTTTGGGCAAGTCATTTAATCTCCTTGGGCCTCAGTTCTTATCTGTAAGGTGGGGAAAATAGCACTTCTCTACCCTCTCAGAGGTGTCATGACGATAAATCCATTAGTCTGTGAGGTACTCAGATACTATTGTAATTGGGCCTCTGTGCTATAAGTACAATGGTAGGCAGAAAGAGTTTACACTATTTGTGCATATTTGCATAGCACAATGGGCTGCTGGTCAATGACTGTGGACCTGAGGTGCTGCAACCACAATACTTAATAGTAATGTGCAAGTTTGATGCATGGAAGATTGGGCATTAGTCTCCTCCTTCTACCAAATTATGATAAACTCTCTTCTTTAAATGACACCAAGTTCCATAGTGAATTAGTCAATTCTGTATTTTCTTATTGGAACTGGAGTTTTCTATACAAGACATTTGATGTGGCTTCCATATAGATTTCCTAGTAGCTCAGAGAGAAAGATAGACCCTTAATACAAAGGTAAGCAGAATTGATGTATATCATTTCATTGTGTACCCAGCACTATTCTTGCTCACCCAATTCACAGAAGAAAAGCAGTATCGGATTTGATTTGTTTGGGGTTTTATTTAACTCTGGATTGCTTTATTCTTCAAATTACATAAAATAAATTACAGTATTTCTCCCAGTACTAGCTGACGAGTATGCCTTCCAAGGTAATCTTGATACAAGTCCAAGCCTCTTTAAAAATGAGGCCAAGCATTTTGGCAGGACCCTTTGAACCTCAGAGCTCAAGTGCTGACAGTTGAGGACTGGCTGAATGGGGCAGCCTAAGGACAGCACTGATTAATGATGCAGACACAATCCTGAAAAGAAATGGTTGAGCTAAAGAGGATGATGTCACCCCTAGCAACAGATGGCAGACCACCTCCTCCTCCTCTCTCTCTCCCCTGGCATTGCTCAAGTGTTCAGTGTTTGTGAATAAAGAACAATAAGGCTACCACAGGGTTAACTGCCACTTTTATCAGTGCCTTTGTGCTGCCTTAGTCCTTTTGCATAGAAATGTCATTGGCTGAATTGATTATTTTTGTGTTTTGCTGTCCAAATGCGGTGTTCTAATAGAAAAGTGGTCACAAGCAGCTTTTAACTCTTGAGGCCTCATGCTAAAAGGGCCATAATAGCACGTAAACATCTTTCCTGCAAACGTGGCAAAATTGAAAGTAGAGTTGTTTTACAGATGCTTCTGATAGTACTGCAGATTGTTATGGATCAGTTGCTATTTCCAGTGTAAGCCTCAGCTGCTCATGGTAGTTGAAAATGTCAGTGTTAATTACCATTAGGCTAAGATCCTGTCTATACACACAAGCTGTACTATTTTAATGACGCTGGTATACTTAAAGCAGTACAACCCTTCCCCAAGTCTGAACGCAGTTATACTAGTATAAATGTGCTTCTAGTCTTATAGTTTATTCCCTTAATCTATGCCATAATCTATACTGCTGAAAGGCACCTTTATACCAGTAGAACTGCGTCCTTTACAGATTGTCCTAGTATAACTTTTTTTTTTTAAAATCACACACGTAACTGACATGGTTATACTGGTATAAAATCTGTGTGTAGACCAAGCCTACAATATGGCATGGAAACTTTCAGATGAATGCTCACCTTTTGCGTCAGTCCTGTGTACGTATAAATGAAATTGTGTAAATAACTTACCCTGTTTTGACTTAAAATATAGGGGCCACTTCTGCCCTCTTCCCCCTCAACTCTAGCCCTATATGCTGCTCTAGTGACATAAGCAAGTCACAAGTGGCCAAGGACTGTGCCGGGCCAATGGAAAGGTCTAGCAGATAGCAGATGCCGGGAGAGGGACAAAGTGGGGTAGCAATGGGAGGAAGGATGTGTAACATCCTACAGGATAATCTGAGCTGCTCTGTGTGGCCTCTAGGCAGATCCTGGAACTGATTTTATTTAGGCCAGAGGTCAGACTGACTGTAACAGCCTATAATCTAGAGGGACCTCAGGTAGCATACAGCCACCTTGATGTCCTCTTCCTTCCCCTAGGATGCATCCTCTGTATTGTACCACTTAGGGGAGACAGCCAACTCTCCTAGGGTTCAGTTCTGCCCTCTGCTGATCCCATGATACCCATTGACTTCATTGTGGTTGCACTGGTATGACTTGAGAGAAAATGTATTCCATGTATTGATATTACAAAAGGTTTGTAGGTGATTAAATATTTACCATTTACAAAATAAATTCATTTGATTTTTATTTGCCTTACTTGCTTTGACTGACGAAAATAATGGTTTGAGTTTTAAAAAATAATATCCATTCAGGCATTGAGTGGACTGATGAACATTAATTGCTGTGCTAATGGTTCCATTGTTACCTTTCCTGGCTGTCATTCACCCTTGCCTTGGTACCTCTGCCCTATCAGTGGAATAGTGGTCGTCACAAGATACACATCTGCAGCTCCCATCACTGCCTCCTCACTAATGAAACCCAATAAAGGGTGTTCAATGTAATGTTGTAGGAATCTCCTGGCTGAGTGAATAATGAGCTTAACTACATTCTGCAAAGGGCTGATTTATGTTGAGATATCATAACATACTAACACACCTGTTAACGGTAGCTTTACAGTTCTGTTTTATGGCTAGCTTTGTTTGTGCTAAATTCACTGGCCCATGGATAGTTTGAAATAGAAGTGCAGTGCAAGCATGGCATATTCAACACAAGCCTTCACAAAAGGAAGTATGTCTTCACGCAATGCACTGTAAGCCTGTGGAACTGGTTGCCAAGGGATGTTATGAAGGCCAAAACTATAACTGGGTTCAAAAAAGCGTTAAAGAAGTTCATGGAGGATAGGTCCATCAATGGCTATTAGCCAAGATGGGCAGGGATGCAATGCATGCTCTGGGTGTCTCTAAGCCTTTGACTGCCAGAAGTTGGGAATGGACAGCAGGGAATGGACCACTCGATAATTGCTCTGTTTTGTTCATTTCCTTTGAAGCATCTGGCACTGGAAGTCAGGATACTGAGCTAGATGAACCATTGGTCCGACCCAGTATGGCTATTTTTATGTTCTTAAGTCTAGAGGGCTGAACACTGTCTGAAGTGCATTACAGAGATATATGTAACTATAGTGATCATCAGTGTGGTATCTGAGCACCAAAACAATTACATAAAACTTCAGGGAGCTGGGTTGCATTCCCTACCCTTACACTCTGTTATGCCATTATAGAGAGAGAAAATGTGTGTTTATTGTGAAAGTGTTAACATTTGTTGTCATCCTGATTTCTGCTGCATGATGATTCCACAACCATCGGCCAGCCCCCAAGAAATCCCAATCCTGTGTTCCTACATGACTCCCCCATGGATCTGGTAGTGCCAGCTCCAATGACTCCAGTGGGAGTGCAGTTTGCGATGCAGTAGGATGTGAGATTTTTCCCTTAGAGAGGTTGACGGTGTTTCTCCACATTTTAAAATGGTTTAGTCATGTAATTATTTTACACTGTGCCATTTACAACATTTCTGTTGGTTTCACCATGTGGTATATATTTCTGTCACTCACAACAGGTATAACCTGAATGTGAAAGTTCTTTTGGATCCTAAAAGGCCAATTTCTGGCCCATGATGGAAATGGTCCTAAAATAGGCCCTATTACTGCTTCAGAAAGGATATATTGCTAGAAAAATGAATAATCTATGTGTGGGGGAGGGTGTAATTGCCTATCTAAGGGGTATATAAGCATAAACTTCCACAGCACACTCCCATGACACTATTTTGGAGATGCATGCTGCATAAGGCCTGAGGAATTGTCACCCCCAAGGTTTTAAGGGGGAGCTGAATCATGGCAGAAAATGTCTCCTCTTCCCACAGATTTTCTGTCTTTTGTCTGGGCATAATTTTTACCCACATTACCTATGTATTTTTATGTTGAAAGAACATGCTCAGTCCTGATTTTGGGTTTAAAGCACAAGCCTGAGATTCTGAAGATATGGGATTTAATGCTGGTTCTGCCAGAGATGTGCTGTGTCATTATCTCTGTCCCTAAGTTTTCCCTTCGATAAAATGGGGGAAATACATGCCTCTGTTCTTGTGGTGAGGCTCCTTAACAATTAGAAGGTGTTGTGTAATCTTCAGATGAGAGATGCTATTCAAATGTACCGCGGTGAGTGTCTGATTTTCGTTTTGTATCCTTTTCTATTCTCTCCTTTGTTCAAAGTGTCAATTACAAAGTATAAAATCATTGGTGAGTGGAATTTTATGTCCAAGTTTCTAAGAAGATATTGAAAACAATAAAGAAATTAAGTAATTTAAATGTTGTTTTGAGTCCTGTGTCTCAAATACTTTTGTTCTTTTTGGTATGGGGTTTATATAAATGTTTTACTGATCCTTAAATCAACCCTTTGATGCTCTAAAACTGCCAAAAAGTAAAAACTTACTGCAGTGGCTCAAACTACATGCACTTGTACTGGCTGACATCTTATACTTGTAATTGGAAGCTACACATTTTGAAATGAATTGGACAGAGAAAAATCACAGCAGTCTTTGGATGTAGATAGTGACAGAAACGGATGTGTTCCATGCTCTTAGTTGAAGCACGTAATGTGCCAAGAAAGCTGCTGATATTTAATGGGTTATAATTGAGGATGTTTGCCCTTCGCTAAGTAACAGGCTTGCAATTCCATTTTGCTGGAATGTGTTCTTCACACAAACTAACTTAAATCACACAGAACTTAAAGTCATTTCTGACTCCCCAATCAAAATCTTCATGCCTGAGCACTTACAGAGAGGCACATTAGGCTCACATATCTGTAATCTTGTTTCTTGCTGCTGATAACTTAAATCATTGAGGGAAAAAACCCACACAGACTTTAACATGGAAAATTGGATCATTCTGACCACTCTGCAAAGCCTTTCATTACTAAGGGGGAGCAAAGCAAAGAAAAGAACTCCGTTCATCCAAAAGCTTGCCCAAATCTTTCCACTTGTTCCCAGGACTCGGACAACAGTGCTGCTATGAAAATAGCTTTGAGGAGGAAGAGCATGCTGGGTAATGAGATGCAAATGAGCACACCAAGCATCCCACTTTACCTCAGAGTCATTGTCTCCAATAGTGCAATAAGAAGTGGCTTTTGATCTGAATAGCTTTTACCCAGGCTAGTCACGTGTTCTTGATGCTGCTCCAGAGCTTGCAATAGCGATGACAATTGAAGGTGGTGGCCACTTCTGCTACAAAAACATCAGAAGTCCCTTTCTAGAATAAAAACAGAGGAGGTTAGGAGAGGGGTGGAGTGGGGAGGGGAGGGAAAGAAACAGATCATTTAAGAGCAGAAATAATTATACAGTTCGAGAGAATGGGAAAGGGACACTGGGACAGCTGTAGCTACAATCTGTAGAAATGCCACTTGCTCCATAGACTGGGAACACAGCTTGATACACCCTGAAAGCATCTCAATTCTCTCTCCTGACTGAAAGGCAGGCATCTATGAGAGAACCATGTTCATCCCTCCTCCATGTGGAGGTGATCAACTATGTGTGACCATTATAGGGTGAAGAAGTCAAAAGCTGGGGGAAGGATCTCAAACAAAAAGGAGAAAAGACTGAAATGGAGGTAGGGAAGGGAAGTATATTTAGGCTGTGTAAAAGTGATGGCTGAATGTAATGGTGTTGTGCTGGAGGAGGAACGAATATAAAGAAGAGGGAAAAGGGTGTGCCCTTGAAGCTGCAACAGCCCCTAGCAGCATTCTGGCCCAACTTCTGGACATTCCTACTTTTTCCTCAGAACCGGCAGTCCATTCAGCCGGGCAGTCCTCCACCACCTGCCAATTCATGATGATTGTCTGTTTCAGTAGCAACTCATTGGCTCTTGCTCATGGTTTTACAAAGGGTTGATTGTGCCAAACCAGCCTGATCTCTTTCTTTGGAAGCATAACTGATTTTCTAGGCAAGGAAGAAGCAGTAGATCTAATCTACCTGGATTTCAGGAAATGATATGAGACAGTTCCATGTGGGAAATTATTAGTTAAAATTGAAGAAGACAAGGATTAATTTGAGAACTGAAAGGTGGTAAGGAACTCGTCCAAGGGAAGACTACAATGGGTCATGCTGAAAGGAGAACTGTCAAGCTGAAGGGAGTTAGCTAGTGGGATTCCTCAAGAATTTGTCTTTGGACCAGTCATATATAGCAGATTCATGACCATGGCATGTAAAGTGGGAGTGTGCTAATTACAGTTTATGGATGACACAAAATTGGAAGGTATTGCCAATACGGAGAAGAACCTGGAATATCATACAAGAAGATTTGGATGGTCTTGAAAACTGGAGTAATACAAAAGGGAGGAAATTTAATAGTCCAAAGTGCAAAGTCATGCACTTAAGAATTTAAACCAATTTTTTTTTTTGCTATTTACTGGGGACTTAATAGCAACAGAGGAGGAGAAAGACCTGGATGGTGTTGTGACAGTTGGGCCTATCAATTTACCCGAATTGTGAGCTCAACTGTAAAAAGTATGTAAAAGTTCATGAGCTGTTATAGGGACCTGTAATAACAAATATTGATGGGAAATGTACAAAAAGGAGGTAGAATAACTGAATTAATCTAAACAAAAAGTCCAAGTTGATATGATTCAAGGACTGCGTTGGCATTGTGTTTCTTAAAAATAAGGCACTGACTGTGGAGTCTATGAGTCTAGTGCTACCACCTTGTTCTAGGGCCTTCGGCCCATATTACTGTGCAGCCGGTGTTATGCCGGAAATCAGCATAAATGATCTAATGGCCCCTTCTGACCTTAAACATTATGAATTTGAATCTGTGTCCTCTTGATCCTTACCTCCACCCTTTCCTCACTCCTTACTCTTCTCCGTCCATGTTCCCTCCCTTTCACTCATGTTCTTGCTTCTCCATCCTTTCCATCTCCCTCATTCAGTTCCTCATTTCCTCTTCCCCCCAGTAATTTGTCATACCATATAAACAATTTATAAATCAAGCTGATAGCTTAGGAAAGCCTCAGGTACACCTGGTACAGTGGCTCAAGCCCCAGTTGGGCAATGGAAAGGGAGGCCTGGTTGTCTTGCTTCCACTCACTTGCCTATACTGCTCCCCTTCCCTGCCTCGTTTAGGCCAGTGATTTGAGGACATTCCTGCCCTCTCTGGCATTGGGTGCTGAGGGAGACCTGTGGGGGGTAAAGGGGCATGCTGACGTCCCCCAGGTTTATGGTGGAGCTGGCCTTCAGCTAACTGCCCCTCTCACTTGGAGTCTGAAACACCTCTTTGTTCAGGCTCCTTAATTTTCCTCTGTGCCCAACCCATATGTTGACCTCTAAGGCACCCTGCAGGACTCACGCATATGGGTAGTTGTCCGGGCAGGCTGAGGTGGGGATTTTCATTTGGAGGGAGCAGAAATTGATATTTGTAGGAGCTGCGATGGGGGAATGCTGGCTTTGAGGAGAAAGGCCGTTTGTTTACTGCTGCTGCTGTTCATGTCAGAGTTAGACTGCATTTCTTATTATTTGTCAGGGCATCTGGAGTCGGGGGCAAATGTTAATATTATGATGAAATCTATTTAAAGAAGCTTTTGTCATTGAGATAGTTACCCTGCAGACAAGTGAAAGTATAAGCACCTGGTAAGGAAAGGAATTTATTTCAATAATTGAAAGAGGGTTTTTTCCTTCCCCCCAGCTATTTAACAATAAATCTTAGAGAACATTTAATGTTTTTTTCATTGGTGCTTTACAGGACTACTAGGTAATAATATCTAGCTCTCACACAAGGTTTTTGTTTTATAGGCACTTTTCAAAGATATCCCCCTTTTACAGTAGGGAAAACAGGCACAGAAACACAAAGTGACTCATGTAAGGTCACATAGCAGGACAGTGGCAGCACTGGGAAAGGGACTCAGGTCTCCCAGTGCAGTTCGCTAGCCACTGAACCACTTTGTGAATGGTAACAGATCTTAATAGTTCCAAGGTATTCATTAGGGTCTGATCCTGAGATAAATGTCATGAAATAAGACCATAAATCTTGATAAGAGGCTTCATTCTTCAGCTCTACCTTCTGCATCTCACTCAGGGAAGATCACACAACCAAGGAAACATTTTTGTTAGAGATGAAGATGAGATTTACCTGACTCTGATAATCTGCGGTCAGCAAAGGGCACTGCTTACATGGTGCTTTGGCAGTCCCGATAAACCTTGGCTTCGCTTATGCTGCAGATGGTTGCTTGTACTAAGGAATCCATCCCTTTATTCTAGTCACAGCTGGGAAAAGAGGGAGGTGTTTTCCCATTGTAAAGTATAGTGCTCAGTTATAATGTGGGTGGAAAATGTAAAATCACTTTCCTTTAAGAGGTGACAAGAGAGTCTAGATTAGGAGGCACAAGCGACAGTTGTATTTGTTAGGGGGTGAACTGTCCACTCCTCCCCTACAATTGATAAAAGAAAATTCCAGGACTTCATCATGCTGTGACCTATGAATATGTTTTACAAAAGAATAGACTAGAGACTTAATCCCCCTCCCTTTCTTATAGTGTCATAAAATGCTAGAAACTAAAATCAAACAATGATTGGTAATGCATCAAATGACGGAGTGGCATGTGGATTATTTACACACCCCCTTACTATTGAGAGCAGCACCACCTCCCTTTCCCTCTCTTTAATGGTGTACAAGTTTGCTTTTTTTCTAAAGGGTGAAACCAATTGGCATAAATTATAACCATAGGGTAGCTAAACTCACTCGGTTTTCTGTAGCATTAGCAGGCCTTTGTGCATAGAAAAATTAAAGGAAATTGTATAATGATCATGTGCATTGGATATTAAACTAGCCATGAGTTAGATATATTTATAGCTACTTCTTCAAGTACTAATTAGATGCTAATTACAACCAGAATGGAATGCTGTAATTTCTCATTGAAAATGAAAGAGTGACCAAGGAAGTTGTTCAAATCTGCACTGGGACATTGTATTAACAATTAGTTGTTTAGGAGGCATTGTTTTTTTTTGTTTTGTTTTTTTATTTTTTGTGAAGGAAAAGCAGACATATGTTGTTTTTATTCTAATTTACCATTTCATTTATTTTTAAACAAGGAACTTGTAAAACAAATAACCTGTGAATCACTATGGTGAAGCATTCCTAGGAGCTTGTGTCCTCTGTGACAATCCCCACTATCTAGGGTAATTGTTCAGTCATGCCATGGTATTGAAGCTATCAGACTCCTCAGGGCTACTGAATGCTGTAACACCTAAATGAAATTGCCAGTTGATGGTGAGGTTGAGGGGCCAAGGAGGGTTTGACACTTACTTCATGTGTTTATAATTTTAAAATGTAAATGCACATACAAATTCTATAGAGTCATAGAGTTGAAGGCCAGAAGAGACCAACAGATCATCTAGTGTGATCACCCATCTAGTGTATGAGGTCCAATTGATTTAGTGAGATATACAGAGGAATTATATATATTTGATCAATATTCCACTCCCGTAGCCCTCATGTGTCACTTGTCTACTTAGAACGTAAACGGTTTGAGGCAGAAAATATCTGTGTAAACATACAGCATGCTGGAGCCTGCAGTCTAATTGGGACCTATGGGTTCTTATTTTATTATTATTTTGAGGGAAAAAAAACCCACCCACCCTCTTTCACATGTAACTAATGAGAAGTTTACACCTCTTGTTTTGTTGGACTTTGCGCTAATCATGTGATCCATGTGTTTGTGATGTCCAGGCCTGTTTTTCCAACTCATCTCTAGGAAGGCAAAGCCTGAAATAGGTCTTAAGTGGTATAAAATAAAGCAACTAGTCAGCTTGAATCTGCTGCCCTCTCTGGCTTCTCATTGAATGTGCAGTCCAGTTCAGAGACTGCACTGATATTCAGAGATGTCCATGAGATTGGTCCTGGCTTGCACCCAGGTAGTTGAGCTCCCTCTTTGAAGAGATTAGAATGACTGTGAACTTCACCCCAAACAGGACTAACTGGCTTTCAGTATAACCTAAACTGTCCCTCCTGTGCGCACCACACCCACAATGAATTAAGGCTCCTACAAACTGAGAAGCAAGGGGGGAAAAAAGTATATTATTTTTGTTCTCTGTGTTTAAATAAAATTCTCTGAGGCAACCTTAACTATGGCTTTGCTACCACTCCCCTATAATACTTGGGAGGCACAATGGTGATAGTGGTCAGCATGGAAAGAAGGATGATCCATGGTTAGGTGGTAGCCTCGGCCTTGGCATATCAGGGTTCAGTTCCCTGCTGTACCAGAAACTTCTTGTGTGACCTTTGGCAAGTCACTTGGCTTTTCTGTGTTTCACTTCCTCTATCTGTAAAATGGAGCTCATAGCAGTTCCCGACTTCACCGGGTTGTTGTAAGGATAAATACGATAAAGGATTGTGAGATGCCCAGTCAGTGCTATAATGGGAGTCACATAAATACCATGCATAGATAGATATATGTTTCCCAAATAGACCACTAGACAAACACTGCCAATATATGTGGATCTGGAGTTCATTAGTGGAATGTTGCTGTTGTGTTCCCTTTGCAAATTTTAAAATATCACGTTTACCATCCAAGATATAGAGGAGGAGAAAGAGAAATAAATTCTTGGGAATCGATTTATACATGTAGAATTATATCCTGCTCTGTTATACCTGTGTAATTCAGACAACAGTTTGGTACTCTGGTAATGCCCTGGTATTTTCAAGCTTCCTCAGATATTTTCTCTGTCTTAAGAAGATAAGACAGGCTGCTAGATTTAGTTATTATAGGGTCTTATTATTCGGGTCTCTTTCTCTAGATTTTCCTGTTCGCTGAGATTATTTTGTAATGTCAATATGTACTTTTTACTTTTGCGTCAGAAGCTGCGATGATTCCAAAGTCCCTCTATGCAGTATACTGTACGTTAATATCGTCAATAAAATGTCTGCATTGTCAAGTAAAACATCTTTTTTGTGGATTTATTTTAATAGCTATACATGGATCTTTTGATAAATTTTCACATACAGACAATTAGGCGTTAGGAGTTGCAGTTATGTGGTGGTGTTTGATTTATATAGCGTTCTCATATTCATAGTGAGACACTTGCTCTATAATTCTGACAGTAGTTAAAAAAAATAAAAAGCCAAATTCCTGGAATGCATGCTCCCAAAGACTCCTATAGAAGGAAATGAGAACTGTGCATTTTAGCACAGAATTTGGCCCACATTTTGTCAGTAAAATTAGGCAGCTATCTCCCAGGAAATACAACAGGGATTAGTAAGTGAAAGGAAAAGATTCTACTTTAACTGTTTGGAGGGTTTGTTGTTGTCTTTTTAAATATAGCTACAGGTTAAAAAGAAAACATTTTAAAAGCAGTAGCATTTTATGTTTAGCTTATTTCAAAAAGAGAGGTCATTTCTTTCTCATTGTCATCTCAGCAAAAACAGGAATACAGTAATCTTTAAAGTAATTGCACAGTCTTCCTAATTTTTTTTTATTCAATACAGCATTCATTTAGGATCAGAATACATTCTCTCTAAATTAGAGGTTTGCATGTGTAATTATATAAAATGATATGTTTGTTTACATCTCCAAGTCTAATTTAAATTATTTTCTATAATTTATCTTTGAAATTCCATTTCACTATGTCAATCGCTAATTTATAACGTTAGATGAATATGCTGTTAGAGTGTTTAAAATGCCTCTGACTGGATAATAAAATTGCCCTGATTATTGCTATCCATTTCTGCACTTCTACTATCATGGAAATTTTCTACTACTGGAAATTTTATGCTCCAGCCTGCATAATGTACTCTAGTGACCCTCCTTTATCAACCTAGGTTTTTAGGTTTAATTCCATCCTGTCAGGGGAAAACAAGGATGTTTACAGCTGATGGCTGTATTTCTTAACAGAAGTATCCTGTCTCATTATGCTGTTTCCTATATATTGCTCATGAATGAAACTCCTGTGTTAAACTCCTGTGTATAACTCCTATATATACTATATATATATATATTCCTGTGTTAAACTCCTGTGTATAATTACTGTGTACTTGGCCTTCTAGAAGGCCCATCTTCTTTTCAGGAAGAGGTTTCTGATCATTTGAGTTAATAAACTCTTGTTAATTGGCAATATTTATTACCTCTCTTTGACTTCTTCTGTCAGGAGCACTTTTCCTGGGAACACAAGCATTAGTTTATTCAGTTTCTTCTTCTACTTCATTGAGGGGCTGAAATCTCCATACCCGTGCCAGATATTTTCAGTGCTTGTCCCATGTTTTAGTAATCCGTGCCCAATAGGATCTGGCCAACACATATTGATATTGCAGTCTCTTTATCTTTCCCAGTAGATGGATTATGTTGGACAATTCCAAGAATGGCTAAATCCACAACAGGTTTTGTTGCAGATGCAAAGCTGGGGTACCCAGGCTAGTTTTTTAGCCTTAAATGACAAAAGGGATTTAGACATCTCACATTTAGGGGGCAGGTTAAAATAAAGGCCTTCCTGGGCTATAGGATATACTCTGTGGTCTCCCTGAAACTCAGTTACATTGTGGAAGCCTTCTACTACCTTTGATTCTCTCTTCTTCAGTCAGAGCTTGGATCCAGTCTAGTGCTCCTATCTGGTTTTATCTTCAAGAAGGTGAAGGTAGAATCTTCATATCCTGTGGAAAGGAATCAGGGTTTGTTCAACCTGAGATCAAGTTTCCCCAAATGAGACTCTCCTTGACTCTTTGGGAGGCTAGGTAGAGAGAGAGAGAGAGAGAGAGAGAGAGAGAGAGAGAGAGATGTTTCAATCTCCTATGAGGGACCTTTGGATGGGTTTTCCTTGTTAGGATCTACAGGGGTCGACCAGTGACAGTGACATTTATTCTAGAAGTGAGATTGAGCATAGGATTTTCAAAAGTACGTATGTGAGTTAGAAGCACAAGTCCCATTAGAAGTCAAGTCACTTACGCAAATTTAGCAATCCCACTGCAGAGAGTTCAAGCAATTTTGCAAAAAAGATGGCCTGCCAATCTTCATTGAACAAGGGGACCAAGTGTGTGTATTTGAGAGGCTATTGGAAAGTAAGAAACTGGTCCTCTGCTTGAGAAGGAGAACATATTCATACAGGTTCTAGGAAGGATACCTGAACTTTTCCAGAACACCCTTCCATTGAGGAAATGGAATAGTCAAGAAACTATGACATGATTGGAATAACTGAGACTTGGTGGAGTAACTAACATGACTGGAGCACTGTCATGGATCGGTATAAACTGTTCAGGAAGGACAGGCAGGGGCGAAATGGTGAAAGGTTCACCGTATGTAAGAGAGCACTATGATTGCTCTGAGCTCCAGTATGAAACTGGAGATAAGCCAGTTGAGAGTCTCTGGGTTAAGCTTAGAAGCAAGAATGATAAGGGTGTCTGTTACAGACCACCAGACCAAGAGGATGAGGTAGATGAGGCTTTCTTCAGTCAACTAGGAAAAGTTTCCAGTTCACAAGACCTGATTCTCATGCAGGATTTCAATCACCCTAACATCTGCTGGAAGAGCAATACAGCAGAGCACAAACAATCCAGGAAGATTTTGGACTGTGTTGTGGACAACTTCCTCGTACAAGTGCTGGAGCAACGAACGAAGGGCCGTGCTGCTCTTGACCCACTGCTCACAAACAGGGAAGATTTGGTAGGGGAAGTAAAGGTGGGTGGTAACCTAGGCAGCAGTGGCCATGAGATGGTCGAGTTCATGATCTTGACAAAAGGAAGAAAAGAGAACAGCAGGATACAGATCATGGACTTCAGAAAAGCAGACTTTGACTCCCTCGGGGAGCTGATGGGCAGGATCCCCTGGGAGGCTAGTATGAGGGGGAAAGGAATCCAAGAGAGCTGGCTGTATTTTACAGAAACCTTATTGAGGGCACTGGAACAAACCATCCCAATGTGCAAAAAGAATAGCAAGTATTGTAGGTGACCAGCTTGACTTAACAAAGAAGTCATTGGTGAGCTTGAACACAAAAAAGAAGCTTACAAGAGGTGGAAGCTTGGTCAGATGATTAGGGAGGATTATAAAAATACTGCCTGAACATGCAGGAATGAAATCAGGAAGGCCAAAGCGCAATTGGAGTTACAGCTAGCAAGGGACGTGAGGGGGAACAAGAAGGATTTCTACAGGTATGTTAGCAACAAGAGGAAGATTAGGGAAAGTGTAGGCCCCTTACAGAATGGGGGCGGCAACCTAGTGACAGAGGATGTGCAGAAAGCTGAGGTACTCAATGCTTTTTTGCCTCTGTCTTCACAGACAACGTCAGCTCACAGATTACTGCATTGGGTGGCACAGAATGGGGTGGGGGTGAACTTCCCGTAGTGCTGAAGGAACAGGTCCAGGACTATTTAGAAAGATGGGACATACACAAGTCCATGGGGCCACATGCAATGCACCCGAGGGTGCCAAGGGAGTTAGCTGATGTGATTTCAGAGCCATTGGTTTATTTTTGAAAGCTGGAGGCAATTGGAGAAGGTCCCTGATGACTGAAAAAATGCAAATATAGTACCCTTCTTCAAGAAAGGGAAGACAGAGGATCCAGGCAACTACAGACCGGTCAGCCTCACCTCAATCCCTGGAAAAATCATGGAGCAGGTTCTCAAGGAATCCATTTTAAGGCTCTTGGAAGAGGAAAGTGATCAGGAGCAGTCAGCATGGATTCACCAATGGCAAGTCATGCATGATCAACCTGATTGCTTTCTTTGAAGAGGTGACTGGCTCTGTGGATGTGGGGAAAGCAGTGGAAGTCATATACCTTGACTTTAGCAAAGCTTTTGATACGGTCTCCCACAGTATTCTTATCAGCAAGTTAAAGAAGTATAGGTTGGATGAATGGACTATCAAATGGACAGAGAACTGGCTAGAGCATAGGACTCAACGGGTAGTGATCAGTGGCTCCATTTCTAGATGGCAGTTGGTCACAAGCGGAGTGCCCCAGGGGTCGGTCCTGGGGCCAGTTTTGTTCAACATCTTCATTAATGATCTGCAGGAAGGGGTAGATTGCACCCTCAGCAAGTTTGCAGATGACACTAAGCTAGGGAGAGGGTAGATACCCTGGAAGATAGGAATAGGATACAGAAGGACCTAGACAAATTGAAGGATTGGGTCAAAAGAAATCTGATGAGGTTCAACAAGGACAAGTTCAGAGTCCTGCAGTTAGGACGGAAGAATCCCATGCACAGCTACAAACTTGGGACCAACAAGTTAGGCAGCAGTTCTGCAGAAAAGGATCGGGGGCTAACAGTGGATAAGAATCTGGATATGAGTCAGCAGTGTGCCCTGGTTGCCAAGAAAACTTATGGCATATCGGGCTGCATTAGTAAGAACATTGCCAACAGATCACGGGAAGTGATTATTCCCCTCTATTTGGCATTGGTGAGGCCACATTTGGAGTCTTGTGTCCAATTCTGGCCCCCCACGACAAAACAGGATATGGACAAGTTGGAGAGAGTCCAGTGGATGGCAACAAAAATGAGTAGAGGGCTGGAGCACAAGACTTACGAAGAAAGACTGAGGGATCTGGGCTTGTTTAGTCAGCAGAAGAGAAGAATGAGGGGCGATTTGATAGCAGCCTTTAACTACCTGAAAGGGGGTTCCAGGGAGGATGGAGCTAGGCTGTTTTCAGTGGTGGCAGATGACAGAACAAGAAGCAACAGTCTCAAGTTGCAGTGGGGGAGGTCTAGGTTGAACATTAGGAAAAAGTTTTTCACTAGGAGGATGGTGAAGCACTGGAATGGGTTACCTAAGGAGATGGTGGCATTTCCATCTTTAGAGGTTTTTAAGCTGCTGCTTGACAAAACCCTCGCTGGGATGATTTAGCTGAGGTTAGTCCTGCTCTGAGCAGGGGATTGGAGTAGATGACCTCCTGAGGTCCCTTCCAACTGTAATATTCTATGATTCTATGATTCTATAAATATGAACAAGTCGTATTGTGCTAGAGCAGTGGTTCTCAACCAGGGGTAAGAAGAGGTCTTCCAGAGGGTATGTCAATTCATCTAGATCAGAGTTTCTCAATCTGAGGTTGTGAGCCTCAGGGAGAGGTTCATGGGACAGGTTTGGGGGGCTGCAAGTGCAGGGTTGGTATTTGGGGGGGCTAGCAGGGCATTTGCCTGATTTGTCAAGCCACGGGGATCCCTCAAAGCTATGTTACATGCTTCATCCCTGGGTGTCAGGGCTCTGACCTCAGACTCTTGAAAGGGATACAGTAGTCTGGAAAGGTTGAGAACCATTGTCCTAGAATATAGGTTCTGCATCAAAACTATTTTAAAAGCTACGTTCCCTCTCAAAGACAAGGGATCATTGCAGTGGCATTTTATGGCACACAGGAAATAAGTGAATGTGGGCAGTTGTTAATGCATCTAAAGCTTCCTGAATTAGTCTCCCTTTAAGTTAGATCTGTCTTAGAGAAGGAATATCCAGTTATTAAGTTTCTAGTAGAGGACCAACTGCTTCTTTACATTTGGGGAAGCCTTCTACATAGAAAGGCCAGTCTTCTTTTAGCTGAGGAACACTTCAGAAGCAAGAAATATGATTGTCTAGGCCAACTAGGAATTAGTGTCAATTCCGTCAAACTATTTCTGTTTTGGCCAATCTGGATCCTACCTCAGATATAGATCAAAATGAACATTGGAGCCTATGTTGTCCATTTCCTCTTCCTCTCAAACTATGGGTGAGCATCACTGTTTTGATTAGACAGCAAACTGCTGGAACCTGGGCATAGTCTTCAAAGACTAGCATCTGGAAGTTGCTTTGATGACCTGTTGGGTTCTCTTCCATGTGTATCCTGGTTTGTTGCAGCACTTACAAATCTGAGAATATAGTGTCTGTGACAAGTAAGGTGCAAAACATCCTAGTCAAGCACAGATGGTTATAGCTTTGTGGAGAAAGCTCCCTGGTTTTATACTTGGGTACCATCTCTAAATTGGTTTATTTGGAGGCCAGGATTAGTATATTAGTGAGAGGAAATCTTTCCCCTGAAACCAGGCAATAGCAAAGCTTCAGGCTGAGATTTCAACACTGATCCATTCAGTACCAGTCTATGTGGCTTTACAATGCAGGCTTTTAGATTCATGGCACTATCTGACCTTGTTCTCTGGTGAAGATTCTTTACGTTGCAAATAAAGGAAACATAGAGAATCTATCATTTGTACAGCTGAGTAAATGTATTCTGAAACCACAAGTTAAATCTGAGTAATAAACTACAAGCCTTTTTATTCGTATTTCCAGCCAATCATGCAGTTGCAAGGATCTTTTTTTTTTAAATTAGATGTATGGGATTTTAATGTGTATGATAGGGGAAGAACATGGGCTTAAAATATGGATGATAAAATATGGATGGAATAAAGTGTAGCATGACTGTTCTCTACTCAACCAACTTCACATCTGTATCCCAATCTACATATTTTATTTGAAGAGAACAAATTCGGATACCTTATTAATTTTGAAAGTCAGAGAAGAGCTGCCTTCTGCTTAGAAACATAGGAAAATGCTGCTTGTTTGGCCTTCTTTTATCCTGGTTGGCTTGTTGCTTTGCACCTGCTGTTTGTGTATTCTTAGCTAAACAAATTGTGGAAATGTGAAGCTAATAATTGTACTGCAGTTTCAATTCCTTTTACTTTCTGTAATTTAAAAATCTGCTTCCCTACCAGGGAGAGTAACATGATGCTCATGTATCCTCTTTATAGGGGCCAGTTCTATGCCCTTACTCATGTTAAGTAGTACCTTAGTGAGAGAAGAGACACATTGAAATCACAGAGGGGTAGCTGTGTTAATCTGTATACAGCAAAAACAATGAGAGTCCTGTAGCACCTTAAAGACTAACAAATTTCTGTGGGCATAAGCTTGTGTGGGCTGCAACCCACTTCATCAGATGCATGAAATGGAAACCACAGATAGGAGGTATATATATACATCTAAGGGTAAGAAACATAACAATGGGGAGGACAAGTGCAAACAAAGTCAATTCATAAACCATCCATACACCAGTAGGATAGTACTTCAATCTCCTAGGACGCTCTGTAGCTGACTAGAAAGTTGCCATACTTCTACAAAAAAACTTCAAAAACAGACTTCAGTGAGAAAGTGCAGAACTGGAACTCGTGCAAAGTTGAAACAATAAGACTGGGTCTGAATAGGGACTTGGAATGGTTATCTCATTACAAGAAGTAATTGTCACTGTTCGCACATTCTCACCTTCTAATCAATGGTTGCGAATAGGCTTCATCTTCCCTAACTGAATTTGCACTTGCCCTCCCCGTTGTTATGTTTCTTACCCTTGGGTGTATATATATACCTCCTATTTGTGGTTTCCATTTCATGCATCTGACGAAGTGGGTTGCAGCCCACGAAAGCTTATGCCTTCAGAAATTTGTTAGTCTTTAAGGTTCTACAGGACTCTCGTTTTTATTGAAATCACCCCTGCAGTATATTGCTACTCTGCTTCAATAAGATTATCAGAATCTGGTCCTACAGTTTGGATCAAATTAATTTACTTTAAAAATGGAAAAAGCTACTGAGTTCTCCCTGGATTAGTATTTGACCTGTTAGGGAAACTCAAATATTCTGTGTGAGAGAATATCTCTGGCAAACTAATTTTCAGTCCTTAGGAGTTTTGGTACCTACGGTCCACTAAATGAATATTTCTCAGAAGTCAAATACATGTAAGGATGATGTGTATTGGTTTTTACACATAGGAAGAAAATCTTGATTGAATATAGTCATATGATGAGTCCATATGTTTGTTTACTTCCTCATAGGGCTGATTACATTGGTTAATACATGCATTAATAATGGGTACAGTGATGTTAACCTCGGACTGTGTATGTAAGTAATTGAAAGCTATAGAGAATGTTCCAAATATTTCTAATGCAAACATTCAGAATAATACATATTATGTAAGATTATGAAAAATTATTCACCTAGGGGTTTGTCTTCACTACATTGTTAACTTGAGCTATAACTTGAGTGTTGCCCCTAATCCAACCCCTGTCCACACACAAGTTAACTCAAGTGAGAGATTTTTGTGCTTTAAACTCAAGCTAGCCAGCCCATTAAGTGTGTGGACTGGAGCTGGAGTGCTGATAAAGCTGGCACTAGTAATGCAGTGAGGATGTAGCACCTTAAATTACAATGCATTAGCTGTGTGTAGCTGAGTGTTGTTTCGCAGAATGGTTTTAATATGCTCTGAAGAGTCTGGCAGGTTTGATTAGGGGAGTTATCTTAGAAGCAGCATTGGCAATCAGAGTACATTTGACCAGGAGCCATTTTTTTTTCTTCTAGGCTCCAAGAGCAGAGATATCATCTTGAGTTTTGTAGAGCAGCTACCAAGGCATTTTTGAAAGTGTGTTCTACTGTTTGCTATAATGATAAGCCTGACCAATGCCACTCATTTGTGTTACTATGGACCCACTTTCCCAGGCTGATGTAGAAGGGTGATGGAAACAAGTAATTTCATAAGAATGGCCATACTGGGTCAGAGCAATATTCCATCTATCACTGTATCCTGTCTTCCAAAAATGGCCAATGCCAGGTGCTTCAGAGGGAATGAATAGAACAGGTAATAATCAAGTGGTCCATCCCGTTGGCCATTCCCAGCCTCTGGCAAACAGCAATCCCTGCCTATTCTGGCTAATAGCCATTGATGGACCTATTCTCCATGAACTTTTCTAGTTCTTTTTTGAACCCCGTTATAGTCTTGGCCTTCACAACATCTTCTGGCAAGGAATTTTACAGGTTGACTATGCGTTGTGTGAAGAAATACTTCCTTTTGTTCATTTTCATCCCTTGAAGTTATGCCAGTCTTCATCTCACTCAGGTTTTTTATTTTGTTTTGCTTTGGTAGTATTGGAGCTGGAATACAGTTTCAGATGGTTTGCAACTGAGCTGAATGTGACAGTACATATCGGAGGAGCAATTCCACATATACTGCTCATCACAAATCCTGCATATCTTGCTCCCTACTTGCTGGTATAGCAAAGTAAACCACCTATTTTGGGCTAATATAGGAAGAATTGGAGTAACCAAATGACCTTTTAAGAAGATGTAAAAATATTGACCTCTACAATATGGATGTTTCCAATTTATGGACTACTGGACTGTCAGAGAGTGCAAGCCAGGGCTGCATGTGCCCAGCAGAGTATAGCCTGTCTGTAAATATGGGATTCTGGGATCACATCTTCCAAGAGAACAGTTTTAGCGTTATTTTCTCATTTGTTTATTTGTTACCCTCCAGATTTAAAAAGGTAGATTCAGTGTGAGTGAAAAGTGGTGTATTGGCTTCTCTTTTACCTGTCTGCTTTTACTCAAAATAATCTTTCAGTCTGCATGTCAGACCCATGTATGTTCCTTGGCAAGTTGATCATCTAAGCTGCCAAAAAATGTGAGCTTTTATGTTCACATTTCCAGTACTGTACACTGTAAAATATCAGAAAGGTAAAACTGGCTTAACTTAATTTAGATATTGCAGCTTTGGTAGGAGTTAAATGACATTTTTTGTATTCAGAGAAAGGACAACTTGGAAATACAAATAAGATAATGAATTCTGAGCTTGGACATGGACTATGAGATCTTTGCCTACAAATGACCGTTGAGTCAATTTATTTTAAAAATGCAACTTTTTATCTTGTTACACAAAAAAACAGTGATTTTACAGTGGATTTTTCATATACTCATGGGTAAAAATAAGCAGACCAAAATTTGAAAAAACAAAATACTCTCAGCCAAATCCTGAGTTTATGTAAATTGATATGGCTCCTTTGGCTTCAGTGGAGCTACGCTGATTTACATCAGCTGAGAATCTAGCTTTCTGTTTTGAAATCTACATGGCATCAGGCCATAATGCAAATAAGTACTTTTGGGTATTTCCCCAGATACAAATAAAAAGCTGCATAAAGACACGATTAACCATCCACGCAAAACTACTGTTTTAAAAAAATTAAATCATAAAGGAATCATTCTAAGGCAAAAAGAAACCTGTTTTTTGCATATCACAGAAATTCCCAAGATGACACAAGTAAACAAAGCTTAAAGGCTAAATCTTCTTGACACTCTCTGTCTTGCTTGTTTTATTATTAGTTATTTATTATTTTATTATTAGTTATTTCATGTTATTTCATATTTTGCCAGCCTCATTGTTGAATTCAACTATTCAGGTGCTTACATGTTCACTATATTATATATACATGAACATCAAAGGTTAGTGACCTGGTTCAAAGAGGGCATCTGTCCCGTGGTTAGAACCCCAGACATGGATCAGGAATTCTGAGTTCTGTTCTTGGTGGGGTCTCTTGCTCACTGTATGACTTAAGGGAGTTGCTTAACCTGTGTGTAAGGTTCTCTTTCTGGAATATGGGGATGTTAATAGTTGTTTATCTGTAGGAGATGCTTTTAATTTGCTTTTAGATCTATGAAGTGTGAAAGGCTCTGCAGAAGTGCAAATTAAGACTAGACTAGGGCTCTCCAGACCCAAAACCTTGACCTGCATGCAAACTATTTTGAAGTTCAAAGAGGTTTAACTGACTCCCTACTTCCAGCACCTGGCTGGGAGCAGATGTGCCAGAAAGTCAGTTGATAAGATGTTTTTGTCTGGTTTGAATGGAAGCAGGAACTCTCACAACATACCCCACGCTCATGTCCAGCCAAGGCTGGACCTATCCCTGGAAGCTGCCTGGCCCAACGCACTTCTGTGATGACGAAGCCTTCCCTGTGCCTGAGGGGAGGACCTGCTCCCTGGTTGGTATATGGCAAGGTGAAAGATGACTCCTTTTGACATCTGAATGTCAGGATCAGCATCCTTCCTTGCTGACTGACAGCCGGGGAGAGACTAGATTGAACAATTCCCTCCTGGCAGCTGAGAAAAGGTCAGAGCAGCAAACTAACTTCACAAAGTTCCTTCTCCCCTGCATGGGGGAGTAGGGTGGTAGCCTTAAATCCTCAAGCTCCATCAGCTATCAATAAATAAAGCTCTAATCTCACATCTACCGCTGGCTTGCTGGGTGGCATTGATCAAGTTGCCTCAGTTTCCCCACCTTTAAAATGAGGATGATGCTCATTGAGATGTTGTGCAGATGGATTGGTTAATGCATGTACAGTACTTTGCAGATTTAAAATATGTGCTAAATATTATTATCCCTTATCTTTTATATCAATGAACTTGACAGGAGGAATATGTTACAACCCGATTGGCTGAAAACTGCTCTGAATAAACCCATGAAATTCAGCTGAAGTCATTGGGACTGATGTAATTGGTCCAAATTGTACAGCCTGTATGGGGAACATTTATATCCATCTCTGGTTTAGATGATTTTTTGATTGAAGAGAGTATACCAGGGCCTGGTCTACAGTACCACACTGGGTCGACGTGAGATGCGTTAGTTACATAATGTAACTAGCATATCTCACATTGCCATACTTACAGTTATGCAGCACAGCGACTTCATGATGCTATGCTGATGGGAGAATGTCTCCCCTCAACACTACCTTCCACCTTTCAAGGAGGTGGATTAATTCAGTCAATGGGAGAGTGCTCTCCCATTAACTGAGCGGGTTAACACAGACCCGCTCAGTCAATGCCACCGCATTGATGCCTGCCACTGCGGCAGTATAGACATGCCCTATGTAATGTTCAGCATGGAGATGGCTAGCTATTCTTCTCTTCCTGTAGTCATTCCTTTGAAATTATGTGGATCCTTTTTGGAGTAGGGAGATGCTATGTGTTTGTGTTTAGTATTATATTATTGATCATGTTCATTACAGTAGTGCCTAAGGGCCAGCCAAAAATGGAGCCCAACTGTGCTAGGCACTCAACAAACACAGAGATGGCTTCTGTTCTGAAGAACATGTAGCAGGATGGGAGCTGGATGTATTTGGGGCCTTTTGTAATACAAATGTCTATAGCTTAAAAAAAAACCCTACTTTACAAATGCACATTTCTGAGAATTGATCATAGGTGACTGTTCCTTTTGCCTATCCAATGGCTGGTGCTATGGTGTTGTACCAACTGGAAAGTTCAATTGGAAGAGTCCATTTTGAGGAAGATGAGATGTGCTCTTTCCATGGGGTGGTAAAGGCAGAAATCCTATCAATCACTGTAATGACTGGCAATGCAGCATGTGTCCAAAACTGTTTGGGAAGATATGGTATGCCTTTGACTACCCGGCTGTCAATCAGTAGTTTTTGTGCACATACGTTTCTGGTTTAATAAGAAGTTGAGTACCATTTTATGAAGATTGCCTTAGCAAAAAGAGAGCAGGAGGGCACATAAAGAGATGAGTCATATCCTCAGTAGTGATGAGAACTCCATTGATACATGGCCTTGCTGAACACAGGTGTGTGTAGTGCTGTCTTAATGCCACAACTGGGCTTAATGAGTTCAACTTTAAAATCTTGTTGGTATTGAAATATTTTCACAAATAGTGACTTCTGCCTTGTGTTCATATATGATCTTCTGCATTAACACAGTGTTGCATGTATGGCACAAACCTGTCATCCACTGTGATGCCTTCCTAAACCCACACAACTGCAGTCATTTTACAACCCAGAGAACAGAATTACAACCATCTGAGATCGAAAAGGCCTATTGCATTTTTCTTTTCCTTCCCTTTGCCAACACAGGACTATTGCTAATAACAATGGTATACAATATATTCTAATGCTTTGTCAAGTCTAGTTTGGCTTCTATCACATTCCCTTGGGAGCCTATTTTTCAGTCTAATGAATCCCGCTGTTAGGCTGAAATATCAGGAAAAACTTCTCTTTGTTAATGTAATCCCATTACTCCTAGTTATAACCCGTATTTTAGTGGTGAGTGAAGTGATGCCTTCTAAGTAGAAAGTGATAGTGTGTTAAGTGCTTTAGAGTGCTTTGAGATTAAAGGCACTATATAAATGTAGAATATAATAATTATATTTAATAATAATAATAATTATCATTATTCTTAAAAAATTCAAGGTCATCATAAGTGTAGATTCAGATGACTGGTTTATTTCATTAAACAAGTACATCTTGTAGCTCAGCCATGGGTTACTACTGCTCCTGTTTTTCTAGCAAACATGTGAAGAATAAATTCTTGCAAATTGCATGGTACATTGGCATCGTCTTCCATAAAATGTATACCACCAGTTATATATACCTCTGGGGTTCTGATTTCTTAACACTACCCAGAATCCACCTCCGAGACAGAACACAGTGTACCCTGGTATTCAAAGAAACACTGCGTGTGAGGTAGAAGGAGAACTTAAAGTTGACCTTTTAATTGCTACTGAGGAAATATAAAAAATAAAATTGTTTTAGCAACACAGTTAGCATAATGAATTGTGGAAAATCTGTGAGAGTGTCTCATATTTTCTTTGCGTAGTCTAAATCCTGCATGAGGTGGTTAGTTGATGGAAAAGCATTATGTAAAGAAAAGAGTTCTTGATCTTTTTAATGTAAAAAGTTACTTTGTTTAAAGGCTCTTTATACATGGAATAAAATGATGAGATTGTGATACAAAACCTTCAGCGCACAAGAGCTGGAAATTGTTATGTATACTAGTAGATATTCTAGAAATAACCTTCTTTGTCATATATAACAACAAAAAGATGAAAAACCTATCAGAAAGCTAAATAACAGAAGAGAGTGCTATGCATTCGTACAGAAGTAATTAGTATCCCATCTATTAATTTTTCAAGAACTCTAAAATCTCTAATGAGGTTCTTACTGTAAGATTTCACTCATATGCAAATGATTAATTGAAATTCCTAATTACAAGAAAACTAGTGATTCTTTAGTGCGGCTTTTGAATTGACTAAAGTAACTACAGTGTGTTAATTGTATAATCACAATTGTAACGCATTTTCACTTTTTCCATTGTATTTTTTTCCCCTTACAGGTTCATTTTCAGTCAAACACTGACTGTAGTGATGTCTGACAGTTATCAAGAAAACTAGGCTTGATAGGGTTCCTAATCATCCTCCCGGCACTACCGCTACTTTTTGAGAATTCAGGAAATGAACTTGTTTCTTGTGGTCAGTAGGGAGGCTAATGTTGCTCTAGCAGATATTGACAATCAAATATTCTCCTTTTTCCACAGGTCTGATTTCGACAACATCAAGAAAATTGGATCGAGAGCAGCAGGCAGAGCATTTTCTTGAGGTAAGCTCCAATGGGGAATATATATTAAAGGGATGCCTCTGTCTTCAAATCTTACTAATATTGAGTAATGAGTTTACAGTTTATTTCTGGCACCCCACCTGTTGTCTAATTTTTCTGTTACTTTTTAATAAAACCAATTGTTTTTCCTATTGCCAATAAAATGCTTGGTACCCTCTTCTGTTGCTGTCTGAAAGATCTGCACAAATAAGAAAACTCTACTATACAGGGAAAATAATGAAGTTGACAATTCACAAAGTGCTTTCACACACATGAACAAACTGTAGAAATAGACAAATATTTGTTTTTTCTTTAATCTCTTTCATTTAAAGCAATTTTTTGTTACCTGTAACAATAAAATAACACATTTCAGTCCACCCTTAAAGAACTTCTAATTTAGTTTGGAACACCTCAGTTCTGCTAAGACTTGTCCACCTGCATAACTTTGCACCTTGTGATTAGTGCAATTGAAGTATATAGAATTCCTCCCCATGTATAAAATTAAATATGTTTATGTTTTTGTAGCCTAATATTGCATCTTGAATCTATATATAAAACCACTGTAATATGAATGAAAGTAAACTCTGGTCTTGCTTACTTTGGCTGGATCATCAGGATTAATCGTTTTTCAAATTTCAAATTGAAACCTATCAATTAGAGTTTCCAACTATGAAATTACTCTTTGCAGTAGAAGGTTTATTTCAACTATTATCTCTCCATAGTATATGTCCTCTTATCTGAATAACTGTTTTTAATATGCATAACTCACAGAATACTGTACCTGTGTATTGCCAGCTCCATACGTGATTTCTACCCCATCACTCTAAAGGCCATGTGTTAAAATATTCCCATCGTTTTCCTTTTCTGATCTCAGTGAAATTTACAGTGCTATAACTCCCCTGACTTTAGTGAAATTACTCCTGACTGACTGGTTCAAGTAGAAAACTAGGGCCACTGTGTATGATCATCCAATAGACATACCCACCCATATAATATGTTTTAGAAAATCTTCCACATGGCAGTGTGAACTAAAGAATGTCTTGACATATATATTAAGCACCCTTCAAGGATCAAACTTTTTTTTTTTTATTACAATCACTGTTTGGCAGAATAATACAGTACTCTTTGCTATCAAATGTTCCTTCCCATGGTTATTACTGCTTGAGGAAAATCCTGAGCATTAGGCTTAGTACACAGCAACAAGAGAGGGTTAAATTCTTACCTGACCTGCTAATTTTTTTCTCTATGTTTCTGTACAATCCCAAACATCCCAGTCTATAAATAAATGAGAAGGAATAAAAGGATTTATTTTCTCTTTTAGGACTTCTTCAGTTGGAAAGTTAGCTAAGTAATTTTTTAGTCAGATAACTGTAGATTTTTCAGCATTTGCACTGAGGAAGATACCCAACTGAAGTGAATTTGGCATAGATTTTGAAGTATATATATTAATGAGAATCTTGGGTCTTATACAAGGTGGGTGAGGTAATATCCTTTATTGGATTAACTTGAGTCTGTACATCTGCATCTGTGTTTTCTCGGGGGATCTGAATGAAACACATCAGATTCTAATTTTCAAAAGGATTCCCCCTAAATTGGGAAGTGTTATACATCTTTAATGGTGTGGGCAGGAGGCAACTCTCTTTTATTATTTATAAAACTCAGGCTTATCCCTCTGAGCTAGATGCTTTACTCAGATTTTTGTCCATTTTGGAAGATATTGATTGGTCTAGAAGTTTTTGAAGGGTGCATATGTAAAGAAATTAGATTAAGTTTTTAGGGTGATCCAGAAGATTTAGAATTGGGATTAATAGGATGAAACTAAGCACAGAAAAGTGTAAGGAATCAGGGAAGTAGAATTGCAAACAGCAAGGTCTGGAATAGCCTCCTGAAGAAAGTGAAAGGAGCCCTGTTGCGTGAGACTTTTAAAATTAAACAAGGCCAAGTGGTCAAAAATTTACTGCAGGGAATAGAATTGTGTATCGACAGGGAAATGGACTAGATGACCTAATAGGTCTTTTCATTTGCTAATGAAAAGTTAACATTTGCAATCTGTACAGCATACTTGGAGGCAAGTTCAGCATGACAAAAACAAATAGGCGGTTGACGGTTCAGAACTGAACTGTCTGAGATGGACATGGTTTTATGAGGCACTTGAAACATTTTGTGAAATGTTTGACTCTCATGTGTTTAATTAACCTCCTAGGGAGTCCTTAATTGCCAAGATTACCATGGTCTCCTAATAGTATGATATTACCCTTCCAGCTTTATTTCATACCCCTCTCTCCAGTAGAGTCTGTCTGACATAAAAAGAGTAAAACTGGCTCCCTCTGAAAGGATCTTATTAGAGCTTGACCCAGCAACCCCTGTTTCCGCTTGCATGGTGTGGGTATGAGGCAGTGATGGACCTTTCCTGGTTAGAATGCCTTTTAATTATTTTTTAAATAGTCATGCCCTTTTCTCAACTTGAATTTGATTGAGGCATTGTGCCTAGACAACAAAGTACGTACAGAGAAAATTCCCTTGGTAAAAGATCTGTCTCCGCCCCATTCACAATAGCTGGTAATGGAACAAAGCAGAATGAGATTAGGGGGGGCTAATGATTATGATGCTTTGCAGTGTTTTAGGACATTTTCATTCATAGCTCTCCAAGTGCTTTTCGCCGGTGCTTTACCATTGGAGCAAATAGGGCACAAAGCAGGTGAGTAACTTGCCCAAGGTTACAGAGAAAGTTAGCGGCAGCCTCTGGTCTCCTGATTCCAGTACTCATGCTTATTCCACTCTGTGATAGCTGCCCTGGGTAGACCATACTTTGGTTAATCTAGGTAGTTAACATGTGCCCTGATTCACACACTCCTTGTGTGCCTCACAACGTTTAATGAATTTATCTTCACAACGTCTTGCAGGGCAAGGGACTATTAATATCACGATCCCCATTTTACAGATGACGCGCCAAAGCACAAAGACATAGCGACTTGCCCCAAGCCACCCCGGGAGTCTGTTGTAGCACCAGGTATTGAATTCAGATCTCCTGAACCCCCATCTAGTGTCTTACCTCCTTCTCACAGGCTGTGCCCTTTTGTAGTTATCTATCTGTCTTTCATTGCATGTGTTTTTCTAATGATCTCCCATGACTGTAGTTAAAGGATTCTGCACAAGTCAAAGAATACATATGAAGAAAGACACTATCTTTCACAGCCTACTTATGTGATAGACTTTACTCTTCCTGATTTCTGATCTAGCTTCCTAGCTAAAAGATTCAAATTGTTTGCGGGGTTATTGGAGGTGTGTTTAAAAAGGGTATATTTGTTTGTTTAAAAAGGGTATATTTTAAATCTTCCATGAAAATGATTATGCTTTTTTAAAAAAAAAATGTTTAATTTCTTTGACGTGTTTGTAAAATCATTAATCATTCTAGGTGTTAGGTCATTATTACATGCTTACCGTCTAGTAGCATTTTTTTCATGGTATGTATAAATTGGTCTCAGTGGATCACATACTGCATGGTATCTCACTTTACGTATACTTATTAATGGGATACTTCTAGTTTAAATTGGGGGGAAATTACCAACTCGTTATGTTATTTTCTAACATACACCAACCCAAATGCAGCTTTCTCAGATTATTCTGCAGAGTGTCTTAAATAGATTCATGTCTTAAATGTTAGCCTGATAAAAGGAATGAAATTCGGGTAGATATCTGCTTGCTAAGCAAGGGAATTAAAATAAATACCTATTTCAAAATGAGATGTAATGACAGTTTGCAGGGAATCTATCTTTATTCCCCCCTAAGAACTGGACATTGTAGCATTTTTATTAAACCTTTCTCAGCTGCTCCTTTTTGCCTTCATCCAAATTCCCCACTCTGTCCCAGACTTGTGTCTGTCATTTTCTAATAATTCCTGGGTTTTGCAGTGTGTCGCTAATTTTCCCTTACATTGCTCTTACTTATCAAAGATACAAAAGCTAAAAATGGACAGCGTTATTGGGATGTTAGCTCTGGGAAGAGAATGAAAAGTTTGTCTGCCTTTTGCAGGGAGTTTTTTGTTGGGTGCTTCCTAATGCTGTATTTTTACAGCTTTTCCATATAGTAAATTAGTTGCCTGATCTTATGCAAAGAGCAACTGCTGTGACAGCTGTCTGAGACACAGAGGCTGAAAGTAAACCATTGCATGAAGGATCTACAGTCTTGTTCTTTGTCACCTTACTCTGAGACACCAAGAATATAAATAATTCCCGTTTTGCTCTGCTATGTACATGTGCAGCTTGATGGGAGTGAGTTGTTTAATCCAAGTTACAGCTCATTGACTTGCACATTCATTCTATAAAATAGATCTGAATATATGTTCTCAATTTCAGTGGTTTCAGAAAAAGCTGTTGCAAATGCTAGTTCAATCCATCCTGGACAGGCATCTGTAAAAATTTACATGCTCCTGGTGAGTTTAGTTTGCTAGGAATCTCTTGCCCTGTATTTAACAAGGGGATTAGCCTTTTCGACAGAGAAGATTCAGGTTTCAGTGTACAATTCTCAACAGAGGTTCCAAAACCTGAGAATTGCATGATTTGAGTGTTCATAAAAGCTGTAGTAAAATATTGCTTCCTCCTTTTACCTCACTAGTAATTCTAGGGCACATTTTCAAAAGTGCCTAAGTACCATAGTCAATTTTGAAAATGGAATTTAAACTCCTAAACACTTAGGATACGTTTGCACTGCAAAGAAAATCCCATGGCACCAAATCTCAAACCCTGGTCAATTGACTCAAGATCACAGAGGTTAAAAATAGCAGCACAGATGTTCCTGCATGGGGGAGAGCTCAGACTCTGAGACCCTTCCCTCTCACCAGGTTTCAGAGCCCAGGAGCCAGCTCCAGCGGGAACTTCTACGCTGCTATATTTGGCCCCTCGTGTGCCCGAGTCAATTGACCCAGGCACTGAGACTTCGTGCTGTGGGATTTTCTTTGCAATGTAGACATACCTTTAGGTACTTTTGAAAATGTTCCCATAGTCTTCCCATGTTTAAATTTTTGACAGGGGACCCTGTACTTTATCTGACCTTATTCTATCATACTTTTGGTAACTAAATGATCGAACGAATGATCGTTTCAGTAGAGTCTCCATAAAGAACAAAAAGTAGCTGGCTTTTTAACTGGCTTTTTAAAAGCTGTTGTGACAAGTTTGGCCCTTGAAATTTCAGCTGAAGGACTATTATTAATAAGGGGAAAAGAGTGCCTTGGCTGACTCCTTGCTTATTTTTAGCCAACTTTGTTCAATCAGAATGTTGTAACAGTACATCTCAAATGCTTTGCTTTGGTAGCAAATCAGGAAGTACCAGCCTCATCAATCTTGTTGCTGTGCTGCTTGAATATAGTCCTGAGAAGGATGTCAGTAACCATGCAGTAGGCTGTAATGAAGATAAATTGGCAGATATCATTTAAGTGCCAAAATACAAGAGCCCAATGAAACATGTTGGTTACCATTTACTGTGAGTACAGTAGCAAAGAGTACTATATAATCAGTATTCTGTAGTGTGTATTTATGTGCAATAATCAGAGGGAAACATAATTACCCTCCATTGCAGTCAGAAATACATCCTTCGAAAAAGTTAGTTTCATTTTCCATAATGAAAAATTTAAACTGCAAGGGGAATTTTGATATGTGAAACATTGTTATCTGATTTAGAATTTGTCCTGAACATCACACTGAGGAAGAGTGCTACTGAAAGTTTAATGACCACAAGTGGGTAAGGATCTTGCTTTTTGACATCTCACTTGAAAGTTGGCACTTAAAAATAGCACAGTGTCCTCCTAGCACCATGCCAGGGCATTAGTTTAGTGCGGAGGCATATGGAAAAATTTCATCTCACCAACACTACTTTCTGCAGCATCCTTGGTTTTCCATGGAAGCCTCCCATCCATATACTGACCACGCCAAAATCCAGCTTAGTGTCTGAGATGCAGCTAAAATTCAATCTTTGGTGGTGATGTTTCCTGAAACTACTTCTGCTGCATAAGAACTGTAGTTGTCCCTAAACAATATGGATAGCAGTACGTCTTCCTACTCTCTAACAGAGAAAGCTAATGTTCAGTGACTAACTAGTACTATACAGAAGATTAATTATTTAAATCCTAAATTATGAATTGGTGTAAACATTTATTTCATATAGCTTCAGCTTTGCCCACATTTGGCAAAAAAACTGTGCATTCCTTCTTGGTGACATACTAGTGACGGGGGTATAAACTAGGCAACGTATCTGGTTCAGCTTTTTTTATCTGAGGTTTAAGTGGTGCCAAGAGGGCACATGCCTTTCCCTTTTTAAAACTGAAGTCCATTAGACGATGCAAGAGGAACTAGTAATATAGGAAGGAAAAGTACTACTTACAGCTGAAACTTAAAATTTTTAGTTAACCGTTCTCTGGAATGACTTTCCTGCGTTTGCCTAAAGGGAAAGAGTGAAATTGGATTCTGTGAGTGGGGGCCTGTAAAACTGACAAGAAGATGTCCCAATCTTTGCCCAACTAATGGCTTCATTGACACCTCGGTAGGTGGTGGGCCACGCTCAGACCCAAATGGAGATCCCTGCAGGCATGGGCGCCAGGTTTGTATAATTTTTGGTGGTGCCCAGAACGGGTCCAAGTGTGTGTTTCCCCCCCCCCGCCCCCGTGACTGTAAGCCCCTGGTGGGGGGCGCACCGGCCAGACCCATGTGGTAGAGGGCTGGAACCAGGAGGCTCTTGGCCAGGGCACTGGGCTCATGTGGGAGAGGGGTGGGGGGAAGGGACAGTGCCAGGAGGGGAGAGAGGCTGCCACACTGCTTGGGGATGGGACCGGTGCCGGAGCAGCTGTGAGCTATGCTCTGCCCCTGCATGGCCAAGCGCCACTGGAGGCTCCGTGCCTGGCCCCCCAGCAGCACAAAGATATTGGTGGAGCAAATCCCATGTTCCTGATTATTGGTGGAGCACGGGCACCACAGGCCCATATAACTCGCCGCCTATGCCTGCAGGTGGATCGTTTTGCAGGTCTGGGAGCTTTATTTATATAAAATGGAGCAGATTTCAACATGCTGACACTTACGATGTGGCAATATAACTCATTGAGACTACAGTTCCCAGAATGCAATGCTACCTCTTGGGCCAAGCTGTCAGACAATTTAGATAAAGTTGCAGCGTTTTGGTGTGCTGCGACGACAGCTTATTATGCTGACCAATATTGTCTCATTGTTTCCTTGTACTGTCCTGTCACTCAGCCTGTATCCATCTGTCATCTCTAGTCTTATGCTTAGACTGTTAGCTCTTTGGGGCTAGGACTGTCTTTTTGTTATTTTTGTACAGCACCTAACACAATGGGGTTCTGATTCATGACTGGGGTTCCTTGGCATCACAGTAAAGCAAATAAATAATAATAACAATGGTGAGATCTGCATTCTTGGTGGGCTCTCCCTCTGTATGAAAGAGAAGAGTTGAGGGGCACCTGGAAGTCTGTGGTCTGCACAGAGGGTTTAGTCCTCTGCACAGCCCTTGCTTAAGGAATAAAATTTGAAGCTTTACCAGAAATGGTGGCACATACTTTAAAATGCAATTTCTCTGAAGGTAGTGTTATCGGAAGTTGCCAACAAACTTTCCAAGGGCAGGGACTGGCTCTGGAGGTTAAAATAATTGCTCAGAGGCAGATTTGCATATGACTTAGCACACTGCTTCTCACGGGTATTGAGGCATAAAATCTTACACAGCAAAATGTGAAAGAAGTCTGGACATGATTACATCTGTCTGCCATAATAAGTGGCTCATAGATTACAGCATCATCTCTTACTAATGTGACCCAGTCACACAGAGTTATCAAGTGCATGACTAGAAGTATTACGAGTTCATTTGCTAACCAAGTAGGTTAGCTAGGTCCAAGAGGTCCGTACAAGAATTTAAAACTGCAGGATAGTTAAGTCATGGCATTGTTACAAATTTCCCCTCTCCTCCCCCTTTCCCTTGATTACCACAAGTTTCAGTGACTTCCAGATGATGTGTTATTTTAGACAGCAACTTGAGAAGCAAGATTGTAGATGAGGCCAATGTAGCAGGAAATGATTATTTTCAAAAAAAAAATTTTTAAAGGAAATTTTTTTGTGCTATAATGTAAATCAAAGTGAATATTGCTAAAAATAAGCAGCTATTTTTTTTTTATTTAAGTCACCTTAGATGCCTGTGCAAGATGCACATAGCCAGTGTGAGGTATATGCACATCTCAGAGAACATACTTTTTACCAGAGATAGAGAGAGAGAGACTGTATGTGTATTTTTAAGAGGCGGACTGAGATCCACAATCAATTTCCAATTAGTAGCTATCCAATACCATTTAGATGAGAATGACTATGAACCCCAGAAATACTAGCAACTCTGTGGAACTGGGGCATCCGAGAGGAATTTTTTGTTTCACTCATGTCTACTGAAGATCTTAACCTTTAATTTTAAAGTATTAAGCAACTACTTTGTTTAGGCTTTGTCTGCATTGCATTTTTTCCCCTTACAATGTCCCACTGTTGTAACCACCAATGGAAACTACAGTGTATGCAGACCACTAACTTTTTAACTACTATGTTAACGAACCTCAAGCATCCAGTACCGGCTTTAGTTGGAGACAGGATGCAAGATCGGATGGACCTTTCCACTAGTCTGATATAGTATGACACTTCTTATGTTCCTCCACTTTAATGTGAAATCAGAAGAATTCGAGTCTTCTTATTTGGTTATGCATGATATTGATTCAGGATAGGAGCTGTGTGCAGGGAAAAGCAGTCAGGTTTTCTATTTTTAGCAAACTCTTTAAACGAAAACAAAAAAATGCAAACCACGGATGTTACCTGTGTTGCCATCCCCAGTGACAGAAATAAATGTCAAAGAATTTGACCTGATAAAGAGCCCTGTGTAACTCGTAAGCTTGGCTCTCTCGCCAACAGAAATTGGTCCAATAAAAGATATAACCGCACTCATCTAGTCTCTCTCATATCCTGGGGCTGACACAGCTACAACACTGCACAGAAAGAATCTTTAGAAATTTCAGTGGAGAAGTGTCCGTTTTTTTCACAGCTCGCCTGTTATTCTGGCATCACTTTTTAGCTTTTGAAAGAGACTCACATTTCCTAGTTTACCAAAGCACATAGTGACAAGTGATTTTTCTTCCTGTGATGCTTCTGGGGAGGGTACCCAAGTTTGTGAGGCACCTCCTTATCACCTCCCCAAAGCACAAGAAAGCATTCCGTGTGCCTGCCATGGGTCAGCTTCCCAACTCCATCAGCCACGGGCAACACAAGCATCCCGTCTAGGCCTTGCAGGCCCCATTGTTATTCCACAGGTTAGCGCTAGGTACACCCCAGTCCTTGAGCCCTCAGATCTCTCCCTGGAGTGTTCCGCATTTGGACACTTGTAGTATTCACAAATTTGCTGCTGCTAAAGAAACAGTTCTATCTCAGATCGTTGCTGTGCTTAACACATCACACTTAGATTTGTTTGTAGTGAAATCAAGTATAAGTTGATTTAACAGAACATGGAGATTCAAGCAGTAGCAAGTAGAAGTATTGGAAACAAATGGTTACATGTAAAATAAAATCATAACACGCATTCTAGAGCCTAGATTAATTAACAAGATGCTCTCATGTCTCGTAGAATACTACTACCCAAAATCCTTACAGTGATTTACAGCTAGGCTGGGCTCTGGTCCTCCTTTCATGAGACAGGTACGCTGTCAGCTGGCCTCTGAGATGTGGGATTCAGTGTGTTTTCTTGCACCTCAAAGTATACTAGAATAAACCTTTGTCTTTATTTGGAAACAGAACACCCCTCTGCAGTTTGGTTCATCTTGTAGTTTTCTTTCCTTGTAGATTTTACAATTTCTTCTTTTGCCTGTAGCTCTGTATGCAGATAGGGGTATATTGTGAGCCATACGGTGCACAAACAAGCAGACAGAGAGATAGGTGTCTGTTACCTCCTGCGAGAAAGGAGCATCTCTGAGATACATCATCTGCAGGTGACCTGCCCTAACTCCAAGACCTTAAGAACCTAATTGTCAGTATAGATATATAACCCCTTAAATATTATCCATCCATACATTTTGCATTGATTATGATGACTAGTAGGCTACTGGTTCTGGGTAGAGCTCTCACATACTACCCTTTGAGGAACTATTATATAAACCCCTGACCCAGGAGTTCCCTCTAAAACCCTATGCACCTCCTGTGCCCTCTACTAGTTGGTATAAAAGGGGTCCTTGGGTCTCACTTCCCCCAATGGAATATTAGCCATAATACATTTCCACAAGATCAAATTTCACCAGGCAACAAGATTTCTGAGGAGAAATAGACCAAAATATTTTCATCCAGATTGGATACTTTGAGAGGACAGGTGGACATAGGGTCTATTGGTTCAGATTGACCCATTATAAAAATGCAGGTCATCTACAAAATACTAATCCAGGTTCAGATTTTGAATACTCCCTTAGCGCCCCTCCCCCCCCCAATGATCAGAATAATTCAGGTCCAGCATATTGGTTCAGACACCTCTTTAATATACAGCACTGTCTCTTTCTATTCTACATAGGTTATTACCCCATGCTCATCACCATAGTCTCTGCATTTGTTTCTGTGATGCATTAAGCAATGTGACTAACAACAGTCAAGCACTGTTTGTTCTCTTGTCTTCAGGGGAGAAGTGTGGGCAGTGAAGTGTCTTGTTTTGGTTGGTGTGTCTTTGTTTGTTTGTTTTAATTGCTCTTATGACTCCCGGGTTGTTTTTATCTTACCTTGGGCATCATGTGTAGCATTCAGTTTTATTCAGAAACATTTACTAGATGTCATATGTAAATCACAAAGTAAATTTTGTGCCAAATTTGGCATGACCATGCCCCTTTAACTTTATAAAAGTAAGGGTTTGATCATGTAAAGTGTTCAGCAGCTCTTGAGAGCTGAGGTTCTGCAAAGTTATGTCAGGAAGAGCTCACTATATTGGGCTGGATTCTGATCTCACTGAGCTTCTCTTCATGGGATAATGAGAGAGTGTGAGAACACAACCTTTGGGGTAACTGACCTGTCAAATAATACAGCACTGCAGTCACTGTAGTTTTGGACAATCTACATTTATTATTATACCAGTTGATCATGGCCATATTTTCACACTACCTGATTTTCTGATGAACACTGGCCCACTTCAATCGGTTTTCATTCCATTGATCTCCATTCCTGATTTATTGTCATGTGAATTAGGAACCTGCAGCATTTCCATTTTGGGAGATCACACACACTTCACATATAGGACTGCGGGCTTGTCCACACTAGGAGAAAAGGTGTGTTTTTAAAATACATGAGTTAACACGATTTAGCTAACATATTTTAAAATCCTATTGTAGACAGAGCATGCTCTATTTTGCATACATTGTGCTCTAACCTAGATTCTAGGTTCATCATGGCCGGCTAACATGTTAAAATGCAGCTTGTCCTGTCAGTGTTGTGAGGGTTTTAAAGTGGGCCAGTTAAAATGTCTTCACTAATACATTTTTAAAAATATACCTTTTATCCTAGCATGGACAAGTCCTATGTTTTCTCTTGTGTCTGGAGAACTAGGAGATGATGTAAACAGAATGGATGAGTGTTTTGTTCTTAAAAGACCCAACATTGTGTCCTTATGAAAAGTAGGATGATGGAAGTTTGTTAAATGCATGATGAAATAAAAAGGAACACACTATAATGGTTTTCCTTCCCTCTTCATTTTTAAAATTTTTTCTTGGCAGTAAGTTTATTATGTAGGCAAATTCTGTAGTTAGTTTATATCTTGTTCTCAGTCATTATTTTGGAATTCTATCTGCTACAGCTTTCCTTTTGATGAATTAGCTCAAAGATTAGTTCAGGGTTCATAAGGTTTTTACTTTGTTATACATTTCTGAAGATGTGTAGTTCTGTTTTATTGATTGGGGCCCACCCACGAGGCCCAAATTGGTTTGATATATCCCCTTCCTGTGTCTCTTCCAGAGCCTCTTGCCAAGCTTGATGCTTTACTAAACAAAAAGTCATTGTGAAGGACTCCTTGGTTTACTAAATCTTCACACGTGTTTTTACAATGTACCAGTGTTTTAATCTTCTACAGAAATGGCAGGGAACCCTTCACATGATTTGAATTTATTTGGATGTAGAGAGTCTCTGTGTTAGCTGAAGCATATCTCCTTTAGTCCTATAGCATGTTTTTGTTTCATTGACAGTACCTAACAGCTGTCATGGATTCCTAATTTGTGACTATATGTAATACATATACCGACATACACACATTGTGTGGGTTTCCAACTGCAGCTTCCTCGTGAAGATTGAGTTGAGGTTTGCACTCACAGCAGGGATTCAGCTTCTTGTCATGTATGAAAAATACACTGTATATGCCTGAAAATTACAGCACTTCCTCATTGAGTACAATCTTCTGAGAATTTACAAGTAAAGATATTGATTAATTAAAATTAATTTTAAAATGGGTCCTTTAAGAACTTAGCACCCAGTATCAGGCCTTTTCTTTTCCTGATTTTGCATCAAGCGCTTTCTGTCTATCCAAAAATTGGCAGAGATGAATCTTGAATGAAGCTGGTGCACTGGATATCTTTTGTGAAGATTTTTTTTTAGGTTTAATTTTCATTTCCGCACCAATATCCTTTATAACTGAAGGTTTCTCCCTCATCAGAGGCTGAACGATAATATTTGCCTTCAGAGAACCACACAAAGAATTTCCTTCTTTCAGAATGGTCATCCTCTTTGTTCTCAAAGAGAGTGAGGCTACGGGCTGTCCCGAGCAAAGATGGCCACTGCTTACATTCGCAACTGCTCTCTGCCTCCTGTACAGCATAGGAGACCACTATCTTCCCAGAGGGCAGATTGGCTTCACTTTTACTTGGGAACACTTCTTCCTGCAAACTGTTAGTGTATAGGTATTATAACAGGGTAAGGGGAGGGAAAGGTAGATGTACTCCGCCCCGTGGGTCCTGCGCTCTTCCGGCCCGGCTGGTGGTGCAGCTGGGGGAAGGTGAGCCGGAGGGGTGGGGAGGAGACGGGGCCTGCTCTGCCCCTGAGTCCTGCTACCTTCCCTTTGGGTCAGTCCGTGGTCCACTCCCTGCTTCCCCAGCTGGATCCTCTGCCTCCGGTGTTGTGGCAGCAACCATAGGAACTCCAAGCTTCTGCAGATTGCAGGCTGCAAACTGCAGACTGCCAACTCCAAACTGCCAACTCCAAACTGCAGGTTTTCAAACTGCAAACTCCAATCAGTAAACTGTAAACTCCAACCTCTACTCTCCAAACTCCACACCTCCTTACTCCAAACTCCTCACTCCACAACTGCCTGCCTGAACTGATGGCTTTTAAGTGTTTGGGGCGGGGCTCCTTGATTGGCCCCAGGTGTCCTAATGGCCTAAACAGCCCCAGGTGGCCTAATTAGTTAAGCAGCCCCAGGTGGCCTAATTGCCTAATCAGCCCCAGCTGAATCACCCAGAGAATAGGGCTTTGCTGAGCCTGGGGCTGCGATACCAGCCTTCCTAGCCCCCTTGCTTAGCCCCCCCTGGGCTGGCCCTAGCCCCCCTTCTTTTTCTTTTTGCAGCTGCTTTTCTTCTTTTGGGGGACCCTGCTGCTTGCTGCCCCTGCTGCAGGGCTTTGCTGGGGAGCCTCCCTCCCAGCTGGGAGGGAGGCAGGGGTGAGTGTGTGTGGTTTTACTATCTTTCCCACCACCACCCCTCCCCAGCTACTTTCTCCACCTTCCCCCTGCTCCTGCTGCTAGGGCCAGCACCAGCTGGGCCCCTTCCCTTCTACTTTGGCTGGCTGCCTCTGCCCCTTTGCTGCCACGAGCCCCCTCCCCCTTTTGCTACTGCCCCCTACTCAGCCCCCTGTGTTTGGGGGCACCCCGCCCCTTCTTTTCCCCTGCCCCTCCCCTGGCCCCCACATTTGGGGGACCCTGACCCTCCCCTTCTCCTCCCCCACTGCTGTAGCCCCCACGTGCTCCGGCAGCACCCATGGCCCTCCCCTCCCTTAATTGACTCCCCCTGGTTTTGTTGACCCCCCCCCGAGTTCATTTGATACCCCAGCCCCCCCCAGTGCAGCCGGAGGAGCCACCGACATTCCATCTGGGCTGGTGAGTGCTTTCCCCCCTGCGCCCCTGCCTGGCTTGGCTCCCCTGTCTTTTCCCCTCTGCTGGTGCCCTCCTCCCCTGCTTCCAGCCTAGCGGGGAGGAGCGGTCCCCCTCCTTCCCCTTCCTACCCCACCCCTTCCCCTCCCTCTTCCACTCCCCTCCCCCCATATTCTCCCTCCCTTTCCTTTACCCCCCCCCAACGAACCGTTCCTACCCCTTCCCGAGATGGCGGGTGTGCCTGGGGACGGGCCCCCCCCCCCCATAGACACTCCTGCCCCTCCCTCCCACCCTGAAGCCCCGTCCTTGCCCTTAACAACTGGTCCTGCTGCCCCCGCTGAGCTGCCGGGAGTTATTCCCCAGGTGCGGGCGGAGGACGACTCTGGCAGGGACACCAGGGACTCTGCTGCCACCACGGCTCCTGCCCCCCCTAATCTGGAGGGGGGCGCTCCCTTGGTTGGGAGGAAAAATCAGGGGGGCAAAAAGAAGGGCAAAGGCCCCGCCAAAAAGCCAACATCTCCTGTGGCTGGGGCCTCTCTTCCTCTCCCTCCATCCTCTCCCGCTATCCCTTCCACCAGCTCTGGGGGTGGCGGTGCCCCCAGGGCGTACGCCCAGGTGGCCGCGGGCCCCCCGCCGGCCGCCGCTAAGACACCTGCCCCGACCACCGCCTCCAGCACCATCCCAGGTGGCCGGGGCCCCTTCTCCACCCTTACCAGGAGGCATGGGGTCCGGTGCCTCCTGGTGCCTGCCTCGCCCCACGTGGAGACCTACGTGCGGGCGATGGCGCGGGTGGTGGGGTCCGCGGCCGTGGTGGCGGCCTCCCGTATGTATGGCAAGGTGGTCTTCTTCCTTGCCTCGGAGGCCGCCGCCCAGGAGGCGGTGGAGACGGGCCTGGCGGTGGGGGGCGTCCACGTCCCCGTGGAGCCCCTGGAGGACCTGGGCGTACGGGTGGTTTTGTCCTCCGTTCCGCCCTTCCTCCCCAATGCCGCCCTTCTGCCTATCCTTGCCTCCCTGGGGAAGCCCCTCTCCACCATCAGCCCGCTTCCCCTCGGCTGCAAGGACCCCGCCCTCCGCCACGTCCTCTCGTTCCGCCGGCAGGTACAGCTCCAGCTGCTGCCGGCGGTGGCGCGTGGCGGAGAGGCGCTCGAGGGGTCATTTCTGGTGCCCCATCAAGGGGCCCAGTACCGGGTCCACTACACCACGGGGGAGGCCCGGTGCTACCTCTGCCGGGCGGCGGGGCACGTTCGGAGGGACTGCCCCCTGGCCCGGCAAGGAGGGAGGCCCGGGAACCCCGGGACCAGGAGGGCGCCAGCCAGACCATCGGCGGCGCCCCCAGCAGCCGGCCGGTCCCTGTGGCCGCCCCCCCTCTGCCGGCAGTTGTCACCTGCGCCCGGGCCCCGGGGGCGCCCCCCCCGGCTCGCCCGGGCGAGCTGACGGGCCCCGCTGACGCCCGGAGCAGTCCAGCGGGGCCTGTGGAGGGGTGGGAGCCAGGGCCGGCAGGGTCGGGCACCGGAGGGGGCATGCCCCGGGGGGAGGCGTCTCCTTCCCTTGCTGCCCCACCTCCACTTCCCCACACCCTGACTCCTAGCCTCTTGCCCCCCGCCTCCGCCCCCGCTGCCCGACCCTCCACCTTGGAGGGTTGGGTGCTCGTGCAGGGTCGGCGCCGGAAGCGCAAGGCCGGAGCCCAGCCCCCCCTCCCGCCAATGGCCGAGGGGAGCGAGAGCCCCCGCAAGGCCAAGCGGAGGGGGGCTCCTGAGGCCAGGCCTGCCGCCGCGCCCCCTGCCGGAGCCCAGCGGGTGGCCCCGACCGAGGAAGTCATGGTGGCGGACGAGGGCAATACCATCGCCCCCCTGGAGTCCCCGATAGAAGAGTCCTCGCCCGGAGCCCCCCCAGCTCCAATGCCACCTAAACCCCCCGCTGGAGCCGGAGAGGCCCTCGGGGTGGCAGGGGGGGCTTTCTTCTCCTCCTTAATGGAGGAGATAGACTCCCTGGGGTTGACCCCAGCCTGCCCGGGGGAGGACGACCCTGCCCCCTGTATGGGGGGCCTAGGGCAGGACATCCCCGAACTGCTTCTTCCCTCCCTCCCCTTCCCATCCTCAGTTGCCTCCCCTGCCCCCACCACCGAGGCCCCCCTCTGTCCCTCTATCCTCCACGCTGGGGAGGTGGGGCCCATCACCGCAGCCCCCGAGGAGCCGGCGGGGGCCAAAACGCCGAGCCCCGGGCCACCGGATGCCCCACCCCTGGTTCTGGGCCAGCTGATCTCCCTCCCCCCTGAAATCTGCTTAGCTGTCCCCTCATGGGGCACTAAAACGGGGGGTGCTGTGACCCTGGAGTTAGGCCCCCCAGACAACACTCAACCCCTTCCCCCCCCCTCAGCCTCTGGCCCCAGCCAAGAGGCTGCATACCCCGCCAACCCAGCCGTTCTGGCTGAGGGCCCCACCCCCAATCCTGACCCTGACCCCCTTCCTGCCCCTCCCCCCGACCCCTCCCTTACCCCAACTCCTGATCCCCTCCCCGCTCTCAACCTCTCCCCTGCCCTCACCCCTCCCGTCCCCGTACCTTCTCCCCCCCACCCCTCTGCCTATACATCTGCCGCCCCTGGGGTTGTCTCTTTCCCCCTAAAGAGCTCCCAGGAGGCGGCTTTTGATTTCAGCACTCCCAGCCCACTCGGGGCTGCTGTCTTCCCTCTGCCGCTGCCATCCCCCCCAGCCCCCGCCCCAATGGACCAGGGGGCCGCTGCGGGGGCCGAGCCGGAGGACGACCCCTCCGTGGCGCTGCGTGAGGAGCTGCGCACCTTTCTCCGGGACACGCGTGGTGCCCGGAACCGGGTGCAGCTCGCTCTGCAGCGCTGGGGGGACTTCCACCGCGTCCTCCGGGCCGTGAGGGCCACTATGAAGGAGGGGAAAGGGACCGGGCGGCAGGACGCAGCGGCCTACCAACGGGCCCGCAGCTTCCGTGATGCCCTTAAAATCTATGGCACCGGCCACGGGCTGCTGCGGAGCCCGACGAGGACCGCTGGCGCTCCTGCCCACCAGGATCCACCCCAGCCCTCCTCGTAATGCCTTTCACCATCTGCACATTAAACACGAGGGGCTGCAGGACGGGTCTCCGCAGGAACCAGGTGCTCTCCTTCCTTCGGGAGGGGGGGTACTCTGTAGCGTTCCTGCAGGAGACCCACACAGACCCGGCCGCCGAGGCCAGCTGGCGGCTGGAGTGGGGAGACGGGGTGCACCTTAGTCACCTCTCCGCCCGCGCGGGCGGAGTGGCCACCCTGTTCTCCCCTGACCTGCAGCCCGAGGTGCTGGGGATTGCCGAGGTCGTGCCGGGCCGCCTGCTGCACCTCCGGGCCCGCGTGGAGGGGCTGGTGTTGAATCTCGTCAACGTCTACGCCCCGACCGCGGGCCCGGAGCGGGTGCGGTTCTTCCAGCAGGCGGCTGCCTTCCTCGGCACACTGGATCCGCAAGAATGCCTGGTCCTGGGCGGGGATTTTAACACCACCCTCGAAGAGCGGGACCGCACGGGGACCGAGCCGTGCCCGGCCGCCAGGGACGTCCTCAGGGAGATCATTGACCATCACTCCCTGGTGGATGTCTGGCGCGACCACCACCCGGACGACAACGTCACCTTTACTTTTGTCCGGGTGGGGGAAGACCGGTCGCGCCACTCCCGGTTGGACCATATTTACATCTCTAGGCACCACCTTGCCCGGGCCCACTCCTCCAGCATTCGGCCGGCCCCGTTCTCGGACCACCACATGGTGACCGTGACGGCCTCTCTCACTGCGGAGAGGCCGGGGCCGGCCTACTGGCATTTTAACAACAGCCTGCTGGGGGACGTGGGCTTCGTGGCGTCCTTCCGGGAGTTCTGGCTGGCCTGGCGGGGGCAGAGGGGCGCCTTTCCCTCGGCGCGGCGATGGTGGGATGTGGGGAAGGTGCGCGCCCGGCTCTTCTGCCGTGACTACACTCGGGGGGCCAGCCGGCGGCGGGATGTGGGGATAGAGCAGTTGGAGCGGGAGGTCTTGGAGCTGGAGAGGCGACTGGCCGCCAGCCCCGATGATCCGTCCCTCTGCGGAGCGTGCCGGGAGAAGCGGGAGGAGCTTAGAGCCCTCGAGGACCTCCGAGCCCGAGGTGCCTTTGTCCGGTCCCGCATCCGTCTCCTTCGGGAGATGGATCGCGGCTCCCGCTTCTTCTACGCCCTGGAGAAAAAGAGGGGGGCCCGGAAGCATGTCATCTGCCTCCTGGCTGCTGACGGCACCCCCCTCACGGACCCGGAGGAGATGCGTGGAAGGGCCAGGGCCTTCTACGCAGACCTTTTCTCCCCGGAGCCGACCGATGTCGCCGCCTGCAGGGTGCTCTGGAACGAACTTCCCGCGGTCAGCACGGGTGACCGGGACCGGCTGGAGAAACCTCTCACTCTGGCCGAGTTCTCGGAAGCCCTCCGCCTCATGCCCACCAATAAATCCCCGGGCATGGACGGGCTGACTGCGGAGTTCTACCGCGTGTTTTGGGACGTCCTCGGCCCGGACCTCGTCACCGTCTGGGCCGAGTCCGAGGTTAGCGGAGTGCTCCCCCTGTCGTGCAGGCGGGCAGTGCTCGCCCTCCTGCCGAAGAAGGGGGACCTCCGCGACCTCCGGAACTGGCGTCCCGTCTCGCTCCTCGGCACGGACTACAAAATAGTGGCTAGGGCCGTCTCGCTGCGGCTGAAGTCCGTGCTGCAGGACGTGGTCCACCCCGACCAGACCTACACTGTCCCGGGCCGCACCATCTTTAACAATCTATATCTGGTCCGGGACCTTTTAGAACTGGCGTGTAGGGATGGTCTGTCGTTCGCCCTCCTGTCCCTGGACCAGGAGAAGGCGTTCGACCGGATGGACCACGGGTATCTCCTGGGCACCCTGCAGGCGTTCGGCTTCGGACCCTGTTTTGTGGGATTTCTCCGGGTGCTGTACGCCTCCGCAGAGTGCTTGGTCAAGCTCAACTGGACCCTGACCGAACCGGTCAGCTTCGGGCGCGGAGTACGCCAAGGCTGTCCGCTGTCCGGCCAGCTGTACGCTCTGGCCATTGAGCCCTTTCTCCGTCTCCTCCGCCGGAGGTTGACGGGCTTGGTGCTCTGTGAGCCAGAGCTGAGGCTGGTGCTGTCGGCGTACGCCGATGACGTGCTCCTCGTGGTCCAGGACCCGGGCGACCTGGCGCGGCTGGAGGACTGCCTGGCCGTCTACTCGGCAGCCTCCTCCGCCCGGGTCAACTGGGCCAAGAGCTCTGCCCTGGCGGTAGGGGCCGGGTGGCAGGCGAGCTCCCTCCCACCCGCGCTTCAAGCCATTCGGTGGAGCGCGGGTCCACTGCTCTATCTGGGCGTTTACTTCTCCGCCACCCATCCCTCCCCGGCGGAGAACTGGCAGGATTTGGAGGGCAGGGTGTCTGAGCGGCTGCGGAGATGGACAGGACTGCTCCGGTGCCTCTCCCTCCGGGGGAGGGCACTGGTGATTAACCAGCTCGTCCTGTCCATGCTCTGGCACCGGCTCAACACCCTGGTCCCGACCCCGAGTTTCCTGGCCTACCTCCAGAAGACAGTTCTGGAGTTCTTTTGGCCAGGACTGCACTGGGTCTCTGCAGGGATTCTGAGTCTCCCCCTGGAGGAGGGCGGGCAGGGCCTGTGCTGCATCCGCAGCCAGGTCCACACCTTCCGCCTCCAGGCCCTGCAGAGACTCCTTTATGGTGCAGGTAGTCCGGCGTGGAGCCACTTGGCGCGCGTCTTCCTCCGCCGCTTCCGAGGGCTCCGATACGACCGGCAGCTCTTTTTTCTCCACCCGAGAGGTCTTCCGCGAGACCTCTCCGAGCTGCCGGTCTTCTACCAGGACCTCCTCCAGACCTGGAGGCTCCTCTCGGCCTCCAGGCCCCTTGCGGTCACCGAGGGGGAGGACCTCCTCGCGGAGCCCCTGCTACACAACCCCCAGCTGCGTGTGCAGGTGGCGGAGGCCCCCTCGGTGCAACGGCGGTTGGTCCTGGCAGGAGTCACCAGGGTCGGAGACCTCCTGGACTACGCCCGGGGGGCCTGGGTGGACCCCCATGCGCTGGCTCGGCGTATGGGGCTCTCCACCCCTCGAACCCCCCGACGCGTACTCCAGGAGGTGAAGGCAGCCTTGCCCCCCACGGCTTTGACGTACCTCGAGCGGGTCCTGCAGGAGGGTTCTCCCCGCCCCCCCCTCAGCCCGAGCCCTCCGGTGCTTACCATCGAGCCTTGGCCCCGTGAACCCCCTCGGCCCCCCCATCCTCATGCCCCAAGCCGGCTGCTTGACCTGCAGCCGGCCCTCTTCCAGACCGCGCCTAGGGAACACCTGTACACGCTCGTGCTCCACACCCTTCACTTCCTCGCCCTCACGTCCCGCCCAGACACCAAGTGGCGGGACCTCCTACCATCCTTGGAGGGCGAGGATCCCCGGTGGGCCAGTCTGTATTCCACCTTGACCCCGCGGCCCGCCGGGGACATCAGTTGGCGGCTCCTTCACGGAGCCGTGAGCACGGGCGTGTACTTGGCGCGGTTCGCCTCCCTCCCTGACACCTGCCCCTTCTGTGGCGTGAGGGAGACCCTGGCGCACGTGTACCTGGAGTGCGCCAGGTTGCAGCCCCTCTTCCGGCTCCTCCAGAACCTCCTGCTGAGGTTCTGGCTGCACTTTTCCCCGCACCTGTTCATCCACGCACACCCCATCCGTGGCCCCACGAAGTCGCGGGACCTCCTCGTCAACCTCCTCCTAGCCCTGGCCAAGCTAACCATCTATAAGACCAGGGAGAGGAGGTTGGCAGGGGGGGCTCCCTGCGACTGTGGGGCCTATTTCCGTTCCCTGGTCAACTCACGTCTCCGGGCAGAGTTCCTCTGGGCGGCGTCCGCTGGCTCCCTGGACACCTTCGAGGAGCAGTGGGCGCTGTCCGGGGTTCTCTGCTCGGTGTCCCCCTCTGGCTCTCTCCTTTTAAACCTGTAACCCTCACGCCCCTTCCTGGTTTTCTCATTCGTTGTCCCACGCAATTAGTTGGACCCGGGTCCAGTGGCTCCACCCCTAGGCTGGGGAGGGAGCTTTGAGCGGTGGGTGGGCTTGCGCCCACCCACCTACCCCCGGATTTCAAATAGGAGCACCCTTGCATAGCCGTCTGGCCTGACCCTGTCACAGTATAATTTTGATTTTGTTTTTATAAGTTAATTTAGTTCTTGTAAAGAGTGCTACTTGACAGTTCTGGAGAACATAAAAACACCAATCTTCCTCTCCATGTACCCCGCACCTCCCTTTGCCACGTCACCTCTTAACTCACTGTGTGTTACATTGACAACTATTGTCTCAGGTTTCTCTCCTTCAGCTCCATCCTTGATCCTTTCTACCTTCTGCCCCATTGAAACAACTCTTCCCAAAGCCTCAAGTGACATCTTCATAGTTAAATCTCAGCACCTCTGCCTCCTTCCACAACCTTCTTGACCCCTTGGTTCCTATTGACTCCACTGATCATATCCTCCCCCGTGAAATCTTCTTCTCTTGGCTTTTGTCTCTTCTGGGTCCATTCAAAACTCTTCACTCTTTTTTTCAGCCCCTTTGTTCATAGGGGATACGTCTGCCCTGCCATACATCCTCTGAGTATCCTATGGGACTCTATCGTTGATCCAGTGCCTCTTCTCCCTCTACCTTCTGGGTAACCTCTTCTTAAAATGGCTTTAATTATCAACCCTATAACAGTAGTTCACAAATGTACCTCTCTGCTACTGAGCTGTCTGCCTCCAGTTCTGCATGTCAGCCTGTCTTCCTGACATCTTTTCCTGAATATCTCACCATCTACTTCAATTTCCCATGGCAAAAACCTAATCAGTGCTGTTCCTCCCACGTGTCTCCCTTCCCTCTTCTCTCCATCAGTGCTGGCATCATCCTAGTCATGTAGGCTGATAACATGGAGTCATATTGATTCTGGCCTCTCAGTAGACCCACGTATCCAGGCTGTCTCCAAATCTTACTCCTCAATAACCTCCCTAATATCTGGGCTTTTCTTTCTGTCCATGTTGCCAAAATTTCCATCTAAGCCTTTATCGTTTCCATCATGACTGTCTGCTGAAATCTCCTCATTTCCAGGCATCCTGATGCCCACCTCCTCTCTCCTCAATTCTATTCCATAGTGCTGCTGAGATCCTCTTCCTGGCCTATAATTCTGAACATGACAGCCCTTTTCTTAATTCCCCTCTTATCTGTCACATGAATTACAATCGTCAGGTCCTTACCTGTGAGTAGGGGTGCCCTAGGCCAAAGGTGCCCCAGGAGAAAAGTGTCTCCGGTGGGCCCCCCTCCCCATTTGTTAAACTTTTGAATACTTTATTTTTTATTTAATTTGTAGCCCATTTCATGACTTTGATGCACAATTTGCATGCATGATTTATCCCTGTCATATAAGATGATACATTTGCACACTAGGATCAGTAAATCTGTATTTATTCATACCATATATAAACAAATAAAAAAATTCATTTCCTCTAAGCTTATAGAAACTTTCTAGGAGGTTTGAGAAAAATGTAGTTCTCAGAAATTCTGAAAGGTTCCACAAGATTCTAGAAAGGTCCAGAACATTCTAGGAGTTTAATGAAAAATGAATCCAGAGATGGAATACCTGAAATATTTTTCTTCAAACATTCTAGTTCCCCTTTTGTCGCTAACAACAAAAACAGCACCACCAGCCCAGCAACCCTGAAACCCAGCATCCTATGCAGTCGCCTGGTTACCTGTCCCTAAATCTAGCCCTGCCTGTGAGACCTTTCAGAGCTAAGCTTCTCCCTACTTATATGTTCTTTTATCTTACAAAATGACCACCTCCTCTTGCCAACCTACTATTAGATAAATAGACAAGACATACAAGAAAGGGTAGAAAATATCATGAAAAACCTATAGGATTAATTTTTCTCTCAATTTAAAAATAGAATTTATCATGTCAAAGAAATGCACCATTCAATGGCAAGATTCTGGTAGTAAGCATAATTTGGAACACGACACAAATAAAGTATTTACTAGAATCTTGGGTATAAGAAGATCTCTAATTATGTTAGGAATCACTGTTTAATAAATATACTAGACAAATATTTTTCTCCCTAAACTTATTACCCTAAGGTATAAGAATCTTCTTGCCTTGCTGTCTCTGACATAATGGATTATCTCTAAAACAGTGATACACTAGAGACTGAGAGATTTAAAAAAATTCAAAATTGTAGGTTAATTTATCTTCAGTAATCATCATCAGAATGAATAAAAACATCTTTAGCTTGATCATAGTCATTGACAACAAACATGGACCTTTCCTGAGACATAATTTAGACAGAAAAGTACAGATGGCCTAAAGCATCAAGTGCTATGAAATCTACCCTCCAAAAAGCAATAATTTCTTTCTCCTAGCCAGAAGAGTTTGAGTTGTCAAGAAGTAGATGAATCTCTTCATTTTGGAACAATATTGCTTTTTGAACATCTCATGATCTAGAGATGTTGAAAATGCTGCAATTTTAGTTTGTGAAGTGGATTTTATGGAAGGTTTTGGAAAAAAACAACTTATTTGAAACACAAAATAATGTATATATTTGCAGGGGAGTATTAACATAATTAATTGCAAAATGTCATCACATTATTAATCAATTTCTTTCCCTCAAATAATACAGGAAAATCTAAGATTTGAACATTAAAAGTCTTGGTCTAGTACTTTACAGCTTCTGTTCTACAGAAACAGAATTTTATCTGTAATTATACACCAATGAGTGTTTTAATACTTTCTTACATAGTTTCAAATATATTTATTTTTCCCATGGATTCCATTTCCTTCCCCACCTTTTTTGGATAATTTTGAAACCATCAGATGAATAAATGAGTTCCTAGCCTGTTAGCTAAAACAGATTTTTTCACATTTTAATGAAACAATCAAAAAACATGTAGAAGCTAAAGAGATGGTATGTGCTTGGCAGTCATTTAAAAAAAATCTTTGCAGTATTCATTTAACAAACAACCTAAAATTATTTCCACAAAATTGCAACTTTGGGATTGTGTACTCTTTAGTTGAGTGGAGACCATGTGTCGTCTTCTGTGGTGCATTAAAAAGTGGAGTATGGCACGAGTTCCCTCATAAAATCTGGAGTTTGAAGGAGATACTCAAAGCTTCAGGATTAATTTGCTCTTCTTCAAGATGAAAAAGTAGCCCAAAGTATAAAACCAGAGGGTTAAAATTATTAACCAATGTTAGTGCTTTATCCTCCATTACCATCCAGCCCAAATACCGTGACCAGAATGTTTCCAAAGGATGGTACCTAAGGTGCTTGTCCTGGGGGAGAAAACAGTGGGATGCACGCTGGCCTGAGAGCATGGCTCAGATTGGCACACGGCTCATAGAGGGCAGAGAAAGTTACAGGCAGGTTTGTGGGCTATGGTCAGAGAAGGAAATGCTGGGACATGTCAAACCCAGTGCTGGGGCAAGGCTCAGCCTCATAGGCTCCCAGCACCCTTGATCACCATGGAAAGTGCTGGAATCCGGGCTGCAGACAACCACTCCCTGCTGCTGTCCTGCCTGAGATAGGGGGCTTGGGGAAGTGCTGGGGTATCTCCTGCCAGCCCATACCACTAGGACTCTAGAAAGAGCTCCCCTCTGAGGTGGGGAAGCAGGATCCCCTAGCCCATTACCTTCCATGCAGATGGCGGGTCCATGGCTGCAAGGCTCTTCCCATGTTGCTTTCTTGGGCACAGCCAGGAGGGGAGGTGGCAGATCCTCTTTCCATTCAGAGCCAGCCAAGGGGAGGGTGGAGCAGGGTCTGGGCCCCCCGGACTCCTTCCCCCCATTTTTGCACCTCCAATTATGGGCAAATCATTACAAGAAACTAACTCCCCACAGAGCTGAGTTCTAAGTTTATCCATTTCTTCCTGGCATTAAATGCAATACCCAAAGCCAAGCCATACACGAGTGACATTTACTTACTTCTGCTATAGTTAAGGATCTTTCATCATTTCTGTTATAAGCTTTTAGATATAATTTGACTGTACAGATTCACTCCAGGCTGAAACTCGACATCACAGGAAGGGAGTGACATTTAAAAAATAATAAAATCAAATTTGCTTTAATTTCTTATCCCCAGGCATCCATGTCCTGTAAATCCGACAGTGTGAAAGCATGAACTCAAATGTCGGTTTCTGAGGGATGGCAGGAGAAGAAAGGACTAAAACGACAGGAGCTTTTTTGTGCTTTATAACTCCAAAAAGCTTTGTGAGTTTGTTTCCGGGGGGAGGGGTTTAAACACGTGGTTGTAGAGATGGCAACTGTAACACTGTATCTTAATCCTTTACCCTTGGCATTATCACAGGTCTACTTCCAAAATTTATGATTTGAGTTATCTCAGCTTTTACCCTTTCCATAACGTAGGCTTGCCCTGGGATGTTTATATAACGATGGATGATTAAAATGCAGATTTCTGCACTGTTTCCTAAGGTTTTATAGCACATGAGCACACCAGGCATCAACAGTGAAATATAAATATGCATAAAATCATAGAAATGTAGGGCTGGAATGAACCTTAAGAGGTCATCTAGTCCCTGCCTCCCGCATGCTGACAGAGGACCAAGTATACTTAGACCGTCCCAGACAGGTGTTTGTCCAACCAGTTCTTAAATTCCTCCAGTGACAGGGATTCCAAAACTTCCCTTGGTAACTTGTTCCAGTAATTAACTATCTGTATAGTTAGACATTTAAAAAGCTTTTCTTAATATCTAACCTAAATTTCCCTTGCAACAGATCACTTAAACTCCCACTGAATTACACAACCCACCTTTTACTCAATAGTCTGTTAATGAGATTTAAATATTCTATCAGGTCAATAATCCATGGATTAAGGCCTTTTTTGAAAGAACGCGTCACATTGGACTCTGATTTTGCACACCCAAGTAATAGTTTTGTAGACAGAGATTTGCCAGTGTGTTTTACTGTACACTTGTGCCAGAGCTCTGCTTGCCACAATAGATATGATAGGGGGACCAGGGAGCCAGTTATAGCTCCTTGATTCTGAAGGCCAGCCCCAGTCCTGACCCAATTTAGAGCTGCTGCTAGGAAACTCTCTTGTGGCACTGGCATAGACCCTATTCCAGTGCAAGATTAGTATAGTGTAGTAGAATTCTGCCATATCGCCTCCTGCTTCTGACCCCCATGTCTAGGGATATGGATTGTTGCCACTTGTGCCAGCAGAGACTTCTCCCCTGTATCAGGAAGATTCTCAGACTGAAAGTTTACTTCAATAATCTGTCATGCTAAAAGCCAGCACAATTGTTTCAGAACAATTAATTCTGTCTCTGACCATTCTCTCTCTTCATCCTGTTAAGAACTAATTGGATGCTCACAGAATGAGTCAAGGTAAATTCTGATTCTTTTCCCTTCCATCAGTCCTGCATTACCAAATTAGATATGCTGTCCCATGCAGTGTTTTATTGTCCATTGGATTATATTTGCTCGAGGGCAGTCTTTCAAAAGGCTAATAGCATTATGAAGTTGTCTCAGTCTGACATTCCTGCTCATTCGAAGATCCAGTCATTTTGCCACCAGTACTAGATACTTTTTCTAAAAAGTTAGTTGGGACTCTGTTCACCATGGCCCTCAAACCTCCTTCTATAAATCAGAGCAACATGTAGAGGACTGGCTCTACTCTTAACTTTCATTTCACAATAGGAAAATGTTTACGTGGAATGAGACTCCCTACACTTCAGCCACAGTCTGTGATTTTGGAATCCAGTTATCACCCACCTTGACTGATCTTTCTCTCTGACTGTCCTTCCACTGGTCTCCCATGTGCCACCAGCTTCTCGTATTGGTATGCTATAGGGAGAATAGGCAGGTAAATTATGAGGCTATATAATTTCATCAAGGGTTTTAGTGATCCCATAAACTATGAACTTGAGCACTTTATCTACTTTCTAACATCCCAAAATGGAATTATTTTCTCCATAGTTAAAAAGTCTTGATGTGGTGAAGTCAGACAAGGACAGATACTGAGAATTTATGTACCTTGATTGCATGAGAGTGAAGGAGTATAACTATAGACAGGAAAGACTAGATCTTCCTCCACCAAAGTCAGTGTAAGCTTTGCCATTGGTATTCGTGGGTACAGATTAGAGAGTAAATGGGTATTTCCATCGCTGTGGATTTATTTCACCTGTCTCCGGAGGGTCAGTACAGTGACTATGCACTACTTAAGTCTCACTGATCCTTAGAAAAATTAAAACAAAAAACTACTATAGAAACATGGTGCACAAGAATAATGGGATTAAGAAAAATCAAAAGATTTACAGATCTGTCCTCTTAAAATTCCACCTCTCCCGCTGCAAAGAAGTGCCGTTCTTTTTTATTTTTCAGGTTTATAAAGATGCCATTCCTGAGCTCTGTGCACTGTAGAATATATATAGTCAATCTCCTGAACCCTTTTTATGGGAAATCAATAAAATTTCCTTCAGGTCATGAAATCTCTTGCAAGATATTTGGAATATTAAAGCTTTAGGACAGTATTGCCTGTATTAGATAAACCAAAAAACTACACGTCTTAATGTCTGTAAGTAGCATGAGACTGCATCCATGCTGAAAGTTACTCATACATACAACTTGTTTGTGAGATGGTGCCTATATGAGGAAAGAATGAGCCAGTACGAATAGCTGATTAAACACTGATTAATCACTGATGCTATATATATATATATATATGTGTGTATGTATGTGAAATTGATAATTTTTTCAACAAAAAGGGGACACATTTTTACTGAGGTAAAAATGTTAAATTTTTCCCTACCTGATCTAATATTTATTCCTGTGTCCATACAGTGGTATAGGTCTATTGTACCCCTTCCTTTACACGAAGGCCTAGATCCTGCATGTTCTTGTATTGCATGTCATGTAGCGTGGAGCCCAAGGATAGACAAAGGCTATATGTGCACTCAAGCTAAGTTATTAATCACTAGAGATGAAATTATGGCCGCCGCTGAAGTCAATGGTAAAAGCTTCCACTGATTTCAAAGGGCCAGAATTTCACAACTGGCATAGTTCTCCTCCACGGAACAGACAGCAGTAACTCTAGTTCACTGGACAACAACATGCCTGTTGGTTGCCTGTAGCCTCTCACTGTGCAATACTAGCAGCCCATACATCTTACCATATCTAGACTGTTCAGATAAAAATTAAAATAAAATGACTACACATGATTCAAGGCAACAGTGAATCAGTCCCTAAATGTATTCAAAGCCTCATCTACTTACTTTAATGGAAAAATAAGTTTTACTACTTCATGTGAGAACTGGAGACCCAAGGCACCTAGGGGAAAGAAAAGATGGCTTTTATCCTGTCACCAACAGATTTGTTAATTGAGTTTCCATTGCACAGTCTTTGTGCTGGTCATGATACGCAAGCCAGAAAAGGCACACTTTGGCTTTCATTTCCCAGGCTGGTAACTGAACTTTAAAAGAGTAAAAGAATAAATCATGAAGTTAAAAACTTCTCCAAAAACAGCAGCTGAAGGGAATTTTTGGTCCTGTTTACTACCAGCCCGAGGCTGATTCTGAAATTAACTAGTAAAATTGACCATCAGTTAGTTTGAATAACCTGTAGATGTACACTGTAGAACAGTGTACATAATATTTAGGGATTTTCCCTCAGTCTTCTCAACTAATAATCACTTAAAAGTGATAGGATATAATTAAGAAAAGAAATAATCTGAACATCAGGAGATACCCCCTGAAGATTGGCTGTCGTAGGTTTTAGAATAGTCTCCCAAGTGCTGTGGTACAGCTCTGCCTCAGTTAGGACGCATACAACTAGAGGTATAACTAAAGTTAGAGGTAATGATTCTGACCTCTCCTGGGAATGGACTAATGATCTAGTAGGTCTTTTCTACCTGTAAATTCCATGTTGCTAAAATATCTTTTTCGGCAGATTTCCTCCCCCCCCCCCCTTTTTTTTTTACATAAAACTTTAAAAATATCATTTTAAATGTCAGAGCATCCATACTAGAACTGTCCACAAGGATGCATTATCCATTATTGGAATACAACTTCTTCTGGCATGAGACCAGGCAACTGTCTGTTAATTGCAGCACTACACTATAGTTTAGGGTAGAAAGGCTGTTACGCATGTGCAACAGAAGTGGGCAGAATATGTTTACCCAATTTGGGATGTGGCCAGTATATTACACTAAACATGGCACATTTTCAATAAATGCCAGAGGCTGTTTAAAGAAAATGAAATCCAGGACCTCTGTATTATGTCTTATCTAAAAGACAGGACATTCAACATTATAGCACTTGCTAACACCAGGCAGTGATATAGGCTTATTATAAATCAGAGGGAAGAGTGGTACATATTAAATCAACAGTACAATCTTTGGAAGTTTCCCCATGGAAGAACTGACCTACCCCAACCGTAGTAAAAAAAATGGTATGTCTGCAGACTGTCACTAAGAAAACATGAAGGACCATTTCTGTTGTTGATTAATTTTTTTACAGTAACTGGTAAGTTGGATCACATTTTGAACACAGACTGTCTGGAGACAGTTAAAGCGTAAAACAAACTACAAAAAGGAAATCGGTACAGCTTAGGCAATCTGTTGATAGCAGTTGTGACAGTGTGCCACACTCTACACCAGTGTTTCTCAACCTTTTAAGTAGCAAGTACCCCCTAACTTCTGAAAATTTTAATAAGTACCCCAACACAATTTTCCACAGGAAATGTGAGCTATATGTTGGAAGAAGGGCTGAGTATATAAGGCCGTGATATGACAGATGTCAGATCTAGTGTGGGTAAGGTTACCACCTTTACACCACGGGTGCACAACTCAAGTATGTACTTGGGCTAGAGGTTATATTGGCCAAAGCTAGGAGGCTTTAAGCAGCATGCCAATGCTGGGGAACATAAAGCACCATGCCAAATTTTTTGTCATAGATTTGAGAGGAGGAAGGAGTGAGAGACAGGAAAGGAGGGTGAGAGAGAGAGACAGGAAAAGAGGGCACTGGACTTTGAGCCAGGGAGGGAGGCTGCCACCTGGACAAGTTGCAGGCGGCTACCACCCGCCTCCCAGCTGGGACCCAGCAGGAAGCTGCCACCCACTTCCCCCAGAAGCCGGGGGCTGTTGCCCACCTCCCCTTCACTCTGTTTTTCCCCGGGTACCCCCCACCTCTGTCTCACGTACCCCCAGGGTACACGTAACACAGGTTGTGAAACTATGCTCTACGCTGCTCTGGAGCCTCTTTGTGGCCCACCTGGAGAATTAGCTCACCACTGTCCACACCCCGTCCAGCAGTTGCTCAGCCTGCTGCCTCACTCTGCGGCCCCTCTGTTCCTGGTAAGGAGCTACAGCACCTCTCCTTTGTGGTGTAGTCCTCCAGCCGAGTCACAATCATTCTCCCCTTCTAGGGTCTCACGAGAGTCTCTCTCCACACAGTCTCAGGCAGTCTCCATCTCCGCTGCGCTGACTGCACCACTCCCATAGAGGAAGCTGGGCCCACCCTCTACACCAGGTTCCAATCCAGGGGCCCTCAGACCAGTAGATCAGGTCTGTTCTCTCAGCCTTTACTGCTCCTTTCCTAGACTACTTCTACACTCTTATTGCAGGCTCTTACTCTCTATCCCCTCCCCGTCTCCCCGTCTTTGTATCAGGGACTGTGACTGCAGCTTCTGGCTTTATAGATGCTTTGCCTGTTTCTGCCCAGGAGAACTTCATCCCTAATTAAGCCCCATTGAATTTTAGCTCCCCTCCAGGTACAGCCTATAGCTAATTGGCCTCTCTTGCTTCTTTTAACCTTCCCAGGACTGGAATGGGGTGAACACTCCATCTCAGTGGTTATAAAATCTTATGTCTTAGTTCCTGGCAGTATTGTTCTAAATGACAGTGGAGAGATTAGGCTAGCCTATGAGATAGGGAGAATTGAATAGTGATCATCGTAATTTTAAGGAAACATTGAAAAAGATGTTTAGTTCCTGCTGATCGGGAAGATTGGAATCAAGCAAGTTTTAAGAATAGAAGATGAAGGGTAGATGAGTCTCTTAAGAGAATGGTAATGTGATGATCCTAGTAGTTGATGCATACCTCTGCAGGCATAAGGACTTTAAGAGGTGTCAGGCTGGGAGCTGCTCTATTTTCTGAAGTGTAGAGATAAGAGTTTTGAAGGAGACTGTTATCTGCAAAAGTGGAGCTAGGCAAGGATATAGAAGAACAGCTCTCAATATTAATATTTGATCACGTCTTCTTCAGTTTGAGAGAAGGAAGAATCACAGATGGCTAAAATAGATGCTCCCTTAAGTACGTTTGGAAGGGAGCTACAGGACTGCAGGCAGACCTTACACTTACTATAGGTGGGTAAAACCTGAACATTTCTTCAAGGGAAATAGTATCAGAGATCACGAAAAAGGTCAACAAAAGTTTGTGTAAATAATTATTCACTGGAGTAAGGGCTGGAAGCTGTGTCTCCCAGGTGGGTGCCCTAACCACTGGCTATAGAGTCAGTCTTGCTCTCTGTCTGGCCCAATGACCATTTAAGTATTTTGTACAAAGCAGAACAGCTTCAACAAGAGAGACAGAGAGGGATAAAAACACACCTGTCCCATAGCCCACTGGGCGGTGGGAGACCTGGGTTCAAGTTCCTGATCCACAGCAGGAAGAAAATGATTTGAACCCGGAGCTCTCATGGCCTGGGTGAGTGCTCTAATCACCAAGCTATAGGTCAGAAGAGGGGCACCACCTCTTTCTGTTTCATGTTTGTTTTTCCTTGATTAGGCGCTGAGTTGGCTTAACCTACCTGGGAATTAGGCAGCCTAACAGCAGTTAATCCTGAGTGCAGGGAGGTGCAACCCTCCAGACTGGCCTGAGGCACCGGTGACATACTGTTGGTCCCCAGTGCCCGGGGAACAAGCCTGCATTTGCGTCCCCCCAGGTCACATGCAGGGAAGGAGGGATTCCCAGCTCCCACCAGACAGCGCCATGCCCCAGTTTCTGCATCGGGGGAGAGAGGATCTGTACCTTCGGGGGGACAACACGCCACTTACCTCCTCCTGCGCAGGGAATAGGCCCCCTCTCCTCCCGTACTTACCTGCTGTACGGCGCCCGCCTCTCCTGCTGCAGCTCTGCAGCCCGCCACCAGCTCAGGCTGAGTGGCCTCACCCCTGGGCCAGAAGGTAGCAGGGGACGGGGAGCTCCTCCTGGTCAGCCACAGCTCCTCACCTGCTCCTGGGCTCCATCCAGCCACCCCCAAAGCCCCCTGCTCCCTGTGCATCATGAAGGCTGGCCTGGCACCTCCCCCACCCCAGGCCGGCACCTAGAGGCTGGCTCCTCCTCACCCCTGCCTCAGTACGCCACTGTGAGGCACCTGTCTTTGACTGCACTCTTCCCCTTAGCATGTTACTGGCTAGCTTAGGGAGCTCCCTGTTCAGCCTGCTGACGTGTGAGAGTTGCATTCTTAAGCACCGAACTGTCCCCATGTGTTGCCTAGGGAGCCTGGACATCTAACTCAGGGCTGTGGATTCCACTAGGCACCTGGATGCCTGAAGTGAGGCATTGCAGCACTGAGTCTAAGTCCCTTTCGTTGATCAAGCCCTTAAGAGCCTAAGTCTCATTGAAAGTCGGTGGTACTGAGCCTCCTAATCTGCTAGGTGGTGAACTGCTGAGCATAGCAACAGCCATCTATGTTTAAAATCTGGGCCTGAGCCCCTCTCTGTGTTTAAATTTCTCATGTGTAAAATAAGGATAATAGTATTTCTCTACCTCATAGTGAGGTTGAATACATTCAAGATTGTGAGACTCTCAGATACAATGGTAATAGGGACCAGGTAAATACATAGATAGATGCCTGTTAATTGTCAACATTAATTCTTAAGTATAATAGAATTGCATCCAGTTTTAGACACCACCCTTTAAGGAAGAACTGAGCAATTTGCAGAGTCCTCCAGAAGACAGCAACACAAATGATGAAGAGAGGTTTAGAAAGCATGCCCTGTGAGGAGGCATGCCCTGTGAGGGTGTTTAGAGAAGAAGAGGCTGAGGGGAGACATAATGATAGTCTTCAAATATGCTAAGGACTGTTGTAAAAAGGACAGTGGCAAATTGTTCTACAAGTCAATTGTTGAACAAGAAGTAATCAGCTTCGTTTGTGACAGGGTAGATTTAGTTTAGAAATTAGGGAAAACTTTCTTATTTGTACCTTATTTGGGTCCTTATTTTTTCTTATAAAACCTGATTGTTAGCACAAAGGGTCATTGGGTGCCAATTTCTGCTCTGGACCCTTGTTCTTTCTTACAAAGATGCATCAACTTCCAATGATTTCACTGTTCAAGTCACCTGTTCTTAAGCCCAGTGAGAGCTGAAAGCCTTCAGCCTCTCCTGGGAGCCACTTACCACTTCAGGTTTGGTCCTACTGCACCTTCTTATCATATCACAAATGCTTTGTTAACCATGTGCATGTTCTTACCCATTTCAGTTAGCGCCCACTTGTATCTGGCAACCTTTCAGGACTACGAGGCCCATGTTGTCTTCTGAACTGTTCATATACTCGTTGTTAGCACCGTTGTCATCAGGTGTCATCTGGTTGGTAGAAGAACATGGCACCAATGAGAGAAGGTTTGTTTAACAGAAAAGGAGACATGCAGAGTTATGCAGACAGTCCATCTAAGCCCCCCTTCAGTTGCCACTTGTATCTTAGAGAAACACATGGCATCTTGTGAGCTGACACAAGAACGTTCTCTCATGTGAACCCAAGTAACCGAACAGTGCCAAGAAACCACAAAAGGTTTGTTGTACATGTTAAAGACATGATTCCTACCACGACCACTCCTACAGCTGCTGTTCGCAATTTTGATTATGCGGTTTATCTACAGTGAATGAATTATATGCTACTGAGGGTCTTTAGAGTTAAACCTGATCTCTTGAGACAAGTCATGGTGAAGACTACAACTCACTTTATAATTATTTCCCTAGATGTGTGTCTATGACATTCCGGAGTGCAGTCCAGACCAGCGAGGGGCTGTCTCACCCTGCCCTGCCAACTTTTTCCCTCATGATGTTTTGCTGCTGTAACTCTCCGCTGCGCCTCTCTCAAACAGTAGGCAGTTCATACCCTGAGGCTTCTACCGGCACTTGCAGGGTGACCCCAGCACACACCCAGGCTCAGATTTTCCCCCAAAATTTGGGTTCTGCACCGTCCGTCTCCCTCCTGTACTGTCCACATATATTAAGTCCATTGCCCTTGTAAGGGGATCAATATACAACAGTTTACATAGGCAACTCTGCAAACGAAAGTCTTACATTTACCTTTTACATAGGCAACTCCGTAAAGGATAGTTTTGAGTTGGGATTTGAAGGAGAATAGCAGCGTTGTGGATGTTCGCAAGGCATACCTACTAAGCCTATGGGGCAGCATGGGAGAAAGCATGGACTTCCATGTTTGAAAATTCCACAAATGGACAGTGGAGTCTGGCATTTCGTGCACTGGCAGCTGAATAGCAAATGAGAGGTGATAGGTAGGATTTTCTCTTGACATGTAGCAGACTGCTGTGCTGACATGAGATGTTAATGGAGAAGCTTTACACTTATCCATTTCAGAATGCAGTAAATACAACTTAACACACAAAGATTGACAGCATCTCCAAGTGTATTGAATCTCTGAACTTTGTGATTATATAAAAACCCTTTGCTCTATTACTATTAATAATTTAGACTATTTCAACTAAAATGCAAATCTAATTTGCTTTTCACTATTTATTCCCCTTGTTTACTTTTTAGATTTTCAAACTCTAGGTCGATAAAATAAACTTATCTGTTTAACTTTTGTTGGAGTGATGTTCTATGTGTCTTGATTCCAGGATATGAGAGAGGAGGGGGACCAATTTCTGTTGGTGAAAGAGACAAGCTTTTGATCTGCACAGAGCTCTTCTTCAGCTCTGGGAAAGATAATCAGAAAGTGTCACAGCTAAATGCAAGTTGGAACAGATTGTTAAGTGTAAGGAGTTAACTAACACAAGTTGCAAGAGACTATTGACGTTGAATGGGCAATTAACACTTTTTCAGAAACAGGACAGAAGAGGTTAAGTGGGTTACTGACTGCTGTAATGGGACATAAAACCAGCATCTCTACTGAGTCCATGATTTTTGTATGGCAAAATTATGAATTTAAGCTTCCAGGCTCATGTTTTGAAGGTGTTGTGCAGGTTTTCTTTGAGAACTGGACTGAGAGGTCAGATATAGAATGATCATTTTGTGAAAAGTGTTTGTCCATGGGTGATAAGTTGTTTTTGTCTTCTCTCATTTTTCTTTGAGTTCATTCAAGAGTGATTGTCTTATTTCACCCACATTGTTGATGGGTGAGATACACCACATGTTGCAGTAGACATGTGTAGGGCCCATTGATCTTGAAAGGTGTGTTGTGCAGGATGTTGATCATTTTAGCAGTGGAGATATGCCTGCAAGCTTTGAATCTGTTGTTATGGCAGGATCTGGTGGTACTTTGAGTTAGTGTTCTGGACTGAAGATCACCTATTCTGACTTCCTGAGTAACATACGTCATAGAATTTCACCCAGTTCCTCCAGTATTGAGCCGAATAACTTGTGTTCAACTAAAGCAGATTTTCCAGAAAGGCGTTCAATCTTGTTTTGAAATCATCAAGACTTTTCTTAATACAGTCCTCTAATGTTACTGCAGGGGAAATGGGGAATGTTTATTTCCAAGCCAAATAACTATTTTCATTTTTTTTCTATAACAAAAGCTTTCTTCTTAGTAAATTTTGTGGAACTTGTTTTTAGGCAATACATGTCATTAGGGCCTTGAAACTACCTGACAATTTAATCTTCAGCTTTGGATTGTAATATGTTGTTGTGCTCCTTTTCCAGCTTGGATATGGCCTGAAGCCGGTGGCTTTTCTACTCAGTTGCCTAGAGTGTTTGTATCTGTAATAGTCTGTTGTTAAAACTGAATTGTAAATTACTCATTTATCATATCTAGCCAAAGTGAGTGATTAATTTTCATGACTGAAAATGTAAGAGTACCAGATTAGCAGTTCTTCAATGGGAGTGAAGCAGGAATGAGTCCCATTGCTATAACTGGCAGTCAGGGGTGTGTGCAGAAATCTACATTTGACCCCTTTTCGAAGGACACATTCTGTGCCCTTGTCCCTTCCCCCCTCAGTGGTTGGAGCTCATTCTTCACTCCTCCATCCTTCCCTAGCCCCCTCCCCCACACCCACCTCAGCCCTGAGATCCGGCTCTTCCCTCCTTGCCCCTGCCCTCCCACCCCGGGCCCTGACAGGAGCTCACTCTTCCAGCCCCTGGTGCTGGAGGAGTTTTGTGCCCCTGCCCCAGCTCCCTCCCTCCCTGCCCCCAACACATGTGCATGTCCCTGCTGGCAATCTTCTATACAATAAGTATTGGAGTCCTTTGTGCTTTTCAGGACAGCACTAATTTGCATTAGATTAAGTGAACTAAAGAGCTTCTCTCCTCATGTCTGTTTTACTTCCAGTATCTCTTTGATCCATTGTGCATTGATATTTGAGTCAGTAAGCCCTAAATTTAGTATAGTAACATCACACATTTTACAAACAGTATTTTCCTAGAGCGCTCAGACACTTTAATTGTTCAGTGAGGTGCACAATAACCAACCACGCTTTTCACACACACTAATTCAGAAGAGCATTCTGATGGTATTTATGCTATTGCCACTAAGCTTTCTGGGTATTGCTTTCAATGACACTTCCATAACTATTGCAGTCTTTCTCTGAAGTGTAGGCTCACTGTATTTCACTGTCTTTAACTTTTCTTGCCTGCTTCTGCCTTCAGAATCTTAGATATTTTCTCCACGCTAACCTCCACAGATCAGTGTGTTTGCATCTTGGAGCAGAACCACACCAGGTAGTCAGTGGCAGGAGGAGAATACCCTGCCTCTTGAACTTGCCTCAATTTTTTTCCAGACCTCCCTGCTGCAGGGAGAAATTCCAAACTTTATTTCCAATTTTGAGGCTAACAGTTCTCTTGAGTACTGTCTATCTGATTCCCAGCCATATCCTGTGGCTTCATTTGATTGTCCCCTCAGCTCTGTTTCCCTGTCTGAGGTGTTTGCAGTAGCCGGGGCCCTTGCAGGCCCCAGGGAGTGAGCTTGGCCCAGAAAGCCAGAGAAGGAAAGGACTGCGCCTTCTGCTTCCATGCCTGTAGAATACAGTTCCCTTCACAGCCCAGTCTGGATGGGATCACCTCAGCTCCCCCACCCTGGCAGGAAAAGAGCTAGGAAGGACTGGAAAAGAACTGGCTCCAGGGTAATCAGCCCCCTCTCTGCCTGAGGATAACCCTGTAGCCCATGCCAGCAGCCTTGCCTCTGACTAGGGAGCTCAGCTGCCTCCTCTCCTCCCCTTTCCCATGGTTTGCAGATGGAGGGCACTGAATTCAGCACAGACACTGCCAATGCCAGAGAGTTTGATTAAGGGGCCCTTGGGTCCACCTTCCTCCCTCTCCTGCCACCTCTGTAACAGCCTCTCTCCCCACGGAGCTAGACTCCTGGTGGGTGGCACGTTCTCGCAATTTGGGAGCGAATTGGTTATCTCTAGCTTTGATCAAATGAGGTCACTGAACATTGCCCAAAAAGGGTACCTGTGGAACTATGCAAGAATTTCAGGAACAGATTTGTCCCATTCTCAGTCTCAGCAACCCATAGAAAGGCCATGACCTGAATTAAATCATCCATCGTCTCCAGATGGGACCATTACAACCCACTCACCCTCGTATCTCTAGCCTCTGAGAATTAGGGACAAGCAGAGTGAGGCCCCATCTGAAATATCTAAATAAGTTCCTAATTGTAATTAGAACAATCCTCCTTCAGTTAAGCAGCAAATCCAGTTCTTAGGGGCACTGGCAATCCCAGGACAGAGCTGGCAGGACAGGACAGAGTTTCCTGTATTGAGATCCGCTACACAGCCATTAGTTCACCAAATTCAGTATAAGATTCTGTATAAAATTGGTCATCCAATCTTAGCCAATGACATTTTCTTTCTTTTGGCAGAAGTCTTTGCCACATCTTAGTGCTCACAGGAAGACAGAGAAGCTATTTATATACAGTCTACCTTGTTTTGGATGTCCGTAATTAAAGGATGAACCTGCTCCCCACTCTGGAGGCGCATTACTATGAAAATCCCATTGTAATGTTTATGAGGACCTTAGCATAAAGAGGAATAGGGATAGAAGACCCTTCCAACTATGATTCTATGATTCTATGTATGCCTTCCCGCCAATACCTCTGATTCACAAAGTCCTGCTGAAGCATTCCAGGCTTGACCCCATCAGCATTGGTTTGTCACGTTCCTGGAGCTAGCGGGGCACAGACAATAAACCCTTCCATTGCGACTGGACCTCTTGTCCAAGACCACAGTCGCCTACTCCATCCGGAACTGGCCTCCCTACATATGATGACATGTATGCTGTGTGGCTGAGTCGGGAGGAACAGGCCTGCTCAACCCAAGTCCGATGATGGAAGGTTTCTTACACGAGATGACAGTCAGGTTCCTTAAGGGGCTGAAAAGGATTTTCCCACCAACAAGAGGCCCCTCTACTCAGTGGGATCTGAATTTGGTACTCTCTAGACTCATGGGGTCTCCCTTCGAGCCCCTAGTCTCGTACCCTCTTATGTTTTTATCCTGGAAGGTCGCTTTCCTGGTGGCCATTACATCCGCAAGATGGGTCTTGGAGATCAGAATGTTAACCTCGGAGCCCCCCTACATGGTCCAACTACACCCACACCCAGCATTTTTGCCCACGGTAGTCTCTCACTTTCACCTCAACCAGGATATATTCCTTCAGATCTTCTATCCCAAGCTTCACAACTCCACTGAAGAGAGGCGTTTGCACACTCTTGATGTGAGGCAGGGTTTGGCGTTTTACATCAACAGAGCCAAACCCTTTTGTCACTCAACGCAACTGTTCATTGCGGTTGTGGATCAAATGAAGGGACTGCTCATGTCCTCGCAGTGAATCTCAAAGTGGATTATGGCCTGTATCCAGGCCTGTCATGAGCAGGCCGGAGTCACTCCGGCATCCTTAACAGCTTTCTCAATGAGGGCACAGGCTTCATCCGCAGCTTTCCAAGCACATGTCTCAGGGATCTTATGGAAAAATAGGATATAATTGTAATTAAAAACTGCATCATAATGCCTGGGCAGAAGGGGGGCAAAAAACAGGCATTGGGAGAGCAGAGGTAAGATTTGCGTTCAGTTTAGCTGCCCAGACCGGTCACAGCCTGCTGCAGTTATAGAGAAAGTCTTGCTCAGCTCCAGGCTCAGGCATGCCCAGGTATGTGGAGTCTTCTAGGTATTTAGTTGCTAAACTCTGCTAAAGTCTCTACTGAGCATGTGTGAGCTCTGATTTTCCAAAGACTAAATAAACTTGGCTAAATTCGGGCAGATTTTCAGGGGGTCAGCAAAAGGCCCATCCCTGACACAAAGGCTTTGCCAACTGCCACATCCCTGCTCCAAATCCTGGGACACTAGTGCTTCTCCAAGAAAAGGTCCCCAGAAATTTTTAACATGGACAGAACAACATATTTTCCTTAGCCTTGTTCTCAGAAGCCACTGGATCATTTTGTCTGAAATCTTTAAAAAAAAACCCAAAAAACAAAAAACCCACCCCCACACAATCAACAACAATAAAAATACAGCTTCAGGCAGACACCTGTCTTGGAAAACTTCAGCCCAAACAATTAAAAGGGAGCTGGCTTTATTTTAAAGAAACCTTATTGAGGGCGCAGGAACAAACCATCCTGATGGGGAGAAAGAATAGCAAATATGGTAGGCGCCAAGCTTGGCTTAACAAAGAAGTCTTCGCTGAGCTTAAACACATAAAAGAATCTTACAAGAAGTGGAAGCTTGGTCAGATGACTAACGAGGATTATAAAAATACTGCTCAAACATGCAGGAATGAAATCAGGAAGGCCAAAGCCCAACTGGAGATGCAGCTAGCAAGGCATGTGAAGGGAAACAAGAAAGGTTTCTACAGCTATGTTACCAACAAGAGGAAGATTAGGGAAAGTGTGCGCCCCTTACAGAATGGAGGAGACAACCTAGTGACAGAGGATGTGGAGAAAGCTGAGGTACTCAATGCCTTTTTTGCCTCTGTCTTCACAAACAAGGTCAGCTCCCAGATTACTGCACTGGGTTGCACAGAATGGGAAGGAGGTGAACATCCCTCAGTGCTGAAGGAATAGGTCCAGGACTATTTAGAATGATTGGACATTCACAAGTCCATGGGACCAGATACAAGGCATTCAAGGGTGCTGAGGAACTTGGCTGTTCTGATTTCAGAGCCATTGACTATTTTTGAAAGCTTGTGGCAATTGGGGGAGGTCCCTGATGATTGGAAAGAGCAAATATAGTGCCATCTTCAAGAAAGGTATGAAAGAGGATCCAGGGAACTACAGACCGGTCAGCCTCACCTCAATCCCTGGAAAAATCATGGAGTAGGTCTCAAGGAATCCATTTTAAGGCACTTGGAAGAGAGGAAGGTGATCAGGAACAGTCAACATGGATTCACCAATGGCAAGTCATGCCTGATCAACCTGATTATCTTCTGTGAAGAGGTGACTGGCTCTGTGGATGTGGGGAAAGCGGTGGATGTGATATTCCTTGACTTTAGCAAAGCTTTTGATACCGTCTCCACAGTATTCTTATTAGCAAGTTAAAGAAGTATGGGTTGGATGAATGAACTATAAAATGGATAGAGAACTGCCTAGATCATAGGGCTCAAAGGGTAGTGATCAGTGGCTCCATTCCTAGCTGGCAGCTGGTCACAAGCAGAGTACCCCAGGGGTCAGTCCTGGGACCGGTTTTGTTCAACATCTTAATTAATGATCTAGGGGATGGGGTAGATTGCACCGTCAGCAAGTTTGCAGATGACACTAATCTGGGGGGGTGGTAGATACCCTGGAAGGGAGGGATAGGATACAGCAGGACCAAAAGATTGGGCCAAAAGAAATCTGATGAGGTTCAACAAGGACAAGTTCAGAGTCCTGAACTTAGAACGGAAGAATCCCATGCACAGCTACAGACTGGGGACCAACGAGCTAGGCAGCAGTTGTGCAGAAAAAGACCTGTGGGTTACAGTGGATAAAAAGCTGGATATGAGTCAGCAGTGTGCCCGGTTGCCAAGAAGGCTAATGGCATATTGGGCTGCATTAGTAAGAGCATGGCCAGCAGATCATGGGAAGTGATTATTCCCCTCTATTCGGCATTGGTGAGGCCACATTTGGAGTATAGTGTCCAGTTTTGGGCCCCCTACTACAAAAAGGATGTGGACAAGTTGGAGAGAGTCCAGTGGAGGGCAACAAAATGATTAGGGGACTGGAGCACAAGACTTATGAGGAGAGGCTAAGGGAACTAGGCTTGTTTAGTCTGCAGAAGAGAAGAATGAGGGGGGATTTGATAGCAACATTTAACTACCTGGTATCAGGTGATCGTAATAGGCTGTGCTACCAGTCCTGTCTATAATGTTTTTACGCTATGAGAGTTCTCAGATTTTTATTTGTATTCCATAGTTTGAAGGGTCCTCTGGAATCTTCAAAGACATATCTTTTCCTGGTAGTTGTGCCATATTCCATTATGCAAACATCAGTATTTTCCCTCTCACTCTGGCATTTTTTGTGTATCGAGGACACTATAGAAATAATAAATAGCATTGCATTGTACTTTGATTAGTGTTGAAAACATCCATGCTGTACTTCCAGTATTATAGATTATTTTATCCGTAGTATCAGCAGAAGTCCTGGAATAGAATTTCTTTGATAACTTTTGCTCATGCTGACTACCTGTCTTGCTCTGCAACAAGAGAATGGAAGTTTGACAGGATCACCCTTAACTGTGGCAATTTTTTTTTTTTTTTTTGGTGAGTGATAGAATGTGGGTATTGGAATTATTGAGTGAAAAAACTGCTACTTCCCAAGGTGTTAACTTCACAAGATGGGAGGGGCACATCACCAACCACTCACACAGCCTTTTAAAATAATAAATAATATTTTAAGAAGTGCAGTGGTGAGGAACTGTTTGGCTGAGCTCATGGCAATGAGTCTTTCACTTCTAGGTTGTTGCCATCTCCGGTAGCGACTGACATATGGCAGTGTAGTGGCTTGTGAGAAATACAATGTGGTCTCAGTCCAGTTCTCAGCAGACAGGTGTGCGCATCAGGAGATTGCAATCCTAACCAGTACTAATTGGCACCCAAGTTGACAGTCTCTGAAGAGACAGGCTGAAACTGCTAGAGCAAGTCTTCTCTCCAAAGAAGTGATTGGATGATTTGGGGAATCTTACATTGCTGATGTGTGTTGCCATAACAATTATTGTCTGTAAATACAGGGTTTGAGTCTCCACATCTGTCAATCCAGCACTTTCCACGGTTTCAATTTTAAAAAGTGTGGTTTGAAACAGGCAAGGGGGAAAAAAAGCAGCAGAAAATGCTGTGTTCCTGCTGATCCCAAGACCACTTCAGTGTTACTCTAAATCTAGGTTTCCAATTGAGGGCAGCAACCAATGTCAGGGGATAGGATTTCCAGAATGATTTTGCTTTCTTTGAAGATTGGGAGATGGGACTTTGTTTTGTAAGGAGGGGAAAAAAAAAGACATTTAATTGAAAATAACCCACTGAGCAGCTAACCAGCCAGAGCCATCCCTGTGAATAGTCGGCACAGCCAGACTAGAAGTATGTAATAGCTTGGCTGACCACCGCTGAAAATTGCTATTGTGGGAATTGGCATGTTAGCAAATTTAGCTGAAAGCGAATCCAAGCTTTTTTCCTGCAGACAGAAGTCTCTTTCTGCCTTATTACTTAACTTGTTACAATTGTACTTGAAAGATGGGGGGGAAGCTTGACTGATTTTATTAAAAATAAGGAGTATTACTAAATTTCTCGAGTTCTTGCTAATTATGGGTCATTTCATTTCCACAATATTTCATAGCTAAAATTATTAGTAATTTTGTTTTAAATCTGATGATTTAGTTGGGGTTGGTCCTGCTTTGAGCAGGGGTTGGACTAGATGACCTCCTGAGGTCCCTTCCAACCCTAATATTCTGTGATTCTATAATTCTAAATCTCTGCTAAATTCCTAATTAACACTTTTTTCCCCTCAGATTACAGTACTTATTTATTACTGTCAGCTTGCTGCACAGTTTGCACAATGCTTCAGGAATTTTCATTAAGTATGTCTCTGGTTTTGTTAAATTGATATATGTATCTCTGTTTCCATTGCAACCATATAAATCATGGGATTAATGAGCCGTCAGATTGTGGGTAATGAATGAAAAAATGAGAGTGATCCTTTCAGAATTTAAGAAGAAATACGTTAAATTTGTCATAAATGCTATAAAGAAACCACATCTCTTCTTCCTTGTATGATTTAGGAAACTTCTAAAAAAAAAAAAAATGGGCAGTGGTGCAAGGGCCCCACCTAATCCTCCGGTAATCAAGTGGTTAATTCCAGTTCAGTTTCGCTTTCTTTTGGTATCACTATTCAGGGGCTGTTTGAGAGACAGATGCAGGAGAATGTGTTTTGGAAAAAGTAATAGATTTCTACACCTGAGGCGCTAGGTTCTGAGTTGAACCTGCAGCTGGGGAATTTTCTGTTTACTCTCTTTTTTGCTTATGTGAACTTGTTGGATTTTTTGTTATAAACTTCACTCCTTAAAGGAAAGACCTTGCTGATTGTCAGAGTTATTTTTCCATGTGGGTCATTCTACCCATTTACAAAGTTGCCTTAGATTTAGATTGCATAATTCTTCTTATGTATGTATTTGATCCAGGTGACTGTCACGGATGGAGGCATCTCTCCCAAGCAATCTACTGTTTGGGTGGTGGTTCAAGTTCTGGATGAAAATGATAACAAGCCTCAGTTTCCAGAGAAAGTCTATCAGATCAAGTTGCCTGAGAGGGACCGCAAGAAAAGAGGGGAGCCAATCTACAGAGCTTTCGCATTTGACAAAGATGAAGGACCGAATGCAGAAATTTCCTACAGCATTGTGGATGGAAATGATGATGGGAAATTTTTTATTGACCCTAAAACCGGGATGGTTTCTTCCAGAAAGCAATTCACAGCAGGAAATTATGACATCTTAACAGTACGTATTCGTTAACCAGAATAAACTCACCATTTGATGTTTCAAGAATAGGTTCATTTTTTTTTTAAATTTAGCATAAATAGCATCATATTTATGCCTAACTTAGGAGTTGAAATCCAGTCTTCATACATAACTATAGATAAAGAAATGAGATCTTTTTACCTTGACTGTTTTCATGCGATAGCGCATAGTTAGTTCTTCTCAGGTTGTTCAGATGGTATATCTTAAAAGCATCAGTTTGGTTTCTAATGCAAGGGGAAAAATTGAAGGCTGAGGGCTTGTATACACACACAGTAGTTGTATCGCTTTATCTCTACCCTTCAGTTAAAATTATACAACCCCCTTAGTGTGGACGAGTTATACCAGTATAAAAGTACTTAGAATAGTATAGCTTATGCTTGTAAGTGAAGAGGAATAATCGTACTGGTGTGAGGCACCTTTATACTGATGTATCTTCATCTGCATTAAGGGTTGTGCTTGAATAACTGTTTCATTAAAAAAAATTACAGTCCTAACCAAAACAGTTATGGGGTACAAAAACTGTGTGCAGACCAGGCCTGAGGGAGACAAGAGATTGTGGTATTTTTTGATAGAAGTGAAATGTAGTGGCATATGAACTCCATAAATCCATATATACTGAAACACCCTGGTGTGGCTGAAAACGATTGCCTCTAGGCACTTAAATAAAGGATAATGATAAACAGCAAAGTATTGAGTGGGCACAGGTGTCTAGTAGTGCACCACATGAATCGATGTTTCATCCCATCTTGTTTCACATCTTTATCAGTGATCTAGGAGTCAGCGTAAACAGCACTGTGAGCAGGTCCCTTCCAAGTCTCACACTGTGAGCTGTGTCTCTCTCACTCCCTGGGAATTAGCTTGATTAATAGTAAAAATAGAAAAATATAAAGTTCAGTTCAAATCTTCTCCCCAGGCCGAGTTCCCACTAGGATTCCTACCATAGTATTGCTCAGGATACATCCTTGATCTTCTCTCTCTAAGGAGGCCACCTCCCTTAAATCCAAGCTGGGTAACAAACCACGTGCTACAATTCACCAGACCCCTTTCATCTACTGATCTATTGATCATCATCAAGATCAATACTGACTAACAGGAGAAGATATTTCAGGCAAATTCTGCCAGCTTTTTAAAAAGCATGTTAATCACATTAATTGATGCTATAGTCATATATATATATATTTATAAATATCTCCTATAGTGTATAATTCAAACACACTAAAATAAAGGGAAACTAGCCAAGCTCTCAGGATTTTGGCATAACTGACCAAAGCCCCTACATGAAATTAGATTTGCAACCCACATCTGCCCTTCTCTTACCCAAATGTTTGTTATCCAATGTCTTTTTCTACCCAAAGGGCTTGCCTGTATGGAGCTTTACTGTACAGCAAGCTGTGCTGTAAATCAAGAACCCTATAGCCTGCTGCACATTAAAAAGTCACCATGTAAACCCACCCTGCTGCCTCATACTAAAAGTACTGAAATATGCTTTGATCTACTGTAGTTTGAAACAGCAGTAGATCAAAGTGCATTATAGAATCTTTAATGCATGGCCACAGGTTCCATGTGACCAGTTAGCACATAAGAGGCTAGAGTGCTGTAGATTTACACCCCAGCATGCCACTCACCAATGCCTAGTATGGACAAGCCTCTAGATTGTAAACTATTCCAGGCAAGGATCAGGCTTATCAAGCACCATGCACATGGTTAGCATAAATAGTAAGAAAAATTAACACTAGGTTGGGAGGAATTGTGAACACTGAGGGCAGAGACGCAATATAAATAGTTCTAGAGAAATTGAAACAAAGGAAGAAAATAATCATTTTGGAAAATGGATTGAAATAATCCAAAACATAGTGTTGTAAGAGACTGGAGCATGATAGCATCTGGGAAATTAACATTTCTGCAACCGAAGTGTGATAGCAGAAAAGGCCAACGTAATTTTGGTCCACATACGTGTCATGTCATAGATCATATTTGTGTTTGTACAGTGCCTGACAAAGTAAGTTTGCTCTCAGTTTGGATCTTGGAGTAGGAATACAGTAATACAAATAATTATGAAAATAATAACACCAACAACCATGTGTAAACACCAGGATATAGGAATTATTTAGACTGGAAATAGGAGTAATGAGGTGAAATTAAGAGAAACTTTGGGAAGATTATGAATAATAATACTTACCTCTTATGTATCGCTTCTCATAGTCAGGTCTTAAAATGCTAAGGTAAATTATCTCCTTTTTACAGATGGAGAAAATGAGGCACAGAGTGGTGTAGTGACTTGTCAAAAGTCACCCCGTAGGTTAGGGGCAAAGCCAGGAACAGAACTCAGGTCAAACCTTCTGATAGTGAAAGCCTATTTAGAAAAGTCTTCTAGAGAAGATAATGAAAATTACACTAGTCCAATTCTGGACCAGTATCAATAAAGCTCCGCTAGACACAGGCACCAATAATAGGTTAAAGTGTGAATTATTGGCTAGAAACAAATGCCATATGCTGTTAGAAAGCTGTGATTCTTACCTGTCTTTTTAGCACTAGCATGGCAACCAAATATAAGCTTTTACATCTCATTAATGTGAATGCCACCATGCCTTTTCCCTCTGTTTCAATGACAAAATATTAATACCCAGTATCTCATATAAACTGCAACAGATGTAAAATCTATGGAGTTCAGCTACAGGTGAAGAGAACTTATGTAAGATATTGACGTTATCATGATCTGCCATGCTGAAAGCCTTTGTATGCAGTATTTGTTCTGTGAGTTGAGACATTCCTATAATACTGCCAGTGTTGTTCGGCAGTGCTTGTTGTAGTGGTTTGTATCCCTATTGCATAGCAAGTGTTGCTTCAAACCCAACACAATTTTATTTGATCCAATTCCCCTCACTGCCTCAAAACTGCATAGAAGACGAATAAGCAGTGACAATCTCTTTACACTTGAATTCAGTCTCAGGTATTTAGGGCAGCCCATTTATTTATTGCTTTAGTCAAAACTTTTTTTTAAACAGAAAATTGAGTTTCCAACGGAATGACGTTTGAATAAGGGAAAATTGTCTTTCTGCAGAAATGTTTGTATTTGGGTGAAATTTAGTGGCCTTTGATACTCAGGCGTCCCTTCAGACCTTACCTCTGTGAAACTACGGACAACCTACATAATTTAGGCTAAAAACTGAAATATTTTGATTCAGATATCCTGTCACAGTTCCTCGGGAAGGATTGTAGTTCAGTTTCCTCATGTCCCCATTGTCCTCCATGGCTGGGCTATGTCTCCCATGATTCGTCATGGCCACGGGCTGCCATGATGTAACTGTCTCCCTCCTCAGGAAGAGGCATGCTGCATAACTAGTGCATGTGGGGATTGTAGTCCATCCAGGGAGCCTAGACAAAAGAAGATACTGGGAGCATGAGGTCCCCAAAATACAACTTCCAAGAGGCCAGCAGCATTTCCAAATCAAAAGATTTTGGGTTTTGATTTTCATGGAAAGATCAAACTTTTACATGAAAAATGTTGACAAAAATGACTCCCTTCCTCTCCCCCCCTCGATTTTTGTTGAAATTTTCCATCTTCATTTTGGTGGGAGAAGTATACTCAAGACTCACTGACAAAGCAGCATGTTAAGCCACCAGATCTGGTCTCTCTCTGCGTAACAGATAAAAGCAGTGGACAATGGACGACCCCAGAAATCTTCAACTGCGCGCCTCCATATTGAGTGGATTAAGAAACCCGTACCCTCGCCTGTACCACTGACTTTTGATGAGCCCTTCTACAACTTCACTGTCATGGAAAGCGATCGAGTGACAGAAATTGTGGGAGTGGTCTCTGTGCAACCTGCTAACATACCTTTATGGTTTGATGTAGTCGGTAAGTTTGAACTCAATGCTGTGAATAAGTACCAAGAAAAACACCTTAGGATGTGTGGTTCTGAGAGTGAGAAAACTAACAGTGAATTATCATCCAGATTAAAAACACATGAAATGCTGATATGAAAATGCCTAATTTAATAATAATAATAATAAAAATACTCACGCTTTTGTTAGCTAAGCTGAAAAAAAAGCGCTGTATGGCTGGATTGGTTTTTTTTTTCATAGTATGTTATTTACTGCAATCTGAATGTTGTCTTTCATTTAAATTCTATTGTCATACTTTGCTAATCTCATTTCTAAATGTATTTATGGTACTTAGATTTGCTGTCCCTCATTTCTCTCTTTTCTTCACCTTTTTTCTGCATTCTGTTCTTTTTTTTCTGCTTCCGACTGCCCTGCTTCAAGGTGGCAAGCATGCTCGAGAGATGTTCTATATTCTACAGACAGCTTGTGGGCAGAACTGTTCAACAGAAGGTACCCTTAGTGCAAACACATTTGCTCAAATACAACTATCCAAGCTGCCTTTTTTTTTTTAAATACAAGTTCTTTGAAGCAAATTATATTACATCTTTCATAAGTGCCTGTGACAGGATGGACTTGATACATTCTTTTCTATAACAACTTTTATCGTATCCAATTATTATTCCTTTATTCATGGATTTTTCACAATTTAACAAAAACGGAGGGGAAAAAAAGATAATTTAAACATTTTGCAGTTCAATGCCATCAGTTTAAAATGTGAAATGGAAAAAAATAAAATAAAATAGGCATGTGGGTTGCAAATGTAGCCACCAAAAAGATTATCTTGAATGCAAGCTGAAAACAAGAAATCAGTTTAGATGTGAGATTTCAAGCACAAAATTGCCTAATTTGCCTTCCATAACATTGCTTATAAAGGTGGGGAAAGGAAAAGCAAGCATGATTGGTAGAAGACAGGAGAAGGCACAACAGTGGTGATGCTTTAAATGCAAAGGCAAATACAGTATGTACGTGGATATCAGAAAAAGAGGGAAGAAAGAGTGTTGCTTAGCAGTTGGAACAAGTACTAGGAGTCAGCATTCCTGAGTTCTGTTCCAACTCTGCCACTGATTTATTTGTGTGGCTCTGGACAACTCACTTAACATCTCTGTACTGCAGTTTCTCTCTTTAACTGCCAATTTGTGCAGATCAGGAAGGGAAACTGCTCATGTATCTATAGCTGGGTCTGAGATGCCAACCACATTAAAACTAAACCCAATGCTGGCATTGTCCTCTTGGGTTGCTGTTAGCCCTTGGAGAAGAACAAAACACATCTCCTATTCTCTTCCTGGGTTCTCTTCCTATTCTCTTCATGGGTTCGGGGTTGTTATAAATGTGTATGGGTAGGGTTTTGTGGCCTGCCTTGTGCGGGAGGTCAGACTAGATGATCATATTGGTCCCTTCTGACCTATGAGTCTATGAGTCTATGAGTCTTTGATTGTTTTAGCACAGTACGAGCAGTTTATTAGCATCATGTTTACATTCCCTTCCTCTTTCTAACTGGAACTATCTCACAGGGAGAAAGACTCCCCCCCACCTCCCGTTTATTGACTTATTGTCACTTTTTGAACTCCAACTTCTTGTTGGACTTCTCTGTCATCTTGTTTTGTCTTTTTATCAGTGAATTCCTCCACTCTCATGATAATGTTCTCAATTTCAAGTGTGAGAGAATGCCACTGCGTTCCTGCTACATTCTTACCCATTATTATAATTATTCCTGTTCCAGCAACTCTTCATAGTGATGCTGAACATGTTTGCCTCCCAAACTGAGGCTGATGAAGTGCATGCACAGTTAATTAGAGTCCTCAGTGTGTAATTTAGTATGGTACTTACCGTTAGAATAGTTTAAATAATTTAAAAAATGGGTTTCTTTTATTTAAAAAAAAAATCCTAACGTTGTCCCTAGAGGCTGTAGAGTTTGATGCTGTAAGATGTTGAGCCAGTACCAAGAGGTGTTAAGCACCTAACTTCCTTTGACTTTAACAGGAGTTCTGGACACTCAGCACCTCTAAGTGCATTGCAGGCTCGATCCCTTAATCAGCAGCTGTGGCCATCTACGTTAGTAGTAGTAATATTTCTACTGCAGAAGTGCCTTGTAGCACTAGGCATGAACCAGGACCCCATTGTCCTAGGTGATATACAAAGAACAAAAAGATGACCCCCGTCCCAAAGAGCTTACAATCTAAGTATCTTATGTTTAGTTTAATGTAGCTGTTCCTAATCAGTGTCAGTTCCCCTACGGGAAGCTGAGTGGGACTAATGATTCCCGACAGCTGTTTGTGAGCAAGACTAAAAAATGGCAGAAGTCTTGCCCAACCTGAATTTTGCACCTGAATCTCCATGCACATCTCACACTAAAGTCAACAGGAGCCCTGTGGGCTTATTCAAGTGCCTGATTTAACCCAGAGTTTGGGGTTCAGCCTTTATCTTTACTGGCTTCATAAAATAAATGAGAACCAGAATATCCCAGTACAATGGTTTCCCTTCAAGTTTATTTTTTTTAATTCTGATATCCACTTGCCTGTGTGTTTAATTTTGAATTCACCGCCTCACATAGAAGGCTGCATTCTCTTTGGGCCATTCTAGTCAATAATGGTTAACTTCTGTTTTCAGCAGGTATTCAGTCTACTTGTCCATTCACATAGAGTCAACAGCATCACATTGTGAAGGCCTTGTACTCAAAAGCTTATTATTTTCTCAGTTTTGGTTATATTTAATCACTGATTGATAAGAATCTCATTTTCAATGTAATAGAAGCTCCAAGATAGTTGAAATTCTTTTTTTGTTCCCGTGTAAACTGAGCCCTCCCTCTGTCTCTGTCTCTTTCTCCCCTTTGCACTGCTCGTGGGCGTGGTACAATAATTAGTGTGCTACTTTAACCGCATTAGCTGAACTGCACGGTGCTGATTGTTGCTTGAGTAGCATGTTGCACAAAATCCTTCTGACACTCTCCCAATAGGTCTCTCTCCATCCCTTCCTCCTACTCCTGTTGGAGGCCTTTAAAAGGACTGGCTTCTTTTAAAACCAGAGCAGAACTTTCCTCCCCATTGTGCTTAAATTCCAGTAATTTCAGGATCCCTGGCTAATAGTAATGTAAACTCTTTCCCATGCAAATCACACTACTCCAATTTTCACTGAGTGCCAAAAACATGTAATTCCCCCGCCTCCTTGGAATAATCTGCTGTGAGAACTGTGTAAAATATTTCTTGATTTTTTTATTTTTTGTTATACACCTTACTTTTCTGCCCTGTCCTCAGCTTCTCAGGAGAGTCATGCCTTGGATTTGCTGCTAACAGCTACTTTGCTGAAATTCAAAATATCTCTGCAGCGTCCTTCTCTTTCTAAGATAATCTCCTACATATGAAGTCTTGCTTTGCCTGTTGTGTTAGTAATAGTTCTAAAATATGCCGTGTTTTAACTGAATACTGCAGCTGCATCTAGAGTACTTGGTACCTGTTTTATCAGCATATAGATTGATTTTATATCTGTCAGAACTAGTAAGGCTTCAACATTTCAGTACATTTTTGGAAACAGTCACCTGATGGGGGATTGTTTGCAGTATGTCCAAGCCCTAGAACTCTCACAGATGAGTCCGTCTTGCCTCTGACATATGCTAGAAGAGAGGCACAACTCAGATGTCTCAGACTGAGTGAGAGGTCGTTCCCATAAATGAAATAATCAAGTGACAAATTCTCCACTGTCTACAACTGATGATAAATACCTGTAAATCTGGCCCTCAGTCCCCATAGAGGTTGGTCTGCTAGCAAACCTGAGACCAAAATGCAGACCCAGTTCTTTGACCCAGCCTTTTCTGAGTAACACACTATTTAATACAAAACTAAACCATGTAAAATAAACAAAGCCCAGCCCCTGCTGATTGGTGGGAGGGACAGGAGAAAGAGAGAGAGAAATATATTTTGATCACAATGTAATTTTGGAAGGCCACAAGAGAGGCTAAACTATTAATCCAATTGAATTAAGTTTCTTAATTTAAGGGATTACAGGGTTAGTCAAAGTTGTTTGTGACTCATAGAGCAAGGAGTGATGGGTGGTATTTGGGGCACTGTGCTGAACAACCTGTATTGTCTTCATCCTTAACAGTACCCTTAGCAAGCAAAGAAAGGGCATTTAAAAACTTGTGTTGTTAATCTCTGTTTTAACTTCTTGTAAATTTTAAAAGCAGTTTTCCAGGAAGTGTGTGCTGATAGCATGTGATTTTTGATCGCTCATTAAGATGGTTATTAAGCATTTTGAATTAAAGTCTTTCATTTTATTTCTCATGGTTATCAGCGAGAAACATTCCCTTTGAAAAGTGCAGACTATCCCAAGGCTAGCTTCATTTCAGCACAGGTTTCCTTGCAACAATCCATCGACTCTCTTCTTCAAATGATTTTTTTCCCCGGAGTTGATTTTTTTTTTATGCAGATTTCCCAAGTAAATCAATTAAAAATGTTATTTGGGAGATGACCTCTCTCTTTTTTTAGGTTAACTTAAAAATACCCCCAAACATATGATCTTATAGCAGTTTTCAAATAACTTGGTATCTACATCACTTTAAGGAAATGTCAAGGACAAGTATACTTTCACCCTCATTAAAAAGTGTTAAGTATACATACCAGCTGTGGACAGTAAGTTGTTTAGTTATGCAGAAAGGGGGTGGGGAATAAGAGCTCTTTTCTTCATTGCAAATCACAGCAGATCACACTACAGTGGTTTAACAGAGGACCATATAGCATCTGATAGGCTCAGTTCTCTGGTGGGGCAGTACAGGAGACAGGTTCCTCAGATCTCTCCAGTATGCAGAGGGAGTTCAATAACTGCATCATACCTGTGGATGGGGCAGCAAACCCCCATGCTGTGATTCTGGCTGTTGCAGGTCAGGGTGAAGCCCTGGCTCCTCCCCTCCCCCTTCTTTTTGGAATAGTTTTGTGCATCAGGGTGTGAGAGGAAGGAGTACTTCATGTGTTTTAAGGAATGCAGGGGTGAGTTTATTGCCAGGCTCGGCCTTGTGCAAGGTGGAGTGAAGGCAGTTTGTGCCGTGCTCTACCACCCCGTGCACCTGCAGCCTGTCCCTAAATTTGTAAATTCATTGAATTCCTAAAGTATTTCTCCAGTTGTTAAGTACATGCCTATTATATGAGAGGTATTTTAGTCACTGATCAGCATAATAAGATGCAAGAAGTGCTGACCAAAACACACCCCCCCCCAGTATAAAAAGTGGTAAAGGTTTCACCATAATATAGCAGCCTTATAATAAAATTACTGGGCAAGAACAGAATTAATCAATGGAATGAAACCTCTTAACTACAGACCTGATTACGAACAGGGCTCAGCATGTCCTGACACATTTTAAACACCCACTAAAATCAACGGGAATCAAAGGCACTCCAAGCCTCACAGGATTGGACCCTTAGAAAATATAGCTCCTGGAATGGAACTAATATTTAATTAAAAGAGTGTAAGAGTTTTTTCCCAACCCAGTTGTATTCCTCCCTTACCACATACTCCAGAAAATCTCAGAGTTGGAATTACAATAAATAGAATTCTGCATGGATACAAGATTTGTAGGCACATCCAATCCGCAGACGTAGTCCGCAGATATAAAGTGGATATCTTTGCAGATTTGCAGGGCTCTAATAATAAACTCCTCTTTATAGCTGAGTGGGGAAGCACAACAGCAATTAGTGTAATCATGCTTCTTAGCACAATGAGCAGTTCTAACTTATGAACTGCAGCTGGGGTAGAATATTGTTGGTAACTCTTTAATCTTTGGTTGTTTATGGCTTCCCTGTATTCTTTTTTTTTAACTTTTTTTTTTTTTTGGTGAGCTGCTGGAATATTTTTTTGCTCTGCTTTAGGTAGTTTGGTTTGGCAGGACAATTGTGTATTAATTTTGGAACAACTTGGGTGTAAAATGGAGAAAGAAGTTTCAGAAGTTTGGTTTGGTTTGGTTTTTATAGTGTCTTCCCTGTCAAATCTACTTGTTTCGTTCTGAGAGAGAGATATTATTTGACCTCTTCTGGCAAATATTTACATTTCCTTGAAATTAACATTACTTTTCTCTATTTGCATTTTTCTTCAAATTTGTAATAAGTCCATACTTGTTTTAAAAGACCAGTCTAGTCCTTGCACCCGTTGGCATAAAATTTGCAGAATCAACCCCCCTTAAAATGAATTTCTTAAACCAAAAGTTCTGCTTGTTCATTACAGGAATTACAAGGCACATCTCTTGTGGGTTTATGACCCTTTAAATCTTTTAATAGACTCAACTAATTATGCTTCACTTAAATATATTATTGAGAATTTGTTTTTAGTGCATTTTTTAACCTTTGTTTTACAGTGTACAAAACAGTGCTTTGAAATATAAATTAATTTAGAACTAAAACGCACTGAGTATGCATAAAGAAGGCCCTAAACATGGTTGTCAATAAACAGATACATCCACCCTTAGGTACATTTTCAGTGGAAAGTTTCCAGAGATAGCTAATTGGATTGTGTTTTTGTGGATGATTAGGAGGGAATTTCGATAGTGCTTTCGACGCAGAGAAGGGCGTGGGCACTATTGTCATTGCAAAGCCCTTGGATGCAGAGCAGAGGTCAATATATAACATGACTGTGGAGGTCACCGATGGAACAAATGTTGCAACCACCCAGGTACAAAGTCACATTCTTTGTGTGCAAGGTTTTCATTTGTTTGTGGAATTTGTGCAATTTTATGGAATAACTGTGTCATCCAAATTAAACAAACATCCTATGTGGGGCCTAGTTAAATAATCTGGCATTGGGTGAATATTTGAAGCATGTTTCCACTTGCTTTGAAGAGAGTTGAACGTTTTATACTTAGAAAAGTGGCATTTGTTCTTCTGGTCTTCATGTTCACATTGAACCAAGATTCTGTCCCAGAACTGAGGGATTCCATATCAGATGGGAGCTAGGCAAAGATGTTAACAGCACAAATTTGCATCATACAATGATGGTCCAGAGTACTTCATATTACAATAGTGATTCTGCAGTTTTCGTGGCTATCACTGTAAATGTTCTTTTCTTTTTTTCTTTTACTTTTTTTTTCAAGTTCATACCTCTCAACCTGCCAAGGCCTGAATGTGGAGCATAATGTGTGACAAAGACCCAAAATGAGGAACATGAAAAAATTATTCAGGCAGGAAACTTAAAGTGCTGTGGGATTCCTTCCTTTACTGACAATGACTGTCTAAACTCAGTTCTACATACCTTTATTTCTGATGTCTGTAATTTGCAACCATAAAAGGGGATGAATTTGTGCAGAACATAGATAACTTTGAGGGACATCTCTTCTTTTAGTCCCAAAGTGAGGTACAGTTTAGAGGTATGGAATCGTTAAAGCCTTGACTCCTAACTCAGAATAATAGCACAAGAGTAAAGTGTGTATGATCCCTGGACCTAATACTGCTGGGGTGAAATTTACATTAGCGGAAACAGGGTCTCTCAGGTTAAAGGTGACCTACAGAGGAAATGAAAAAATTAGGTTTGTAATGTTATTTGCTTCTTTATAATGCAAAAAGACAGCATGACAGATTTATTTTTTGCTAGTTTACCTTATCATTATCAAAAATGTCTGGTTTTGCTTGGATGACTCATATATAGTTTGAGAGTACTCTCAGCCTTTATTTGAAAAGGTGATCAATGTCTTAAAACTTCAAGAATTATGAACTGTTTAGCCCTCACCATTTACAATACTTCCAGTTTGTACTTTTTGATTTATCTCCAGAGCCTTCAGTGACAGTTAAACAGAGCATTTGATACAAACTTCTAGCTAGCAAATCGAATTGTGTACATATATTGGCCAGTTCCTTACCCCAATTCTAAATATAATCATAATCTCCATGGACCATGTCACGTTACATACACAAAGCAATCACTTACACAGCCTCTGTGATTTGATTTAGATATCGAATAGTATGTTATTAAAATGCTTGATAAATAGCCAAAAGAAACAACCGAAACAGTTGCCCACAATGGAGATTGTACTTCATAGTGAGTGTCTGCTTAAACCTATGGTTTGATGGAAGGAAGTACGGCCCAGTGCTTAGAGCACTGGTCTAGGTAAGCTCCTTGGGTCAAAGACTGTCTTTTTTGTTCTGTGTTTGTACAGTGCCTAGCATAGCATGGTCCTGCTCTGTGACTGGTGCTACAGTAAAACAAATAATAAAATAATAATAATAAATAGTAGGCTGACCTTGGCTCAAGTCCCTGCTCTGCTACAGGCTTCCTGTGTGATCTTGGGAATGCCACTTATCTTCTCTGTGCCTCAGTTTTCCATTTGCAAATCAGGGATAGTAGGACTTCCCTAAGTCACCAGGATAAGTCATGAGGATAAATACGTTAAACATTGTGAGGTGCTCAGATGCTATGGTAACAGGGGCTATAAGATACAACAATAACTGTCATTTCATGTGTTACATATAATCAACATGTTAACTAGTTTTTTTCTGAACGTTATGTTTTCATGCGTAATAACAGGAATTAAAGTAATAATGATTTGTTTTCCTTAGAGTGGGTGTAGTAATCTTACAGATGAGAATTTATAATATGGGAAATACTGAGCAGGGTCCCTACGGTCTATAAGTCACTTACATAAATGTGTGTGAGTATTTCTTATCATATTAAAAAAGTTTGAATTTTCAAACTTAAAGTGAGAAAAAGAGCTGAGCCATGTTCCTCACCTTTGTTTATTTAAAAAATAAAGCCCACATGTTAAGTTAAAAATATCTCATATCAAGTATTAATAATAGAATCTACTGAGAGTTCTCAGAATTCTTATTTTAAGTGCCAGCACATTCCACTGTAGGCATAGAGCCACCTGCAGTTTTAATACTTGCAAAAAAGATTTTCTGGAAGAAGTGGGGGGGAATGCATCTATAAAGCCATTTGCTTCATTGAAAAAAAAAAAGAAGCCTCCCACAAGATGCTGTGATTTGCTACAAAATAGGTGATGTTCACCATCCTTAATGGAATCATATTTCCTTTTATTGCACAGTACTTGTTCTTCCTTTATCTCTTCCTGGCATTTGATGCATTATTACACATTCAGAAGTGGTGGAAGACAAAGAACAAACCCATTATGATTTAAAATTCACACGTTTTGTGTTGTAGATTAGTTTTTATAGAGGCAAAAGAAAGAGCTTAAGAAACACAAGACGATCTTAAAGCTTTCCACATAAATTAAAGAATGTTTGCAGAGGGGAAATGATGTCAAGTTACAGAGATCCATGCAAACTTGTGAGTGAGACACTGCTCATGTTAATGTACTGCTCAAAAGACACTACTTGTGCTAATGTACTGTTCCCTCTTACCATGTTGCCCCTTCAACAAGGCAGCAACCATCACATATTATGCCAGTAAATATCTATTTTAATGCAGTCTTGCTATGATCCGAACAACATGGCAGTGATGGTCGCGAGGCAGGAATATTGATTTAGTTCATATATTATTGGAGTGAGAGCATGAAGGCACCTATTATCTTCATTAACTTCTGGAAAGGCTAAACCAGGAACGAGCTAGGGAAGGCTTTTTTCCTCTCTCCATTTAATTCATCATTGCTGAAGTCAGTGTGATAATTTATAAAAGTCTGAAGTTGGACACCATCTCGGAGGTCATGAGAAATGGGTTTCTTGCAGGTACCTCCTGGTCCTTAGTCCTTGGGAGACTTCTTCTGTTTCCACCCTTGAAACCATGAAGCTCTGATCCCTGTACTCCGCTTTAGCCAGAAACCATACATTTAATCTTGATGATCGAGAGTATATTCCCCTCAGTTGAACAAGGAAGGGCTTCTGCTGGCAAGGAATCAATGTAATGGTGCCCTTTTTCCTCACTTCTTCCCCCGTATTAACCGGCTCTGATGAAATAAGGTGAAGAATGGAGCTGGCCAGAAAATAGAAATCCCTCCCCATGAAAAATTTGGCATTTTAAAAAATAATATCACAATCCAGGACAAAACATCAAGAAGGGGTTTCAGGGAAAATTCCATTTTGGGAAAACTAAACCAGAAATTTTCTGGTTCCTGGCTGCCCAGCTGGTATTGTCTTGTCAATTTCACAAAACCCTCCCAGCCCAGCTACTGGAGACGCAGAGAAACTGAGTGCTCACCCTCCCTGCCTCCCCTGCAGTACAGGGGATGAAGAGGTAGCGAGCCTGCTCACTCAGCCTCCCCTGCAAATGGAGGAACTAGAGAGGCTCAGAGCCCTGGGGAGAAGCTAGAGTCAGTACATTTCCTTTCAGAAAGCTGTTGTCAGTTTCACTAGCTGAAGGTCTAATTGACAAGAGCCTTCCAGACAGGTAACCAGAAAGCGTCATTTTGATGTGAGCCGTCCGTGCCCAGGGTAGCCCACTGATAATGCCAGGGTCAGGGAAGGCTGTAAAAGGAGAGCAAATTCTCCCAGCACTGGTGGGTGACACTGAAGTCAGACTTCCCAACCAGCCACAAACACTGCTTCTGATTCCACCCCACTGGTTATCAAGAAGCCACTGTGCAAATACACACAGCCCCCTTTACTGCATTTCAGTCTCTAGCTCCCAAACTGCCACCAGCTCTAGTAAAGAGACCAATCATTTAAACTCTATGCTCTTTACTCAAAAGATTCCCTCTGATCCCAAGAGACCAGCCACAGTACCAGATCACTATACATTTGGATCTTACCCAAAATACCACGCTGCCAGCCAATCCTTTAGTAACTAAAGCTTAAGGTTTATTATAAAAAGAAAAACAAACAATAAGAGAAATGTTAGAGAATTAAAGCAATCAAATACATACAAATGATTTGAAAGTCCACATACATCAGGTTTTTAGAAGAATTGTGGTGTTGCAGGCTTGTATAGTCCCTCTGGTACACATCCAGTACCTGGATGGGTCTAAGTCCTTCAGTTCAGTTGCAAAATGAATTGATCCAGAGCGGGGTAGGTGTGTGTCCGCAGCTGGACAGGAACAAAGACAAAATGGTTTCTGTGGCTTGATCTTGTATACCTTCTGTCTCTGGCCATGCGGCCTGTAGGCCCTTACAAGAACTAAAATGGAGTTCAGAGTCATATGGGCCAATTCTGGTAACTCTTCAGGTATGCCTTTAGTTCCTTCCTGGGCCTTTGGCTTCTGTAAAGGTCTTGATGGGTCATTAAGCGGGTTATTGTCCTGCTGCCTCTCTGTCTGGGGTGTGTCTTATATAGTATAGTTTGAAATACAGGTATTTCAAAGCTCTCCATAACTTTCCTCACACATATCACACATGAACACAAATATTATCTTCTTACTCAGCACATTATAACCTTTCTAACAGTACCTGACATGTCATGTCTCACATGAATCACTATGATTTTGACATACTGATGTCAAATAACACATATTTCCCCCCCCCCAATCCAGTCAGCATGACACACCCAATGTGAGACTGGTGTTTCATGTTTGAGTTCCTTGAGAGCTCTTGGGTGACTTATTACTATTTACTGTATCGATTTGTTCCAAAACCTCCCCTACTGACACTTCAATCTAGGACAGTTCCTCAAATGTGTCATTGAAAATAATGTCTCTGGTGTGGGAATCTACCTCACATCCTCTGCAGCGAAGACCAATGCACAGAATTCATTTCACTTCTCCATGACAGCCTTGTCTTCTTTGAGCACCTTGATCATCCAGTAGCCCCATTGATTTTTTTGGCAGGTTCCCTGCTTCTGATGTATGTTTTTTTTAAATTACTGTTAGTTTTCATGTCTTTTGCTAGTTGCTCTTCAAATTCTTTATTGGCTTGCCTAATTATACTTTTAACTTGGTTTGCCAAAGTATATGCTCTTTTCTATTTTCCTCAGTAGGATTTGATTTCCAATATTTAAAGGATAGCTTTTTGTCCCATACCCCTCTATTACTCTGCTGTTTAGCCATGGTGGCATTTTTTTGGTTCTCTTACTTATTTTATTTTATTTGGGGTATTTAGTTGGAGCCTCTATTATGTGTATTTAAACAGTTTCCGTGAAGCTTGCAGGCATTTCAGAAAAGCCTTTTCCTTTTGGGTTTTTTAATTAAAATTTTATTCCTCATGGTTGTAGAGAAAATGTGAACTCAAAAACTAGACCTTATAGGAAAAAAACCTAGATTTATTGTTTTTAAATAGATTTTTTTAAAACAATAAATCTCATTATTTATAAACCAATCTCATGATTTTAGATGGCTTGGTTTGTGAGCGCTTGGAGCTAGACAATACTGCAGGTTTCTATTCCTACACATACTTCTATGAGCAAGATTTTTAGTTCCAATCAAAAATGCTTTTGCCCAGCCCAGCCAAATTGTCTCCTATTTGAATGAGCCTAAACCAGAGCTATTGTGCATTGGTCTTTTCCCTCCTCTCCGCAGAAAGCCATGGATTTTTTTCTGCTCATTAGAATCCTTTAGATGGAGCATTCAGGATGTAGAACTGGTTCTCTTTGTACAGGGCACATGTTTACTTTATAAAACAGTTTTGCGAAAGGAAATACCTAATAAATCAGACTGATCTTTTACATGAAAGGGAGGTAGTTTCTGCAGTAGGTTGAAAGGTTTGCCTTCAACCAGCATAGCTCTAGATCAAAATGTAGGTGAGGCATTGTAGTTCTCCATAGCTCCACATGTGCACATTAATTAGAGACATTTTTAAGATGTCCTTCAGCCCTCTATCAGGTTGTCTGTTGTTAAACAAACAGGAGCCTTCACTGAAGTCCTTGTTCTACTGCTCTGGTATCTCCTGATGGCATGGGTGGTACGCATGTCTAGGCCAGTGGCTCTCAACCTTTCCAGACTACTGTACCCCTTTCAGCAGTCTGATTTGTCTTACATATCCCCCAAGTTTCACCTCACTTAAAAACTACTTGCTTACAAAATCAGACATAAAAATACAAAAGTGTCACTGTACACTATTACTGAAAAATTGCTTACTTTCTCATTTTTCCACATAATTATAAAATAAATCAATTGGAATATAAATATTGTACTGATATTTCAGTGTATAATGTATGGAGCAGTATATACAAGTCGTATGAAATTTTAGTTTGTACTGACTTTGCTAGTACTTTTTATGTAGCCTGTTGAAAAACTAGGCAAATATCGAGATGAGTTGATGTACCCCGTGGAAGACCTCCGCATACCCCCAGGGATATGTGTATCTCTAGTTGAGAACCACTGGTCTAGGCCACTACCACAGCTATTCCCATATGAATCACAGTTCTAGAAGACAAATATTCTGTACTGTAAGTTAGTAGCTGGGCATGGTGCACAGAACTGAGATGAGATGAGATACAATTTGTTTTAATTCAATCCTTTACTTTTCTGAGTGGGGCAATTCCCCAGGATTAGAACCACCATTCTCCTCAACCTTGGTTTTTCCTCAGGACACAACCCCAGCTAACATCCCAGTCTGTGGAGGGAAAGCTATGTGTGCTGTTTCATTTCTGTTTCAGCATAAATTCAGAGACATGTTAAAATGTGAATGACTGGCCACTGAGGATGGTGGAGGAGTTGTTTGCAGTTGTATGGAAAGTTTAAAAGGGTGGAAAAAACACTAGCAAATAAACCTGTGTGGCAACACTCTTGAAAGCAATATTAAATCAAAGTAGGTTTTCAAAACCCATACAAAAGCGTAAGCTGAGTTGAAGCAATTCAGGCTCTTAATAGGTTGTACTACAACACAGTGCCCTGACCAAGCAATTAGCCCAAGAGGATTCTTCCAGCCTCAAATATCTGTAAAGCAGTTCCTGGCATTTGTCCAGTTTTTATTCAACTATGTTTTGCCTAAACCAGAGGTATTTGTGATGGGCAACATTAAAAACAGCTTTGGAGAGACTTCCTGCGTTAGGCTTTGTTCTGCTTTGATTTGATTGTATTTCCCTAGGCCTGTCACTTGCCGTTTTGAATGCAGTCTCTGGTAATGCTCTGAGAGTTACTTTGCCTAATTTATAAGCTTGGAGCTCCATAAGGTCCTTTATTTGAAATTTGCTTTAACTGTGGGAAATAGGAAGTGAGTAGGGAGAAGGAAATCTTTTATATCAAGACACTTGTTCAGACTGTAAATTAGACAGCACACAATGTGACCAGCAATGTGCAAGCTTTTGTAGACCCTGCCATATATTTGAAAGATATGAGCTTTCAAGGATATCTGGGCAAGGATTGCTGTGCTGGAAGGTTGCTTTATGAGTGTGAATAAAGTCTTTCAGATAACGTTTGCACATGAAAAGTGTTTTAATCTATGACCTCAGTAAAGAGGAATTCCTGCGGCCATCACTACTGAACAAGTATTAAACATTTTCATTGCATCTCATTGAGGAGATGTAACGGAGAACTTTTAAAACAGACTTTCATTTTAAATAATAGGGTTTGTGACAACATAATGCTCCAGGAAGCTGCAATATTAACATTTATCTTCTTCCAAATTGACAACAACATTGGGCAACTGCAGCTAGTGTATATATATTTTTAAAAGCTCGTCCTGATGAGTACCACTGAATCTCTATCTGATTAAAAGCTTGCTTGACCTGTAAAGTAACAATAATGAATGGCAGATTCTTTCATGTTGGATATAAATTTTCAAAAAAAGAAAAGTGTTTGAAACACACGTGAATTGTTAGTCATGGATCCAATTCTGATGATAAGTCTTACTTCTTGTAAAATTACAATACACTTCCCTTACTGCAGGTTGATTAGGATTTAAAGCTTCAGGAGTGAAATCCTGGCTGCACTGAAGTCAATGGGACCAGGATTTCACACCTGGACTTTGGCACAATCCAATGAATACTTGTGTATTTGAGTTACTTTACTTACACAAGTACTCTGATTGAATTCAGTTCAGCTCATTTGACATTACCCACATATGTGTTATCAGGACCCAGTTGTGGTGTGTGCGGTGTTCATGTCACCTTAACATTGTTTCTTTCTTGAAGAGGATTTTTTTCCCCTCTGGAACTTATTTTTGTTCTATGAAATTCATCCTGTATAGCAGGAAATCTTCTGCAAGTTAAGGAGACATTGTAAGGTAATAAGGGAATGGATCAAAAATAGACCTCTGAGAGGCAAGTGACTTGGACTGTCTTCTCAGCCCCAGCCCCATTGTGTGATAATGATAAGTCATTTAACAGTCCTCCCGTCCCCTTTCTGGTTTTTTCCCATTTGTAGAATGAGGATAATAATACTTGTGTACCACATACAAATGGTGTGAGGCTCAATGGGATATCATCAACATAAAAATCTTACTTGTGTCTGCAAATTTTTTACCTATGGTATTTACAAGTAACTCTTGAGATTACGAGAATTTAAGGAATTTAGAGAAAACAAAATTCTAAACTTTGTCCAGTTTGTGGATTTGACAACACTTTGTGTATAATCAGTTTTCCCCTGTATGGTCAGTTTCCACTCTTTTTACTGGGGAGGGGGAGAACTTTCACACAGCAGTAGGGGAAAGAACATAATTTTAAATAACAATGGAAAATCTGATTATAAAACCATAACAAACTGGCCCAGATATAGAGGGGCAGGTGACAAGAGTCTCAAATTACTTTTAACTCCTTTTTAATAGACAAAATTTCAAATTGATAATGTCATCTTCGGTCATTAATGTTTGTAATGCACTTGAAGATTGCCAGATGGGAAAGGTGCTATAGAAATGCAAAGTATGTAATAAATAATACGTACTGCGCTATAGATCACTTCACGCACCACTAAAATGCAATCATCTCTAGGGAGGAAATTGGCAACCATTAAAGAGCAACTGTGAAGATTTTATAACCGTTCAGGACAGAAAGTGAAAAGAAAACCACCTTATTCGTGAAAGTACAAAGAGAATTTTAAGTGCAAAGTTCCATGGGATATTTAATGACCACAACTAATTAGTGATCTCAGTTTTATGTCTTAATCAAGAAGAGCATGTCAACCACCACAGTTCTCCCTAACAATGGGCTGGAGAATTCATTCATTGCAGTATCAGAGACAAAGCCACCTAATGAATCACTGCTAGGATTTACTGTTTCCATTTTGGTCTCTTGTAAAACCAAATCCAGCTCAGCCCTCCTTACTTCATGAGATTGAATGAGATCATAGATCAGAGCTGTGGTTGCACAATCAAGGTGGTGGTGAACAAAGGCATGTACACATCTCTGGTTGCGATATTACAACCACTTGAATGTTTTTTACACGGTTGCCACTATGGAATCAGAAAATCTGCACATAAACACCTAGAGGGAAGCAGACTATGCCATTTATGTAATCTTACACAACACAGCAACTATGGTGTTGGTGGTTAAAGTCTCCATTGTAGCAAAGAATTCAGTGCTATTAAGACATCTCACTGTGAACACCCACGTTTGCATACCATTGTTTTCTGGAGAGTGTATTGAGATAACACACTCTAGCATTAACAAAAATGGCCATGTGGCAACTTGTAATGATCCCAAAATGAATGTAATCTGTGCTGTACTAATAGCTGTTCAATCCAATACACTCGGCATTTCACTGAAATTCTGTTTAAGATTTTAAAAGCATTCACTTCTCAATTAGAATGTCTAAAATAACTGACGGATGACAAAGTTTCTGGCCACTAATTAAATCAACATCAAAATAAATCTCTTTTCCTTATAGTCTGTGTTAACAATGCAGCAAAAAATAATCACATTGCTTTACAGTAGGATGATGTGTCAAGGTTTGAAAGTGTCACGGCTGTTAGGGAATGTTCTATTTGAACTGCTGTTGTATTAAGTGTTTAGATGCTGGATATCATGTTCCCATCATATTCTCCTACATTAAAATTGTTTCAGTGTCTCTTCTCTGTGCTAACAAAGGACCAACTTGTTGGTCAGGTAACCTTACTCTGTGTCCGTGCAGAGCAGAATTAGGATCTTTGTTTGTTTTTCTAAAGCTTTTCCCATGTTTTATGGCATCTAAAATCCCTAAGTGCTACATTATTATTTTGGTTTGGTTTGGTTTTTTAAGGATTAATTTATCTCAGTAAGGTTAGAAACATGTCCTGATGTATTATGTATGTTAAAAAAAATAAAACTGCAATGAGTAAGGGAGATTGTTATTACAGATCTAATTATATATGTTTACCCCTCTATTACCCCTCTATTATACTTCTCTCTCTCTCCCACCAAAAAAAAGATCCTAATACAGCTTCCTCCCATCTTCATAGCCCCATAAACTATCAAAAATTAAACTTCCCCAAATCTGCACAGTCACATCCTAAGTCACTTATAATAGTTTTAAGTTATAGAACATTTTGTTACAATTGCCTTTTAGTCAGTTCCCAGGATAGTTCTTTGTGACTGAAGCTTGCAATTGCTAGTACTCATTCTGGTAAAGTAGTCAAGAAAGGCTTTCAAACGTCATGGAAATCTAAAGTTTCATTTCCCTCTGAGGCCAACGTCATTTCATATGATACTGTAGTAACAGTGTAAATACATTTTCCCCCCACTAAAATGAAAAGTGTGGGTAGGTTGGGCTTGATCCAGCACTGTAATTAACTCTTTCTGCCTAGAAAAGAGTCAAGTTGAGGTGCTTCTTAATACAAGAGGTAATATCCTGGAGGATGGTCAGGTCACCCAGCAGACATGCGTTTGGGTTAATAACTATATCTTCAAGGCAGTTTCTCAGTTCATTCTCTATCTCTTTCTAAAACTTTTGAATAATAGGATCAGTCCAGTTATAGCTGGCAGCCTGTGAGGACTCTTTTTTTTTAAACGATGGTTTCTCTCTTGTGGTACATCTATTCTTCCTTTCTAGTGGTACATGCATTCTTTGTAAAAAGTGTATCGAGTTTCACAGACACCTTCTGTTGGAGGGATTGTTTTTCCCCAATGCAATGACAGATACAGCTGTAGTTGTTGTCTGTTTTAGTGTTACAAACACTTTTCCTTGCCCTCTTCTATGATTTTGCTGCCCTGGTTCCAGAAGTAATCAATATCATATATAGGCTGCAAACAAAGCCCTTAGCAGGGATCTGATTCCTTAGCTGGTGATCACATTTTGTGGAGTATTTATGGTTACATATTGGTGAAATTGTAAATAAGCTAAAACTTGAAGGTGGTAATGATGATAATGAAGCATTTGAATTGGGGTAGCATCTTGTTCTTGGTAGTACACACGCACGTATGATGAAAAGAGGGCCCTGCCCCCCCAACAGCTTACCACCTAAGTATATGAGGAGACGGAGCAGGTGGATACAACAGATGAGGATAGACCAAGGTAACAGTGAGCCGTTACAATCAGTATAGCAATCGCAGCGTCCCACTGTTCTGTATTTTGTGGGCATCACTTTGGAGGTGAGTATTAAGGAGGGATTTGACAAAGGATAATGTAGTGGCTTTTCAGATTTTTATAGGGAGCTCCTTGCCATTCTGAAGGCAAAGAATGTGGGAAAGCACCAAAGTGTTGGAGGGAAAATTGAACAAGTGGGTGATAAAGGCTGATGTCCCTGGCAGAACACAGGCAGGAGGGGTTGCATGGAATAGTTTTTTTTGTTTTTTTTTACAGCAACAGAGGTCTGTATTTCTAAATAAATCTGCCGTGTAGCCAGTCCCGTTAGATCATCTTTCTTTGCAAATACATTCTGGTTTACCTGGCTTTAGGTCTGGGTGGCCTTGAATTGTTTCTTGACCCAAATTTCCATTCCTACAGTAGGATTGTAACTTAAAATGTGATGAACACCTACAGTACACATCACCGTTATATTTGGATACCAACATAACAACTGATAGTACATCACAGTGCAATGTGTGGGGCAGAGAAGTGTACAGGATTTAGTGAATGCTTAGTCTAGTGAGAGAACAGCTTTAAATAGCAGGAAAATGATCAGTTTTGTGGCCTTGATGATAATGAGGAAAAAAATGCCCAGAATATGCATACAACTCTCTGGTAACCCCCCAAGAGCTAATATCTCGACAGCAGTTCAAAGTTACAAAGTGCTAAGTCATTCCAGTTATTGCTGGAAACCTAGGTGTTGTGTCTCTCTTGTTATAATTAGGATCGGTTTGCTTTCTCATAGAGCATACTTGCTATGTATTTGGATTTGGAGGTGACTTTTTAACATTAAATGATGCCTCTCGATTCCTCTGTCTCCAGTACGTACATGAATAAAGTACTGTATAGTTCTGTAAAACAAATTGTATTTCTCTGAGTGCCCGTTGAGTGACTGGCTTGACTGCAGTAACTCTTAGTCACTATTGCTTTACTGATTTATTTATTTCATGTTATCTGTAGGTTCTTATCAAAGTGTTGGATAACAATGATAATGGGCCGGAATTCTCTCACCCAAGTTACGATGTCACGATTTCAGAGGACATCCTCCCCGATACGGAGATACTGCAGGTTGACGCGTTAGACAGAGACGAGAAACACAAGTTGAGCTACACTATTCACAGCAGCATTGACTCAGTCAGCATGAGAAAATTCAGAATTGACCCCAGCACAGGGGTACTATACACGGCCGAGAGATTAGATCATGAAGCTCAAGATAAACATATCCTTAATGTAATGGTAAGAATGGAATATAGGTTTGGTGCCCAAAACACAATCATTGCTGTTTAAGGTGTATATTTGTTTTAGTCTTTGGATAAGCAAAGAGTTTTCAGTGCGGTGCCTGGTCAATAATTTAATCTTTTCCTGCTTTGCTGTGCACTGATTTTACATTTTTTATTTAAGCTTTGCAAGACTTATTACCGATACATTTTATCTAAGATGAAATGATTTACCATCTAGAGGGAGAAGAAGCAGGAAATATTATAATTTCTTGACATCTGGTCCTTTCATCCGGGATAATTTTCAGACTTTCTGAAGGGAAGCTAAAAAATTCTTTGAGAAGTCGCTCACCGAAGAGAGACTCGCTCTCTTGCCGTACACAAAGCTGCAGCCCTTGGAAGCATGGCAGCTTGATTATGTCGGCTTATTTCAGGGTCGTAGATATTCGTATACAAAATAGCTTTCAGCTACATTTCCAAACATTAGCGTACGCAAAGAAAAAAATTAGTTATTGGTTTGTATGCTCCATGTGCCTAAATTATAGAGCCAAAGTGGCTCTGCTCTGATATGGAGGTTGCACATTATGAAAACAAAACAAAGCAAAAACTCAATTAGTTTAAACCCTGTAATCTGCTAATTTTCTTTAACCATTTTAGAGTCCTGCAGGATAAGCCCTTTGAAGCACCATCATATAGCTTGTTTGATGCAAGGCTAGATATAGGGGGAAACAGCTTAGGGTACATCTTCACTGATGTAGGCAACTTTGCTGCCGTCAGATCGATCTATCCGGATCGAGTGAGCAGTCAGTGAAGATCCGGAAGTCAACTTGTTAAAACCACCCCTCAGGTGGCGTAGTGTTGCATTGATGGGAACTGCAGTACAGTGAAGACGCTGCATAGAAGAGGAGTTACGATCTTCCCTGTAGCCAATGCTGAGATTTTGGCTATGGGAGTGAGAGAATCTAAAGAAGTAAATAATAGACCCAGTTCAGCAAGGTTTTGAGTCCCTCTTGCAAGGTCTGATCAATTCCCACTGATGTCAGTCTAAGCGAAGAGTGCTTAGGCCCCTAGGATCAGCCCTATTCTTTTTACCATGGGTACTGTGATCTTCAAAAATATATGTGCATATTTGCTGATACAAAAATCCATATGTACTTGTATTTGCAAAGTGGGTTTTTACATGCAACTGATTAGATAGCTACATTATGTATTCAATCACATTCATTTTTTGGAAGGAAGGAACAAAACCACATGGATGTGCAATGTACATCCTGCTGCTTTGTTCCCATGCTATAGTGGCAGTAAGGAGCATGGCACTTAGAAGTTTATATCATGTTTGTCAGCATTAGAGAGCCATTGGCACAAACACAAAATTGAACATTAGATGAGACATTATGGCATTATTTTTATGAGGTTAAAAATCTACATCTTCAGTGTGGGGACACCAGAAATACATTTGTAATAATTTTTTTATAAGAAATTACCTTCCTTTTCTCCTCTTGATTTCTCTTTCTCCCCTCTCTTCCGTTTGTCTTTTAGATGTTAAGTCCTTCAGGGTGGGAAAAAAAATTGTATTTTTGTATATTGTACAACAATGAGCACATTGTCAGCACTCAGCTAGTTATTATTACCTCCAATAAAGTGATTTCAAGATGTTTCTCCTGCGTTTTTTCTATAGGTTCGAGATCAGGAGTTTCCTTATAGAAGAAACCTGGCCAGAGTCGTCATTAATGTGGAAGATTCCAATGATCATAGTCCCTACTTCACCAGTCCTTTGTATGAAGCATCAGTGTATGAGTCAGCAGCTATTGGATCTGCTGTTTTGCAGGTCACTGCTTTGGACAAAGACAAAGGAGAAAACGCAGAGCTGATCTACACTATAGAAGCAGGTTAGAACACAGGGACTGACAAGGCTGCAACATGATGCATTCTCTAAACCAAAAAGAGTGATTATGTTGGCTTTCATTTGGAGATGGGGTAAGACTAGGAAATTCTTGATCCTATTGGGGTTGATCCTGCTTTGAGCAAGGGGTTGGACTAGATGACCTTCTGAGATTCCTTCCAATCCTAATCTTCCATGGTTCTATCTATCTCCTGACAAAAGTGTACAAAAAGTACAAATTCTTGTCTGCTGTCTTCAACATTTAAGCGACTGATGAGAGAGCTGACTTCATTTTAATTAGATGGCTACTGAGCCCTTTACCTCTAGGTCATTGGTTCAAATCACCCAGGAGTCAGTGACTGAAAGTCATTCCATCTGACATCTATTTTTTGTTTTATTGGCTTCATTCTAGCCAGTGGACAGGATGGCTTTGTCATAAAACAAACACACTGACAGCTGTTGCTAACTGGCATCTTTGTTGACATTTTAATCAGAGGAGCAGGGAGACTGGGACCAATTTTACTGGCACAGCAATGTCAGTTAAGGGTATGATTTTCCCCCTTCTCTTGTCCAAGATTTCTGTGCATGTATAGGCCCTAGAATAGGTGCATTTTATAAAGGCATAAAAGTGTTTTGGCTGGTACAGCTTATCTCGCCCACTGAAGTGGTATAAGCTGTACCAGAAATAGCGTTTTATTGCTTGTAGAAGCTGTGTCTACGTTAGGAAGGTTTGCCGGCATGGCTATACTGGCAACATTGTAAAGCATAGCCTTGGCCTGAGTTTCCTTTCTAGCCCTAGAGTTGGTTGCTCCAGAGTACAGCCAATAGCAAGACTTTTTTGGAAACTTGCATTGCCTTTGTCCATGCTGTGCTGCTGTGGAAAAATAGTGGATATTTATCTCCAAGACTCTCAATCCTGTATTTTACTACATTCCCTAAAACATCTCTGTGTGTATGCATGTATATGTAAGAGGCGAACATTTTATTGCTTTCATAGATTTGAGTTTAGAAACCACTTCCAAAGCCGGAAATTAATATGCATTCAGTAGAGATACTTGGAAAAAGTGAGAAAATGGAAAATCCTATCTCTTAGATTGCTTTTCTATTGCTGTTGCACTTTGCACTTTGAAATAATGTGAATTTTCCATTTTAATAATAATAGCAACTTCGCAACTGCGGATCAGAAAGAAGAGGAATCCCATACTCCATGATGGTCCCAATGATTAATCAAGACACAGACTTCCCACATTAGACCTTGATCCTGCTGACTGATCTATACAGGTGGCAATTATGCTGTCCCAGAGTCCCTTTCATTTCAATGGAGCCATGCCAATTTACACCAGCCGAAGATCTCGCCCATTATTCTTAGTAGCATAAACATATGAATAGATGAAAACTAAGCAAACTATTAAAATATGATTAATAAAGTTCAACATCAGAGTCAGTTTCCAAAGTATCTAAACAATCCTCTTCATTTTTCATTGAGATATCAAAAGACTTTTCCAGTGACCACAGTCACAGAATATTTACTGTTTGTGATATTTGTATAGCCTTAGCTTTCCAGCAAAATCAGCCCTGAGCAAAAATATTTTCTTGGCTCTGTCTTGAGTTGTTTCACTGAATTAGGAAGAGGTTTAACTAAACTGAAAGAAGCCTCTCTCAAACAGAAATAAGAGTGCCTGCATAGCTTTATGAACTAGTTTTAACTGTTCCAGTTTAAATTCACACCTTATATTAAACTATGCAACTTTCTCATGTTGACAAAATGTGAGGAATCCCCATCCTTTTTCACCCATCTCTACTCTGGAGGTTTTGTAAGAACGACAGGAATTGGAATTTCAGTTCCTTAAGCCAAAAAAACTTTTAACAGAAAGTTAACATAACTTAACAGAAAGTTAACTTTTAACAGAAAAGAGTTAAATACAGACTTAAAAAGCAGCCAAACTGAAGGGTCTAAGTAATTATATATATTACTTATGCATGTGGTCAGAACATGGGTTTATTATTTGTAGCACAGTATCCTCTGGAGGCACCAATTTAGATCAGGCACATTACACTAGGCAGGGTTCAGATGCATAGAAACAGTCCCTGCCCTGTGTGGTGGGGTAGCTTGTGATGGTGAGGGCAGGGCTCAGCAACCCTGAGGCTTACTTCCAGTTTATGTTTTATGTTCCTAAAGTCTCATGCTTCAGGGTTTCAGCCATCTACTGGCAGGGGTCAGGAAGGGATTCCCACCCACTGTATTCTGGGTTAGGTTTTTTTAATCTCCTTCCTCTGGAACATCCAGTCCTGGCTGGAGATGGGACATTGGAAAGGACAGCCAAGGCTCTGAGGTGATATCAAGCATTCTCTCTCAGGTGCTTAGCTGGCTGGTTCTTGCTCACATGCTCAGGGTCTAACTAATCGCCATACATGGGGTTGGGAAGGAATTTTCTCCAAAGCCAGATTGGCAGTGACCGATGCAAGTCACTTGCCATAATTATCTGGATATATCTCACTTGATTGTTTCCCTACCATTGTGGGGGTCTTGGGCACCTCAGTCCTTCCTATTCTCTGTTTGTGGCACATACTTGTCTAGTCTCCCTGGACTTTAATACTTTGGTCTAATTGTGGTTGTGGGGTTTAGTTTGCAGGTGTTAGTGGCCTGTCATGTACAAGAGGTCACACAAGATGAACTGGTAGGTCTTTCTGGCCTTCAGCTCTGTCAGCTCACAGTCTAAATAGACAAGACAGATAAAGGGTGGAAGGAGAAGCACAGAGAGGTGAAGTGACTAGCCCTGGGTAAGTGGCAGGGTGGAAATAGAAGTCAGGTCTCCTGAGTTCCAATCCAGAACCTTATCCATTGGTTCATACTGCTTCTCTTCTGGTTTGGCCACCCCCTGTGCGTCCTGTGAACATTTTCTTTCCAGCATGGTCAGCCAGTGTCAACGGTATGAGCAGCTCCAGCACAGTATCAGCCAACTTACTATCTGGGGGGAAGGATCTGGTGTCAAGCTCTATGGACAGACAGCTGTGGCTGTTCTTTTCTGATTTGTTTTCATCTTTCTTGCCATAATACATGGCTCTGTGAATGAGTAATTAGGCAGTGCTCCATTCAGCTAAACAAATAAATGTGGTAGAGTATTATGTTCAGGTGTAGTGTGTTGGTGAAATATTGTCCTCCACAGAGAATATCACCATTCTGCTGGTGGCCTTTTATTTGAAAGAAATCGATGCAATATGTTTTATTCATTGTGGCTCTCAGGAAAGGCAATCAATTAATAGCCCTGGAGAATTAAGGCCTGTTCAACACAGAGTGAGCACATCATGGGCAGCTGCATTGCAGTTTTACCCACACTGCCGCACCAATATGCCTCGACTCTTACTGAAAGGGATTACCCCCAGGGAGGGAGGGCACCCAGCTCTCTGTCTCTGTGCCTCTTCCATCCTTGGTCTGTCTGCCATAGCTTCCAACATGAGAGCCAAAAAATGGTGTTTTAGAACAGTATAAATAGTCAAGCCAGATGAAGGTGGGCGAGGAAATGGAGGAGAAGAGATTTGCCCAGTGTAAGTAGCATGAGTAGCAACAGAGCCCAGGGACCTCTATTCCACTAGCACTTGGGCAGAGGCCAACAAATAACTTTGTTCAAGGTCACCTCTAGTTGAAGCAGATTCCAAACGTCAACCTCGTGATAAATGACTCCTTGTTCCATAACCTGAAGCATCCACTTCCCCCGTGCTCTTCCTCCATGATTTACTCATTGGGATTTAGTTTTAGATTCCCTATAATAGTGTGTGTGTGTTGGGTGGCGGTGGGGGTGACAGCAAATTAAGTAGACAGCAAAAGAGGTAGACAGCATATTAGCCAAGAATTGCACACGTTGTACTATTTTCATTAGCTCATCTGTCCCACAGCCCACTGGTTTGTCTTGTCCACCAATTATGTCTTGTCTATTAGACTGTGAGCTCTTCAGAGAAGAGACTATTATTTACTATATGCTTGTATATATGCTAGCACAAGGAACCCCAACCTGATTGGCCTTTAAGTGCCACCACAATATAAATGATAAAAAATGTAGTTCTGTAAGAATGTGGTTACAATGCACTCAAAATATAATACATCATGATGATGATTAGAAATTATGTTTAAGTTCTTAGATGTCCCTTTTTAGGCCATATGTTTTCCTCCTTTCTACATATTATATCATAGAAATATAGGGTTAGAAGACACCAAAAGAGTCATCTAGTCTAACCCCCTGCCAAGATGCAGGATTTGTTCTGTCTAAATTGTCCAAGACAGATGGCTATCCAGCCTTTCTCTGAAAACCTCCAGTGAAGAAAATTCCACACCTTCCCTAGGCAGTTTGTTCCATTGTCCTACGGTTCTTACTGTTTAGGAAATTTTTCCTGAGATTTAATCTAAATCTGCTAAACTGTAGTTTGAACCCTTTGCCTCTTCTCCTGCCCTCTGTGGCAATAGAGAACATTTTTTGCTCCATCTTTGTTTGTGGTAGCCTTTCAAGTATTTGAAGACCACTATCATGTCCCCTCACCCCCACCCCACCAATCTCCTCTTTTCCAAACTGAACATATCTAGTTCCTTCAGCCTTTGCTCATATGGCTTGCATTCCATCCCCTTGATCATCTTTGTAGCTCACCTCTGGATCCTTTCCAGTTTCTCTACACCCTTTCTGTACATCGGTGACCAAAATTGGATGCAGTACTCCAACAGCCTAACCAGCACTGAGTAGAGTGATACTATCATCTTATAGA
>ML675690.1:289511-420956 GCA_007922155.1 Mesoclemmys tuberculata | reverse complement strand
CAGCTCTAGTTACAGGCCTGTCTATTCTTCTCAATAAAGAGTCTCCTTTCACGTAGACTTGCCTTTTCCTGGCGACAGTATGACTCTCCAGTCTATCCCCGGCATCAGTCGGCCGCAAGTCCTCTCTTCCACGACTTGCATGCTATGCCTCTGTTAATGCGACTTAAAATTGCAACAGCATTACGTTGCCAACTCATGTTCAGGTTGTGATCCACCACAGCTCTCAGGTCCTTCTCAGCAGTGCCAAAGCAGTTTCCCCCATTTTATATTTGTGCATTTGGTTTTTCTTTCCTAAGTGTAGCACCTTACATTTGTCTTTGCTGAATTTCATTTTGTTGTCTATAGCCCAGATCTCCAATTCATCAAGATCCCTCTGAATTTTAGCTCTATCCTCTGGAGTGTTTGCATATATGTTTGTCTTCCATAACTGTCTGTTATTTCTGTTTCATCATGAGCTCTGTCTGCTATTCCAGGCTTCAAGCCTCATGTAGTATAAAACTGTGAACTCCCATGGTTTCATTATCCACAGATGTTCCAATCCTAGATTTATCAAAATTCAGGCTTCAGTTGCTGTAGTTTCTATGATCCATGAAGTCTGTGCTGTGAGGATGCTAATTTTAACAGCTAGGCTCAGATCATACACAGCTTCTTCATTCACAGGAAATATTTTGTCACCTACTGAACAGAGCAATGAATGTTGGATGAATGAATGATGGATTCCCTGCAGCTTGAGGTCTTCAAATCTTACTTTTGAGGATTTCAATAACTCAGTCATGGGTTCGGGGTTGTTATAAATGTGTATGGGTAGGGTTTTGTGGCCTGCCTTGTGCAGTAGGTCAGACTAGATGATCATATTGGTCCCTTCTGACCTATGAGTCTATGAGTCTATGAATGATGAAAGCAACAGTCTCATAATTTAATAAGAAATTCCAAAAGGAGAAAATCATCCATCCCTTACATGCATCAGTCTGTGACTGTCACTGATTCCTGCCAGCAAGCAAGAACAGCATAAAACTTCTCCACTGTATGCAATGTTTGTCAGTACCACCAACATATTCATCCTTTTGGGAATCTGCACCGCTGGCTTCTCAGTGAACAGCACGAACTTTGGTTTAGCTAACACAGCACTTGGCTTCTGTAGCTCTTATGGGTGTGTGTTGTGACAGGGTGAAGCCGGATGGGTACCGGAGAGAGCTAGAAGGCCAATATATCAACTCTGGGCTCAGCAAGTCCCTTTCCCCTGGTAGCTGAGCAGAGGTTACTCCAGGCTAATTAACAATCAAGGCCCCCGCCTAGGACTTGTTAAAAAGCCTCCCCTCCAGAGAAAGGGTGTGGCTGGAAATGTGTGAGTGAGGCGAGGTACCAGAGAGTGTGTGAGCAGGCAAGATGCTGTCAGGAACCAGGAGGGTTTAGGAGAAGGAGCAGAACGCTGGCAGAAGAGAACCCTGCAGGTACAAAGATTGGAGGAGGGAAAAACCCTGCCCAAAGAGGGCAAAGGATTTTCCCAGGCCTGGAGGCCTAAAGGAAGAGACCCTGCCAGAAGGGAAAGATTGAACTGGCCATTTGGTTTGGGCACTACCAAATCCAGTGGGGCTATCAGGGGTCAAGAGCATTCCTTGGCAAGCCCCAGTGCAAGGCTGCTTATTGTAGGGTTCCTGTGTTTGGGCCTGGAGTTGAGGGTGGGACTGGGTCACCCATCCCCACCACCCCCCCGGTCATTCACAAGAGCCCCAGTGAAGAGGCAAGGGCCTGTGAGAACCAGAGACAGGACCGGAAGCCAGCAGGGAGCTGGCTGTATTACCCTCCCCCACCGCTAGAAGATGGAAGAACACTAAAAGATGAAGCAATTCCTGACCTACCGCTAAAAGGAAGCACTAGACCAACGGAGGTAGAAGAAGAGCTTTGACACAGTGTATAGCTGATATGTGTTTAGAGGGAGCCATTATCATACTGATCTCTGCTGTTTGAACTAGCTTCTGTTCCCAAGAACCTGCAGCAAGGACTTGTAGTCTTAGCAGTCAGTCACAGCTTTCAGAGAATCTGTATTTACTTAATTCTGGAGTAGCCACATAGTTGATTATCCAGTTGGAATTTTTACACGCTGCCCTCTGCAGACCTGTAGTGGTTGCCACTAAAAAATCACTCTTTACCAACGTTTACCAAACAGTGGTGTATGAGAAATGTTCTAACAAAGCCCAGGGGTCCTTGACTGTAGCAAAAAGATCCCAGGAATATTCTCAGTGATAATCTACTGTGATTCTTGCTAGAATAGGTTGAAAATCAGATCTAAATCGGTATAGGTCAATATTGGCTGTTTGGCTTTGGAATCAAAATGAGAAAAAGGAGATGAAACCTCATGTGTACATATATACGCACAAAGTGAACTACATCTTAAGCAGTTACTTAAGATGCCATACAAAAATAAGTTGCCTAATAGAGGTGACGTGTAATAACAGGTAAAAACTTGGACAGATCTTAAAGTTTTGCATCTGTCTCCTGAAGAACAAGTCTGATAGTATATCATATGTTAATTTTTGAAAAAAAGCCATGATCCAAACACATTGTGGGATTTTTTTTTTTTTTTTGCAGCAAGTGACCTCTCTGCCTGCACATTTTAACACTGATCTCAAAACATTTTCTACAAAATCTTATTAATCTAGATTTTGCTTTCCTCAGAGACTGAATAATAAACCTCTCCGCCACAAGATACTTTTAACTATCTTTATATGTTATTGTCCCTTGTAATTTTTCTAAATTCTACTCTAACACTTTGTATTCAGTTCTTTGTAGCTTTCTTTGAACTACAGTAATCTTCTCTATAGTTGCTGAATAGCCTCTTTATTTCAGGGCATGAGTTTTTATTCCTTTATCAAGGAATTGCCTTGCTAGCCTTTGATCCCTTTTTTGTGTCTCAGGTATGCAACTATTTGACAGTCTAATTTCATAATGTGGGGATGCATTTTCCCACATTTTACTTTTGCATAGTATACATTGCCCAAATTTTCAAACCTGGAATCTTAAAGTTAGGCTCTTAAATTCATGTGTAGGCACTTAACTAGAAGTAGTGGGTGCTTCAGAAGCATTGAATACCTGCAGTAACCATTAAAATCATTGTAAATCTTTAAAGACAGAGGCTTTGTTTCAATCAATATGAAACAAACGTATAAACCAAGATTTTCAAAAAGGGGCTCTTAGGGCCATATTTAGGCACCCAAGTAAGTGGTCTGATTTTCAGAAGTCAGTGGAAGTTGCTGGATGATCAGCACTTATGAAAATCAGACCACTTATTTGGGTGGCTAAAATACGGATTTAGGACCCCTGATTTAGGCCTGTTTTTTATATTCTATGCAATTACTACTATTATGGATGACCACTCATAGGTTAATGTGATGGTATCATAGTCTGATTAGTTTCATAATATATAATTTTCAGAATTTTCAAGATTTCACTTCTAATATAGCTTTCAACATTTATGTTTTAGGAAACACTGGGAACACATTCAAGATTGAACCAGTTTTAGGTATCATCACAGTATTGAAGGAGCCGGACTTGACCACAATGGGACAGTTTGTTTTGTCAGTCAAAGTAACTGATCAAGGTTCACCGCCACTGTCTGCAACAGCAATTGTACGTATTTCTGTGACCATGTCAGATAATTCCCATCCAAAGTTCATACACAAAGAATACCAAGCAGAAGTGAATGAAAATGTTGATTTTGGGACATCAGTCATTTTGATCTCTGCAATCAGTCAATCTACATTAGTTTATGAGGTCAAGGATGGGAATGTGGATGGAGCCTTTACTATAAACCCATACTCTGGAGTCATCACCAGTCAAAAGACACTTGATTACGAACATACTTCCTCTTACCAGCTCATTGTTCAAGCTACTAACATGGCAGGCATGGCATCAAATGCCACCGTCAACATTCAGATTGTTGATGAAAATGATAACCTGCCAGTTTTTCTCTTCTCCCAATACTCAGGTAGCATAAGCGAAGCTGCTCCTGTAAACAGTATAGTCCGGAGCTCAGCCAATAACCCACTGGTGATACGAGCCACGGATGCCGACAGTAATCAGAATGCTTTGCTGGTCTATCAGATTGTTGAATCCACTGCTAAGAAGTATTTCACTGTTGATTCCAGCACTGGTGCAATCAGAACAATTGCAAATTTAGACCACGAAACTATAGCCCATTTCCATTTCCACGTGCATGTTAGGGATAGCGGAAATCCACAACTCACAGCAGAGAGTCCGGTCGAAGTTACCATTGAAGTAACTGACATCAATGACAACCCTCCAGTCTTCAGTCAGGCCGTGTTTGAAACAGTCTTGCTTCTGCCCACTTACATTGGTGTAGAGGTTCTTAAAGTCAAGGCTACAGACCCGGATTCAGAGGTTCCACCTGAACTAACATACAGTCTGATGGAAGGAAATGTGGACCATTTTTTGATTGATTCAAGTACTGGGATACTCACCATAAAAAATAATACTCTTTCTAAAGATCATTATATGCTTATAGTACGAGTGTCAGATGGGAAATTTTACAGCACTGCTATGGTGACCATAATGGTAAAAGAAGCTATGGATAGTGGGCTCCATTTCACACAAAGCTTTTATTCCACTTCCATCTCAGAGAACAGCACTAATATCACAAAGGTAGCTGTGGTGAATGCTATTGGAAATCGTCTCAATGAGCCCTTGAAGTATGGTATATTAAACCCAGGGAACAAGTTCAAAATCAAATCCACCTCGGGAGTCATTGAAACGACCGGCATCCCCTTTGACAGAGAAAAACAAGAGCTATATGAGCTGGTCATAGAGGCAAGTCGTGAACTAGATCATCTGCGTGTGGCCAGGGTGGTTGTCAAAGTTAACATCGAAGACATCAATGACAATGCTCCAGTGTTTGTAGGGCTACCTTACTATGCTGCTGTACAAGTTGATGCTGAGCCTGGTACCCTAATATATCGAGTGACAGCCATAGATAAAGATAAGGGTGCAAATGGTGAAGTCTCCTATCTGCTGAGAGAAGACTATGGGCATTTTGAAATTGATAGACGAACTGGTAGTGTCACTTTAAGAGAAGCCTTCAACTCTGATTTGTCTAATATAGAGTATTTAGTTATCGTCCTTGCAAAAGATGGTGGTAATCCATCATTGTCTGCTTCAGTAGAACTGCCTATTACTATAGTTAATAAAGCAATGCCTGTATTTGACAAGCCCTTCTATACAGCTTCTGTAAATGAAGACACAGAAATGCACACCCCAGTTCTTAGTATAAATGCAACCAGCCCGGAGGGCCAAGGTATCATTTATGTCATTGTTGATGGAGATCCCTACAACCAGTTTAACATCGACTTTGATACTGGTGTTCTGAGTGTCATCAGCCCATTGGACTATGAAGTAAATTCTGCTTTTAAGCTGACAGTACGAGCCAGCGATGCCCTCACTGGTGCTCGGGCTGAGGTCACTGTGGACTTAATCATTAATGATGTAAATGATAATCCCCCTGTTTTTGATCACTCGGCCTACAATGCCACCTTATCTGAAGCATCTTTGATTGGGACTCCCATGTTGCAGGTTGTTGCTACGGATGCAGACTCTGAAAATAACAAAATTATACAGTATCAGATAGTCCAGGACACCTTTAACAGCACTGATTATTTTCACATAGACAGCACAAGTGGCCTAATCCTAACGGCCCGTATGTTGGATCATGAACTATTACAGCAGTGCAGCTTAAAAGTCAGAGCAACTGATCATGGATTCCCACCACTGAGCAATGAAATTCTTGTTAATATTTATGTGACAGACATGAACGACAACCCTCCAGTGTTTAACCAGTTAATATATGAATCTTATGTGAGTGAACTAGCACCTCGAGGTCATTTTGTGACGTGTGTCCAAGCTTTTGATGCTGACAGCTCTGATTTTGACAGATTGGAGTACGGTATCTTGTCTGGAAATGATCGGACCAGCTTTATAATGGACAGCAAGAGTGGCATCATAACTCTGTCTAACCATCGGAAACAGAGGATGGAGCCAATGTATAGCTTAAATGTCTCTGTCTCGGATGGATTGTTCACCAGCACAGCTCAGGTGCATATCCGGATCCTTGGTGCTAACCTCTATAGCCCTGTGTTTTCACAGAGTATTTATGTGGCAGAGGTTAGAGAAAATGCTGCCCCTGGAACTAAGGTGATCCATGTAAAAGCATCAGATGGAGATTCTGGTATATATGGCCAAATAAACTACTCCATAATAAATGATTTTGCCAAGGACCGATTCTTAATTGATAACAATGGGCAGATTTTAACAACCGAGAAATTAGACCGGGAAAACCCTTTGGAAGGGGATATCAGCATATTTTTGAGGGCCCTTGACGGAGGTGGGAGAATGACTTTCTGCACTGTGAGAGTGATCGTAGTGGATGAGAATGACAATACTCCACAGTTTATGACAATAGAATACAGAGCAAGTGTCAAAGCAGATGTTGGAAAAGGTCACTTGGTCACCCAGGTGCAAGCATTAGATCCAGATGATGGAGCAAATTCAAGGATTACCTATTCATTGTATAGTGAAGCCTCTGTTTCAGTTGCAGATCTGCTTGAAATTGACCCTGACAATGGATGGATGGTCACCAAAGGTAACTTTAATCAGCTGAAGAACTCAGTTCTGTCATTCTTCGTCAAAGCAGTTGATGGTGGCATTCCCATGAAGCATTCCCTTATTCCTGTCTATATCCATGTTTTACCTCCAGAAGCTGTTTTACCTTCTTTTTCCCAACCCCAATATTCTTTTACAATAGCAGAAGACACTCTCATAGGGAGCACTATTGACATTGTGCATGTTTCGCCAAGCCCAGGTGCTGTGTATAGCACCGTTAATGGTGAATTAGCTGAAAACAACAAGGAAGGCATTTTCATCATAGACCAAGACACTGGAATAATAAAGCTAGATAAGAGACTTGACCATGAGACAAATGCTGCTTTTCACTTTAAAGTTGCAGCCACCATACAGCTAGACAAAGTGGACATTGTATTAACTGTGGATGTGGAGGTTAAAGTGTTGGATGTAAATGACAACAAGCCTGTGTTTGAAGCTGCCAACTATGAAGCTATAATAATGGAAGGGATGTCAATAGGGATTAAACTTATTCAGGTTAAAGCAGTTGATGCAGACTGGGGTGCAAACGGGCAAGTCACATATAGTCTTTCAGCGGAATCAGAACTGGATGAGATCATGGAAGCTTTCACAATTGACAGCAACAGTGGCTGGATCAGCACATTGAAGGACCTAGATCATGAAAAGAATCCCACTTTTACATTTGCGGTGGTGGCTTCAGATCTGGGAGAAGCTTTCTCCTTCTCATCCACCACGTTGGTCTCTGTCACTGTGACAGACATAAACGATAATGCACCAGTCTTTGAACACGAAGTCTACAGAGGGTCTGTAAAAGAGAGTGACCCTCCCGGTGAAGTTGTAGCAGTTCTCAGCACGCGGGATGAAGACACATCTGAAGTCAATCGGCAGGTTAGCTACCATATCACAGGTAAGAAACTGCAAACCCCTTGTCTTTCCGAAACCTGACGTTATTGAATAACTGACATTTAGTATAGATTTGTGTGAAAGATTTAGCAGGATCTCAGGTACATTGACAACTTGCGAGCAAGTCATGCTATTCTCTTGGATTTTATTGTTCTTAATTTGGCCAGTATTTTGTAGCAACTAGTGAAGCTTAGAGATAGAAAAAGAGATCTGTGTGTGTGTCTTTCGCTGTCTTCCCCCCGCCTCAAATTTCACAGCCCGACACTTCACGCTGTGCTGCAGTATAACAAAGTGTAACCCATCATGATTGATGTGTCAGTATGGGAAGGATCACAACTTAATGCATTAACCAGGGAAAATGAACAGCATTTATTCTCAGGAGGAAAACCCTTACATTTCTGAGCATTTTTTTTTAATTAAACACTTCCCCTTACAGATAGGAAATTTCATTTAAAAATTCAATTTAAAAAATCACTATCTGTGGAAAAATGGGTATGCACTGTAAATTAGGGAGGGAGGAATACTACACTGTCCCCACTTACTAGAAGCATTGTATCACAAACCAGAGAAGCAATAATTCTCTTCACTGCAGTTCTGGTTAACAGCCGGGCAAACATTATTTCATTGCTAATATTTTCTCAAGTGTGGTATTGTTTGTTCCCCTCATGCTATATTTGTTGTTGTTTTTTCCAGAGCAAAATTAGATATGTGTAAAGGCTAAACTAGTGTGTTAATAGGATATCATATAGCAATGTATTAGGACAGGAGTGAAGGATAGTCTTGTGAGTAAAGAACAAAACTGAAAGTTAGGAGTTCTATACTTCTATACTTCCTGTGTGATCATGAGTACATGCAGTTCGGCTTTCTGCTTCATTTTCCCTGTTTGTAAAACTGGAATAATAATGCCGGTGTCCTAGAGGTTTTATAACGCTTATTTAATTATTGTCCGTAAGGAGCTTTGAGATACTCAAATGGAAAGTGTTGTAGAAAAGCAAAGCAATGGTGTTCAAATAGGAAGCAGTTCAGTGCACTGAGCTTTTTCACCCTTTGTGTAAATGGTCCTGAAGTCTTAAGTCCAATGCATAATACAGGTACATTATATATTAATCCACTTCCATTAATTTGACAAAAATATACCAGTTTAACAACAGCCTCCTCCCATAAGACATAAAAGTCTCAAAACTATCCCTTCCTGATTCTCAGTTGTCATAGTAAATGCTAAAAATGCTACTACTGAAAAAACAAGCTTTAAAAGGCATATGTGTGATACCATTGCAACTGCTAGAACATAATACCAAAGAGACTTCGCTATCTTCATTTTTTTAAGACATCCTCTTTGATATGGGAAATTGTAGAATGAAAATCACCCAGAAAAAGTCAAGTTCTATTGGCTAAAAAATAAATGTTAAAATACAGTTGCATTTTCACTAATGAAACATTCAGTTCACACTTTACCCCAAAACGAGTTCAACTTGACCATTTCATGAGATCAAATCAGCTGGGGATCTTTTTCAGTGACTGTGTTACTTTGAAGATATTTTGAGACCCAGAATACTGTTCTGTAAATACAGTCATGCCTAAACTGTTCACTACAAACTTGGAACAAGTATGGATCACTGAATTAAAGGGAAAAGAAAGTAAATGATGCGAATGGCATTTAATGCACTCAGAATAGTCTTTTATACTTGCCCCTGAGGACAGGCAAAATACACAGAATGTGTGGAAAAATAACCTTTTGGATGAGGCATAAAAACAAAGTTCTAACCACATATGATGACTAAAGATCCCATAGTACTTTTTCCAAGAATAGAGTCATTAATCTCAATGTTCTGGCCAACTTCTAATGTGGAAAGTAACATTCTGCCTGACTAACATACCCTTCTCACTTTTAGTTTAATTTAGATGCAACTCTTCAGTTCAAGCCTGTTTTTCAGGGTTGCTGTGTGCTGTTAAACAACTGCCATTTACTAACCCAGAACCATCAGCATTTTGCTGATGGAAGAAGTGATGCCCTTTTGTCCATTTGTTGACGGTCCTTGTAAAACAATTTGGAATCCATGTGAATGAAAGACGAATATGAAAGCTGGCTGTTAAATATCAGAAAGCTCCTGGCAGGAATAGCTAGAGATGCAAGGGGCACAGTTGCTTTTCTTGTGAGAGTGTAGTTTTGGCTAGTTGCATATATAAACCCTGGGCCCTTTCATGTTGGTCACTGCAGGCTTGTCAGTATTGTTTTAGACAAATAGATATTTTTTTTTGGTATTTGCAATATTACCTACAGGACCTTGTAATTACTGTAGGGGAAATGCCCTTTTTAGTACAAGTATTGTGGATCCTATGAAAGTATTTAGATAGCTGAGGGCTTGTCCGTTCACGGAAACTCAAGAAAGTTAAGGCAAATCAGTTAAAAGGTGTGAAGTTACCTTCAAGATGGAGAGTAGGGGGGCCTGATTCAAGGCAGATTAAATTGCTGTAAATTAAGGCCACTTTACCTCCTTACCGAGGGCATCCACACACTACATGCATTGACTTCACATCTCTAGTTGATTTACCTTAACTTTCCTGAGCGTCCCTGTGTAGACATGGCCTAAAGTAACTGGATGCTACCACTGTATGAGGCTGTTAAGATTGCAACCCTGTTCTCCCAGCTGCTGAGCACCCACAATTCCTTCTGAGGTAACTGGAAACTGAGGATGCTCAGCAGCTGGGAGGGCTGCAGCACCTTCAGTTTGCCAGTGGAACTCAGCCTGACCTCCTCAGCGTGGCTGACCTACCTGGTGAGGTGGTATGGCAAACCCAGTGTCTGACTGGCATTTGACCCTGGTCAAGGTTGAGCTGCTGGGCGCCCATCTCCGATAAGACTGAAGTGTACCGACTGAGGTGTAATGCTGGTAGATTGGGGGAAGCAACCAGAAAATATAGCAGAGGTTAATACTCGGATCCAGCAGATCACTTGAACACATGTTTAACTTTTAAGCTCCGTAATGCTCCCATTGATGTCAGTGGGACAACTCAGATGCCTAAAGTTAAACACTGGCGTAAGTGCTGTGCTGGATTGGAGCCCATACCAATGTATCTGATCATGAGAGTTGACCCGTTACTCAGCTACTTCTCAGTATTTGTGGGAAGCCGAGTTATTGTTTGTGGTGAGTACTCTTTTCTTTTTATCTGTGTTTCTTTGCATGGGCAGCTCAACGTGTATTCATTGGGTCTTTGTGGGGTGTTCTTGGTCTGTGTACATTTTAAGTACCTCTTGGCAGATCCTCAGCTGGTGTCAATGGCCATAGCTCTGCTGAAGTCAATGGAGATGTGACAATAAACAAGAGCTGAGGATCTGTCCTTTAGGGTATGTTTACCCTGAAGTAAAACACCTGTGGTTGCCTGTGTCAGCTGACTTGAGCTCACAGGACTTGGGCTGTGAGGCTGTAAAAATACAGAGTAAATGTTTGGGCTCGGGCTGAAGCCTAAGTTCTGGGATACCCCTCGAGGGTCCCAGAGCCTGGCCTCCAGCCCAAGCCAAACATCTGCACTGCAATTCTCTAAACCCACAGCCCGTCAACTGACATGGGCCGGCTGCAGTCTAGACATACCCTTGAACTCATTCAGATAGCCACTTTTATTGAGAGCTCAGGTATTTGGGGAAGGAGTTATGCAGGCAGGTTTGAAGAATGTTGTCTTCAAAAGCTAAGGTAGTAGTGGTAGAATTTGGTGGATTGGCTTTATGATGTGAGCAGCTCAATAAGTACGTGCACTGTCTGAAATTTTGTTTAAACGCTGTGGGTTTTAACATGTGTAAAGCACCTACAGTTCCAGATAGGCACATCTCCTAATAATAACATGAGATGCAAAGAAAGAAATGAAATAAATGCAGCCTCTAGTTTGCCCTATGGCTGGGCAAGTCACAGTGAAAGCTCACATCATCATCATCTTGTTTTCAGCTACTCTTCTAGTTACTATAACTTACGTCTGTGTGCGTTAGTAATAATGTGTATCAAGATTTGTCTATTTTGGATGATCGTCTGTGGATTTCATTGTGTTTAGCTGTTTTTTCTTTCATTAAACTTCAGCCCAAGTTGATTTTGTACCATTTCCTGACTAGAGGATGGAGAACAGGGCATTAGTCAAACTTCAAGTCACAAAAGATGAAAGATAATGAGTGTGTGTGCGCGTGCGCGCGTGTGTGTAGCTAACACTTCAATGTTGTGACATTCAAAACAGAACATAAGAAAACTGACAACAGATTTTAAAGAATCCATTAATACTTGTAATCAGGAGGCTTCCGTTTAGAAATTCTACATTATTCAGAGTGAAAAACTAATTAATTAGAACGCCCTGAGGACATGGAATCTGCTTAAATATGTTAGTGGAAAAGTTAATTAATCACTACAGAATGAGATTTGCAGCAGGGCATACATATGAGTGCATGAAAATGGTTCCCTGAGCCACAGCTTATTTTTTCCTTTCTTTTTAAGAGTATTTCCCTGACAGTATTTTACTGTTTACATCTCATTATTTCTGTAACACTTTATCATATGCCTTCAGACTTTCATCAGCAAAATATAGAGCCAGTGCTGAGCAAAGGAGGCAGGAAGGATAATGATAAAAAAAAGGAAGAGATGTGGATCAACTCTTTGATTCTGTTCATCGCTAAGGTTTCTTGGCCATTCCGATGGATCTTCTAACAGAACAAGGGAAAGAAATGTGGGATCTTAAAGACCCCAAATTTGTATATGCTCCCAGAATTCCCAGTGTATAATTTAAAAGCTATTCCGTCAACAACACATTGGTAATGACTACAGAGCTGGTCAAAGCTGGCGTTGCTATTAGCAGCATCAGCCACCCAACTGATTAAAGATTTCACCTCTCCTCTTTACTTTAACAATGGGACGTATATGAGTTGGGTATACTGCTTAGGATTATCCGAAGCTTGTTAATAATTTTCTTTAGCTAACAACTCTCATGTACAGTGCAGAAAAGTATTAAATGCCCTCGTGAAGTTACACGCATATATTTAAGGCAGTTTTCTTATGTTAAACAGAAGTCTTGCGATGGCTGGCTTGCAACCAGCTGTGGAGAAAAATTATGCTTCTTTACCTGGATGCTGAACTGAAATGGAGATATTTTAATGTTAAGCAGCACGTACTTACCTTTCTTGATAGCCCGATTAGGATGTGCTTCATAGTTCATGCCAGTCAGTGGACAGATTGTCAGTGACTTGACTGGTCTTTGAATCCAGCCTCTGGTCCATAATGAAATACCATTCCTCTTTTGGGGAAATCCATTTTTTGTCACAGCACAGCTTCAGCAAGGGTCTGATTCAGCATGGCAATGAGCATCCTGTGCTCTCACAGACATCACTGGGAGTTGATAGCCTTACAGGATTGGGGCCTGTGAGCGGTGGTTTGTTATAAACAGAGCATGGTTAAATGTCTGATATTCCAATTTTATATTTTCATATGAATGCACGCACTTCGTCTGACGGTTCTATAAAACATGTGGCTGGTCAATAAGGTGAAAATCTTTAAAATCACAAAATTATTTCTCAAATCAATTACAAGTTGATACAAGTAGTGTTGTCTAGCAATAGATTTAGGGCCAGATATCACTCCGTTCATTTTAATGAAGACAAACCAGTTTACGAAAGCCTGATTATCTAGTCCTTGATATTTGAACAAAAGGGCAGCATGACTGAGTGCATGCCCTCATTTTCTAGCGTTTGATATAAAAAGGAGGCTTAATATGTGTGTTCAATATTTCTGTTTGGTTTTAAGTTCAGAAATTTTTCTCATCTGCCCTCTTTTTCCTGGGCTTGTCTACACTTAAAACACGCAGCTGAGCCTCTGTAGCGCTTCAGCGAAGAAGCTGCCTACCCTGACAGAAAGCGTAGGTATTCCACTTCCCCAAGAGGTGGTAGCTAGGTTGATGGGAGAATTTATCATCGACCTAGTGCTGTGTATACAAGGGGTTAGGTCAGTTTAATTGTGTCACTCGGGTGTGGATTTTTCACATTCCTGAGTGATGTGTTTATACTGGCTGAATTTCCTAGTGTAGACTAGGCCCCTGAGAGACTATGGAGAACTGGCAGACCTATGCTATCTGAGTTTCTCGGTAGTCACACTTAATTAAGTGGTGTGACCACAGGGGAGAAGTGATTTTGTTTATTCAGACTGTTTATAACTTTTTCTCTCGTCTATGATTTTGTTAATACCAGTTTATTCAAATACTGAACAGAAATAGTTAGGAGAAAAGATTAAAAATCTACTTTTTCCATTAAGGGCCAAGAGTACAGCACACATCTAAGACACTGATTGAGCTCTTCACCAAAGCCAAATAACATCAGACTTTACATTCTTGATATTGCTGAGGAGAAAAAAAATTAAATAAAAGAACACCATTTGTGATTTATACATCACAAAGAAGTAGGGGAGAAATCCAATTTTTTTCACCTTTGCAGTCTCCCCTTTGAGAGAACAGTAGCAAACAGCCTAGTTTAACATCATTTTAGCCTGAGTTACAGTTTCCTCATTGAAACAATTTGGGGCTTTTCCATCTCCTCATTCAGTTTGTGCAGCCTCTGAGTTCCTTATGAACAGATGCCACTCTATCTGAATCTGGTGAACGTATATATCTAGTTTTACAAACCAGCAGTGTTCTAGGGGCTGTACACACAGATAGGAAGTCTTGATACCTGACCCAAAGAATTTCCAGTCTAATCTGACAACAGAAAGACAAAGGTTGGAGAACAGGCTACAGCAAAGGAAGGTAACTGAATGTGATCTTCTTATAGAAGAGTTAGGGGATTATACCATTTCAAATGAAGGTGCACATAACCATTAGAATGTTATCAACGAAGAACCATGCCCGTTTTCACGTCACTTTAATTCCTTGTATCCTTCAGTGTGTGAAATGACATTATTTCCCTCTCTGGGGATGATGGGGACGAGTCTTCCTCTCTACAAGCTGCTTTTGTCTCCATGGAATTTAATGAGGTGGAAAAGTAATATTGCCAGGTTCAGTGTCACTGTTTCAGCATAATAAAAAGCTGCTCTGCTTCATCTCCTCCATTCCTGGCTGGCTTTCGCTAGCTTTCACTCTCTGATAAATTTGATCTAATTGCAATGCTTATCTTTGAACTGCTCCTTAAATGACCCCTTGTTAGGGCTATTTAATACTAATGTGTCTTCCTGTGTCATGTAAACTTTGTTTTTAAAACTAGAATCCTAATGAGTATAAGAACAGCACAGCTGTATGATAAAGCTTTCATTAAAGCATTCCTTAATAGAACCTGCTGCCATTCCTTGATTGCATAATCAACAGCTAATGAAATTTTCTTGGTAACAAGAGCTGCAGTGTATTACATCCTCTCTTGAGACTAAGTGGAAAGACAATTGTACTATCCTGAGAAGACTATTGATTGTTCACAGTTTGAATTTGATTGCCCTTAAGGAGAACTAAACAAGAGATCATCCTGAGCTCTGCTAAATGGATTTTGTTTTCTTTGGACAGTATTGTTTTACTTTCACACAAGGCATAGGAGGGACTGCAAAGGCCCAGGAGCATAATCTCTGTAGAGATTTCCAAAATTTGCCAGGTTGAAAGCATTGCTAATCTATGAGGAGAAATGGTAGCTGCTTATTTGTGGCATCTTTAAGCTGCATCTGTGTGTCCATTTGGGTGAGTGCAAAGTTTTGAGAGGCTTCCATAAACCATTGCATGTTGCTTGTTTCCTCGTAGGAGGGAATCCCAAAGGGAAGTTCGCCTTGGGACTGGTTCAGAATGAATGGAAGGTTTACGTAAAGAGACCACTAGATCGGGAAGAACAAGACATTTATTTTCTTAACATCACTGCTACCGATGGGCTCTTTGTAACACAAGCTGCTGTGCAAGTGACAGTCACTGATGTTAATGATAATAGTCCCGTCTGTGATCAGGTTAGTCAACAAATTGTAATGTTGCAATTTTATTGGACATTAAGTTTTCCTATAAATTTCACTATTATTTACCATTGGTTTCCAGTTTCATTTCTTATCATGAATGGAGCTAAGCTCTTCGTTCAGTGTCTTGACATGTCTGGCTGGCACTAGTGGGAGTAGATAGTCTCACTAAAGCAGGTGGAGGGATAAGTGTTTTAAAGTGTTTTAAAGAGCACAGCAGTGGAGCTAGAATTGCTTCTCCACTTTGGTAGTTTTGTAGTGAAGTGAGATAATTGTTGGTGAAGCTCCTCTAGTAGTTACAATGGTGAGAGGACTGGGAATATAGATTGGGCACAAGTAGCCAGTGGCATTTGATCCACCATGTTGTCTAAGACCTAGTCCGAGCACAGTGGTAAAATGACCTGCATCCTGTTTTTGTGCTCCCATATTCACCATCAAGGATGCAGTTGAACTGATATAGTATGTTTATGGAGGGGATGGTATGATGGGGCAGCCTAATTTGACAAGTAACTTATCTTTGACTACTAGAGATAAATATGCCCAATGGGATGTTACATGGGGTGGTTTCTGAACTACTACAGAGAATTCTTTCCAGGTGTCTGGCTGGTGAGTCTTGCTCACATGCTCAGCATTTAACTGATCACCATATTTGGGTTTGGGAAGGAATTTTACCCCGGGCAGATTGGCATAGACCCTGGGAGTTTTTTGCCTTCTTCTTCAGCGTCAGGCCCAGGTAACTTGCTGATGGATTCTCTGTACCTTGAAGTCTTTAAGCCATTATTTAAGGAGGTCAATAACTCAGTCTTAGGTTAGGGGTCAATTACAGGAGTGGGTGGGTGAGGTTCTGTGTCCTGCATTGTGCAGGAGATCAGACTAGATGATCATAATGGTCTCTTCTGACCTTAAAGTCTAGTGCAATGAGGAGCAATTTTAAGGAAAAGACAGGGTAGAGAATGTATAAGGTATGGCTGCCTTTTTATTCCTAACACCTTTGCAGTCCTATTAATGTTTTTATTTTTTGTTGGTGTTATGATCCTGAAAAGCTTAAGAAGTTATGCCAATGAGTTCAAGTTCCCTAAGAAAAGTTGTATAAAAATGTTGAAGATACGTTTAAGTGCATGTACCACAGAGAGTAACCAAGCAAAATTACGTCTATGCAAAGATTATATTAAATGCTGCTCTTGTACCCATGGTGTTTTCTGCTTTTGTCCTTAGTTTGCATACACAGCATTATTTCCTGAAGACATTCCATCAAACAAAGTCATCCTTCGGATCAGCGCGAAGGATGCAGACATCGGGTCCAATGGTGAAATTCGCTATTCGCTGTTTGGGCCTGGGAACAATAAATTTGTTTTAGATCCAGAAAGCGGTAAGGTGACGCAACTTTTGTCTTTAAATGGCATTGCTAACCCCGGTCACCAGTTGGGGCCAGAGTTCTCACCAATTACTGCTAATGCATTTTCCATTAGTGTCACATGTGGACATCTGAACTTCTGCTGTCAGTTGTTTCTATTATTGTAGGCATTTATGCCCAATTGGAAAGGGACAGCTATTGTACAGTTGAGGGGAAGGAACCCCTTTGATAGCCACCTTGGAGATTCCATCCGTTGGGGTGGTTTTAACCCTCCTGTTTGCCAACAAGACTTTCACACTAGTGGCAGCCTTCAGAGGCATTTGAGCTGGAGCCCTCTTGGTATAAAAGAGAGGTAGCTGCTGGCTGAATGTTCACGAGGAGCCTTCAGCTTTGGAAATCATTTCCTTTACCTTGGTCTGAAATAGCCTGAACATGTTGATCTTCGGGAAATATGGCAAGACCTGTTTTTTCACCCAGGTCTTTTGGGCAGGAAGAGCCATGGGTGTAGCATTTGTTGGCATGTTGGAAGTATTGTGGGCGTACTGCTGATTTGTAATGTGGTTTTCAGAAAGACCCTGGTCTTTTTTTGTTAGTTGCACTTTAAAAAAGAAAAGCAAAGGCACCTAAAGTCCAGGATGATTTCTTTTGAGTTAAAAGAGGCAAGTTAATTAATTCCAAATACTGATTCCCTTTTTATTATTGGGTTCTCGGTTTGTACTACACTAAATCTAACCCTTCCTTAAACAGTGCTTCCTCTCCTTACTAGCAGGCAGCACTGCATCTGGTAGTACTGTTTTATTACCGTGAAGGACAGAGATTGAAGCAGTGGGAGGTGTTTTTAGTATGTCAAAGGTGGGCTAATTGTCCCCTATCAGAATACGGTGCAATGCATTTAATTATGGAATCTGGCATATAACAGACGCTGACTAGTACCAGATGTCTTGCTGATATGTTAATGGTTGAAGACTGTTTATCTGTTTTATAAGAAGCAGATAATATTTAAAACTCGTGAAGTATGAACAGGCTACCTTGTGGTTGCTCTTAGTGCCCATGGTCAGACCTGTATTCTTTCATTGGCCTATAAATTGTGCGTATGTGTCTGAGAATGAGAGATCTGATCTAAACTGGAAGGCAAAGGCACCTCCTGGGAGCATGAGCTGTTTGCTGGCAAAGATCAGCATTACGGAACTTTACATTTGATTATCTCGGCTGTCATCAGTAGATTTACAGTGCATTTGTGTGTTAGAAATCTAGAGAGGCACGGAGATTATGAGAGTAACCAAAAAAGCAGACATGAAAGACACTGTTTATTATACTTTCAGCCATGGGTGAAATTGTAGGGCTTTGGAGGGCACCTTGATTGGCTTACCCTACTGCATTTGTGCTGAAAGTTAACTATGGCAGATAAACATAAGTAAAAATGAACTTTCAGGATTTTATGTTCCATTCAATGCCAGATACTATTATTTGGGGTATTTTTTCTCTTTTTAATTCCTGAAAAATGTGATTTTTTTTTTTGGTACTTATAATATCTAGAAATGGATGTTCTGTTATATTAATAATGATAACTGCTTTTACCCAATTTCAGGTGAGTTGAAAACCTTAGCCCTTTTAGACAGAGAAAAAATCCCCGTGTACAAGTTGATTGCCAGGGCAACAGATGGTGGTGGCAGATTCTGCCAGTCAGAAATCCACCTTATTCTGGAAGATGTAAATGATAACCCACCTGTGTTTTCTACTGATCATTACAACGCATGTGTCTATGAGAATACAGCCACTAAAGCTTTGTTAACAAGAGTCCAAGCCACGGATCCTGATATAGGTAAGTGAGTAATATTACTAGGTACCCAGGAAAAATGCATGGGTTGATGTAATTGTGACAGATGGTTCTTTCCTTCTCCTCTCTTTTTCTCCTTAGTCACCTCTTCTGCTTTTCCCTCTTCTTCCTTTCATCATCCCCTCTGCTGCTGCCCATTGTTGGGTGTGGAATGGTGTCATAGGTGTGTAAGTATTGCAGTGGCCAGGGAAGTCTGTAGTCACCTGACTCTAATTATAGGGATTACTGTTAGCAGTTACCATGAATTTAGGGTTAATTTTAAACTTTTGTGTTATAATGGTTTCAGGTTCACCCCTGTTCTTGTGTTATGCAAATATTATATTTATATGCCAGTAGAAATCTACACCTGGGTAGATAAACATAGGCCTTGATTCATTACAGCCTTGTTATAATTATACTCTGCTGTAATACCCATTTTTTTCAGCATAAAACTATTGTACTTGGAGATATTCTAGTTATTTGTGTACAGATTTTTTTTCTTTCTTAAATTTCAGTCATTTGTGAGGAACTTCATCATGAAATCTAGGCACAATTTATTTTTTTGTAACACAAGTGTTTAAACTGTACAAATATTTCCTATTTTTCATCTCATTTGCTTCTGGTAGCTAAATATAGAGCCTGACAGGGTTTTTTTCCCCTCTGTTTTGTTTTTGGGAGTTGTTTTATGAAATCATGACATGAGTGATGTTACCTATAAACCAGGATCTTCCACTGAATGGAAAATATTTTTGTTCATATTTTTCTGAATTATTATAGATGCTGCTAGTCTCCTCTGCTGTTGAGGTTGCTAGTTTAAATTTGCTATATTCAGTAAAGTTAAAGAATGAGCTGCAAACATTCATCACTATATCTATAAAGAAGCGCATTATGTTTCTTGCTTGAAAAATCACAATTACAGTTTATTGTACTGACCTGAAGTGAAAAAGCCAATTACTGATAGTAAGCCACTAACTGTGTTGCAAACCCAGTGTTTTTATTTCCACTGCTGTTTTAATTAGCATTTTTCTCATAAATTGAAGTGATATTTAAAACAAACAAACAAAAAAAGTAGCAAAGGGTTAGGGATAAAAGTTTTCTATAAAAGCTTGTGCTAAATCAACTTTACATAATGAGATGGTGAACTATGAAAAAATGGAGATAATTGCTTCATTCTCTTTCTGAGACTGCATATCTTATAAAGGTGAATATGTGATGACAAATATGAAAGGGCACATAGGCTTCTTTTAATGTTTAGAGCTGTAAATCATAGAGGGCTGTGTAAGATGCTGAGGTTAGTCTGGTTTGTAAAATAATATTGTAATATAATTTGTTCTTTTATTAGTCAGCACTAAAAAAACATACTCCCACTGTTATGGAAATAAATGAATTAGGATAGTGTGTTTTTTACAACATACAGTAGTTAAATCTCTGTAGAGTTTTGCATTCCCCTCTCCCCCCTTGAAAACATCTGTAAACTTGTAATGAGCCCAGGGACATATTTTCCATGAAGTATCTTACAATGAGTGTTAGCATCTGACAATTCCTCTGCTACTTCAGCCCTTGAAGAGCCATGTACTCTACCTATGAGGAGGATGAATTGTGACTTAGAGAACTAACACGCTATGGACTTTCTAGAGGAAGGAAGAAAGGAATGGAGTAGACAGAGAGAAAACTCAAGAGACAAGCCATGCTGTGGGCTCCAGGAATTCTTCCCACTAAATATAATTTAGCAGTTGAATGAAAGTTTGGTCAGATACTGTTAGGATAATTAGGGCAATTTCCAAGTAGTGGGAAGATTCAGTGCCACTGCTTAAGTTATTGAAGGCTTTTGTTGTGCTGTACCTGCTGCTCAATATATTATTTAAAACAGAGGTGTGCCTTTGGTTGCTTGTTCAGGGCCTAGTTGTGTAACGTGCTGGGCATTTCCTAAGAGGCCTTTTGAAGTCTGTGGAGTTGAGAGTATTCAGCATTATGTAGGATTTGAACCTAAATTGACTAATTATTGATTTTGTTTCATATGGCTGGCTCTGGAAGCATAAAAACAAACTACTGAAACCTCCAATGGGTCTTCTGAACTCTTGGAATAGCTGGTAGCTCCCAGCTGTACGTACAACAGTGGTCCCCAAACATTTTACCCCAAGCTGCCCATTACTCCTGTCCATGCACCCCGATGTGCTCCTCAATCTGGGTCTGGGAGCGGGGCCACAGGCAGGGCCAGGGGCTGATCAGGGCAGTGGGGGCTTCCACGCTGGGAGCTCTGGGGTGGCAGGGGCTCCTGTGCCCCCCACAATGTTTTTCCATGCCCCTCCAACAGGGCACACCCCACACTTTCAAGACCTTTGGCTAGGTGCATGCTAGAGGGGGACAGGAAAGGATGGGCTGTGCTTTCCAATTTCACAACTTTCAGCAAAAGAGAATTTGCTTTGGATGACAAGGAACATATTTTACAGTGCATAGTTCAATTTATATCACCCCTCCGCAAAGATGGATGGTCCAAAATGTAAATTAAGGGGGCATCTGGGAGAGAGGGGAGGGGCTACATAACTACCTTCATTACACTAAAATTATTAATTTTTTTTAAAAAGATAAACATATAGCATTGCCATCCACTTCTACTTTTCCTGGAAATTTCTGATTTTTCACAGATCTCTCCTATATCCTGCAAGCTAGTGAAATAAGCCACCATCCTGCCATTTTAGACAGAGTTAGCTTTGGGACCAAGCTGCTGCTTGTTGTACAGTGTGGTGGAAAGGCTCCCAGGTCTGCAGATACCACAGCAATCTAATATTTGGAATCTGTTGTGCAAGACCTACCCTACTGGGCAACTTGATGGAGAACTCCAATGGGAGTTAGGTGCCTGGACCCTTTTGAAATTTTTACTACTTCTGATTAATCAGGCACCTATCTTCATCTTCAGGTGCTTACATACCTTTAAAATCTGGCCCCTAGAGCTTGAACATTTCCAATGGCCAGTTAGCAGATCCAGTTCTCCATTTCCCTCATCTGGGTACTGCAGTTTACCGAACACTAACAAGCTCTTTCTATTCAGTCTTTTATTTGATCAGGCCATCATGGAAGACATATGCTAGAGGTACCATTCAACCATCTTGAGAGTTTCTAAAAATTGTAGATGATAAATTTGCTAACACAAAAGATACTGTACCTAACACAAGGCAATTCATTATGATGGCTAAAGATGAATTAATCACTGGACTGGAAGGTGATAGTTGCCTAGGGACCAGTGATCATGACCTGATTACATTGAATATGGGCAAGTAGAGGGCAGTCTCAATCAATAATATAAATACCTGATGCTTCAAAAGGGCTAATTTCTGAAAGCTGAGCAAAATTAATTGAGAGGGAAAAATATAAATAGAAAATTGTGCCTGAAAATTGGAAGTTCTTTAAAATAATGTATTAAATGTTCAAAAAGCTGTGGTTCCACAATCAAGAAAGAAGATGACTTTGGCTAAAAACCATCCCGATTCAGAGGCAAAATGAGGACAACAATTAGCAATAAAAAACAATACATAAAAATAGAAAAGGAGGATAATAAAATAATATAAATTAGAAGTTATGAAGTGCAGAAAATTGATAAATGAAACTAAAGACATCAGGGAAATATCTATAGCTGCCAGGGCTAAGGACAATAAGAGTTTTTAAAATATATTTAAAAATATATATTTTTAAAATATATTTTAAAATATATATTTTAAAATATATTTAAAAACTCCCTGCTAAGAGTTCTTCTTAATGTTTCTCTTGGGTGTCCTCATTTCTGTACACCAGCTGGTTTCCACTTGACAGCTTCATGTGTCAGTCTGAGAGTTGGTATCTGGAGTATATGCCCCAAACATAGCCAACACTTCTGATTTTATTGGAAACAAATTGCTGGTTGGTAATTTCTTGGATCTCTTCATTGGTGATGAAGTCTTTCCAACCAATGCCCAGAATCTTTCATAAGCATGTATTTCTGAAGGCATTTAGTTTTCTGTCTAAAAGATCTTCAGTTCTCGCAGCCATATGTTAGGGTTGATATTATGTTTGAATTGAAAATTCTCAGTTTTGGTCTGGTACTGTATATCATTGATTTCCATATGTTGTTGAGTTTAGTAAATGCTGTAGATGCCTTTCCTATCTTTGATATCACTTCCTTCTTGAGGTCTCTGTTGCCAATATGGTGCTGCCTTGATATTTTTGCCATCTAATATGATGTTACTGCTTGATATCTGGGTTTCAGATATGGTTGTTTTAGCATAACTCATTTTGAAGCTTACTTGGCAAGGTTGATTGTTTTTTTTACTTTTTGGGGATGTCACTCACTTGCACAATATCATCAGCTAGTCATTTGCTATCTATTGATGCTATACCAGTGTTTGTGTTGCTGATGCACTTCTTTACTATCCAGGCAATGTTATACAATAGCAGAGAGAAAATGCAGCCCTGTTTCATGCCAGTGTTCTCGCTGACCCACTCAGTAGTCTGGCTGTTCACCTATATAGAATATAAAATCACTGCTTATAAAATTTGGGGATGACACAAAGATTGCTGGAGTGGTAAATAATGATGACAACTGGGCAGTCAAACAAGTAATCTGAATTGTTTGGTAAGCTGGGCCCATAAAAATAAAATGTTTTAATACACCTGAATGCAAAGTTCTACATCTAGGAACAAGGAATGCAGGGCAGAACTACGGAGTTGGAGATCATATGTGGAAAGCAGTGACTCTGAGAAGGATTTGGGGTTCATAGTGGACAAGCAACTGAACATGTTAATACTTGAATTCTCTGTGCAACTCCAGTGTCCATTTTTTAAAAAGGAAGTTGAAAAATTGAAGAGGGTGCATAAAAAAGCCACAAAAATAATGAAGAGGCTGGAAAAAATGTTTTACAGAGAGAAAATTAAAGAACTCAATATGTTTATCTTATCAAAAAGAAGATTGAGGTGTGACTTTATTTCAGTTTATTAATACTTTCACCAGGAGATTGGATCTTTAATCTAGCAGAGAAAGGCATAACAAGAACCAGTGCCTGGAAGATGAATCCAGACAATTCAAATTAGAAATAATAAGGTAAAAAAAATTTAACAGTGATGATGATTAGGCACTGGAACAAACTACCAAGGAAAGTGGTGGATTCTCCACTCTTGGTGTCTTCAGATCAAGACTTTTACTAAACACAAGTTACACTTGATAAAATATAAGTCATTGGGCTCAATACAAAGACACTGGGTGAAATTTAATAGCCTGTAATATTCCGGAGGTTAGACTACATGATCTAGCCTTTAACTGTATGAATCTACATATCTGTGAATCTATTAATTATATAGCCATAGAAATCACTTTGGGTAATATGTTTAGGTAGGGCTTAAGTTATGCATAGTCATGTTTGGGACTTATTTGCAGGGGCGAAGTTCATCCCAGCAGGCTAATCTTCATGCAGTAGGAGAAGGATTAAATCTTCAATCTCTCTATCAGTTATTCTTTCTTCTTTCTTTAGTCTAATTTGGTTTATGAGCTGAAATCACTTGATCTGTACTTCTAAGCTGCATATGTGGGCTGTTTACATGAAGGAATTTTGCACCAGTGCAGCTACACAAATAGATAGCCAGTGGAAAATTAAGAGTGAGCAGGCAGGGTTACAAATTGTTATAATGAGCTATAAAATCGGTGTCTCTGAGGAGTTCCTAGTTTTAGTGTCTAGCAAAGTTATGAATTTAAGTTCCCAGGCTTGTCTTTTGAACATTCTGTGCAGGTTTCCTTTGAGGACTAATAGTGAGAGGTCTGATATGGGATGATCACTTTGTGAAAAGTGTTTGCCCATGTGGTGTTTTTGTTTTCTATCATTTTCTGTCTGAGTTTCTTCAAGAGCATACTGGTTGTCTGGTGTCACCCCCACTAGCTGTTGTTTAGGGATTTGATTCACTGGATGTGGTACACCACATGTTGTAATAGGCATGTGTGCTACCAAAGAATGTTGAATGGTGTTTTGTGAGGGGTGTTGATCGTCGTAGCAGTGGAGATATGTCTGCCACTTTTGCATCTGTTGTTCCTGCAAAATCTGGTGCACTTTAGGTTGGTGTGTCTTGATCTGTGGGGAGCTTGCTTCTGATGAACTTGGGTAGGTTGGGAGTTGTTTGAAGGCCAGAAGAGGGAATTCAGGAAAGATCTCTTTCAAAGATGGGTTATAATTGTTTAATGATACCTGATTGGATAAGGGATACTGGATCTAGGAGAACTGAGTAGATGCCATGATGAAATTGTCCAAATTAACCAGTCATAGTATTTATTAGGTGACTGCATCAACTAGCTTAAAAGGTGGCTTAGGTTGGCCTAGACAGAAGCACAAGAGACTGACATGGTATTTTTGACTGATAAACAGCAGCATGGCCAAATCCAAGAGTTCATTTTAAAAAATCAGTTAACCACTTAAAATAAGACCATGAGATTTATTTCCTACATGAAATGCAGTCAGGATCCCTTTCTAGTGCATGCATCCCCCTTTTCACATGCATGTGTTACTGCACCACAGCTAGAAGAATCGTGTCCAGAAAGGAGGAGGAAATGTATAGGAAAATAGTCAGTGATGATCAACACTCCACTGCTCGTTTGGCAGTTAGAAGGTGTTACTTCAGATGCAGCTGTAACCAGGGACTGACCTCTGTCAATGGGCCTATTTTATACCTTTGTCTGGGTTGATGATCTAGCCCAATTTAAGCCTTAATAGAGGCTGCAAGTACCTTTTCAATTGGTTACAAACTATATAATAAAAAAACAAACAAACAAAAAATACCCATGCACTGATTCCCTGTGCGGTTTTAACAATCTCTTCTAAGACATGATACCACACTGTAGCCATACCCAACTATCTGGGAGTATCCAGAGCAAATTATACCATTAGAGAACATATCCGTCTCTCTTAAGCCAGCTTGTTTTCTGACCTGAAGACAATTCTAAGAATGATCTGTGCTGGGCTGAGTGAAACATCACAGGTTGAGTGTAAGGATGCAATTTTGGGAAGGATTCCTACAGGTGTAAAGAGAAGTTTTGAATACATTGTACAGTAATGTATAAACTGAATAAGCTCTTTGGTGCATTTTCAAAGCATTCGTTTAGTTTTGTGAAGTGGAGCTTTTAGTTGCAGATCTATCCTGTACTTTTGAAGAGCTGTAGCCTCATAGCAAAACCGAGTGCTCTGACACGTATCTGTCAGTTTCAAAAATATATCCACCCAGTGGAATATTTTGTATGATGACCTTGGTTGTTCTACACCTTGTATGACTCCTATGGCTCAGTGTGTCTCTGCTGTTTGGTTTACTGATAATCATATTCATTTATTTCCCGGGCTTGATTCCTTCAGGATTTCTGTGAGATATCCTCATGGGCCTCAGCAGAAGGCCCCTGGCAGTGAAACTTTTCCCTGTAGTCTGATTAAAGCAGCATTGAGTGCTTGCAGCCATCAACAAGTGTGTGGGTGCTCTTTAGGTAGAGTGTTGTGTCCAGGCAGTTCAGAGGATGCACTGAATTCAGTACATCCCATGTCACATAGGCTTTGCTAGTTGGGGCTCCTATAGACCCTTGTGCATAGTAAATGATAGCTGCCCTCGTGCAAATGCTTTGCCCTCACAGTAGAATCAGTCCCAGTAGGGGTGCATTTTCCCTAGCTGGTGCTAAGAGAATGAATCAAGCTCATTATCTGTTGTTTTCTGTATCTGTGTATTGTTAATTTATACCTGTAGTTATCTAAATCTCTAACCCATAGTAACTCTAAATAGTTAACTCTCTTTTGAGTTTTCCTCTCTGGTGGCTTAGGGAGGATACAACATTTTCAGCAAAGATCTCAGTACCTATGATTAATATCTGTTCTGTCTGAAGTTCTGTTCCTTTCCGAAGTGTTTAAATCTTTGTGAGAACCCAGGGAACTACTAAAACGCCAATAAAAATAAACTACTACTAACACAAAAAGACAAAAGATGTAGATAATTCTCTGACGTCTGTGTGTGTGTGTGTGTATATGTATAAATAATTAAGTTAGCAAGATGCATATTTGTGTGTATGTTTAAATAATTGATTTAACAAGGTGAATGTCAGTCACTTCCACACCATCCACTTTGCTTCTATGGTCTGTCTTTCCCAACCTCTGCCTCTTCAGATTGTAGAGTACACTATAAATATCTATATATCTCTCTCTCACACACACACACTCACTCACTCCACAAGTGCCTTTCTACTAGTCTGTTTCATTATATAACCCTCTCCCCAAAGCAGTGCCTTTTATCTCTTTTATTTATTTGCTATGACATACAACACAGAGAATCTGGTTGTGACCATAGAATTATAGGACTGGAAGAGACCTCAGGAGGTCATCAGTTCATCATCCCTCCACCCTTAGGCAGAATTAAGTATACGTGTTCTGTCCTCCTTACTGTCAGCAACCAAGTTGTGGGCACCCTGGCCTGGTTGGTGCAAGAGTCTGGCCTGCCAGTTATGCTGGACTCAGAAGGGGCTGGCCCTGAAGCCAGCCAAGCGGTAGAGCCAGGAGTCTGAAGTCAAACTTAAGGCAAAAGGTAAAATGGAGTCACAGTCAGGAGGCATAGCCGGGAGTCCAAAGCCAGGGCTGAGACTCGACACAAGAGCCTGCCTAGAGACAGCAGAGCTGGGACAGGACCAAGCTCATCCACAAGAAAGGAACATGTTGAGCAACTGGTGCTCTGCTGTTGCTGTTGTGCTTATAAACCAGGCTGCTGGCTCTGTAGCCCTTCAGGTGCTGCGATTAATCAGGCAGGTTCAGGGCAGTGCAGCTGGGCCCAGTAGATGCCTAGGACCAAAGTTAGCAGGGGAGCTAGCCAGTAGCTGGTCGTAGCTGGCCTGAGCCCTGACACTTACTGACTGCGCCATAGCCTATGCAGTCCCACCTGCCAGTACACGTAATCCTGCAATCAGGGAAGCCCTGCTGTGCAGTGGATAGAGCTGCCCCGATTCTGTAAAGAACAGAGCCCATCATTTATGTGGTTGGTGCCTTTCCTCACTGCCTCTATACACTCAACATAATGCCTCTTTTCCTGTGGCACATTATCAGTGTGTCGCTACCAGCGGCAGCAGACAAGGAGGTGAGTCTTGTCCTCTGAGCCAACAGGGGTACATGTCTGTGAGCTGGGGAATGCCGCTGCTGACTCATAGCGTAGACGTAGCCTCCCAATGGCTAAGTAGATGGTTCCATGAGATAAGCTAACATTGACCAGGTAGAAAGACATGCGTGTGCGCGTGCACACTCTACAATCTTGTGATCAGGGAAAGATAGGCCGTACAAACTGGTGGGGTAGTGACTGACATACATCCTGTTTACTTAATTCTTTATATGTATACACACGCATACACAATGTGTGACATCATGGGTTTATAGGTGTGTATATGTTACTTCTGGGGGAATTCTGTGCCAAAAAACTAAACATTGTGCACACTATTTTAAAATCTCCAAAATTCTGCATATTTTATTTGTCAAAATTTCAGTATAATCATAACAGTTTCAATTATTTTGATAATTTATTTCAAAATACCTGTCAGCAAGTATGTCTGTAACAATACAGACAACAAAAAAAGATTCAGGAAATGTTTTTTGGCAAATAGCTTCCTTACTAGGTATATTAATGCAGAACTTTGAGTAATAAATCATTTAAACTACAATACATATGGAACAGGGGTTTTTTTGTGCGAAGGGATTTTTAGGGAGTTGTGGAGCCTTCCGGATGCAGACCCTGGCTGATCCCAACCCTCTCGCATTCAGTCAGGCATATCTGCCCCTGTTGCCATAGGTCCCTGCACTCCCACTCAGCCACACCCGTTTCCATGTGGCCCTGCACTTCCCCCTATCCCCATGTGTCCCTGCATCCCCACTCAGCCACCCCTCCTCTCTCTTTCTTACTACCCCCAATTGTGAGTTTCACTCTGCTTTATATAGTGGCTCTTTCTCCAGTTATTGCTGAACTCAGAAGGGGTGGGTCCTGGAGCAGAGCCAAGGGTAAGAGCACAAAGCTAAGCTTTGTGTCATCACACTGTTCTCACTCAGAGACTTTAAGGCCAGAAGGGACCATCACGATCACCTAGTCTGACCTCCTGCACATCGCAGGCCACAGAACCTCATCCACCCATTCCTGTAAAAGGCCAATAACTTCTGGCTGAATTACTGAAGTCCTCAAATCTCAATTTAAAGACTTTGAGTTACAGAGAATCCATCATTAACTTAGTTCAAACAAGCAAGTGATCTGTGCCCAATGCTGCAGAGGAAGGCAAAACAAAAAAAATAGCGTCTTTGCCAATTTGACGTCAGGGAAAATTCCTTTCTGACCCAAATACGGTGATCAGTTAGACCGTGAGCATGTGGGTGAGACCAACCAACCAGATACTTGGGAAATAATTTTCTCTAGTGATTCAGAACCCTCCTCATCTAGTGTTCCATCTCGGGCCATTGGAGATATTTGGTAGTAGCATTTGTGGATGGACTATATATTACAGGCAACCTTATCATACCATCCCCTCCATAAACTTATCAAGCTCAGTCTTGAAACAAGTTAGGGCTTTTCTCCCCTACTCCCCTTGGAAGGCTGTTCCAGAATTTCACTCCTCTGAGGATTAGAATTCTTCATCTAATTTCAAGCCTAAATTTACAGATGCCAGTTTATATTCATTTGTTCTTGTGCCAATACTGACCCTTAACTTAAATAACTCCTCTCCCTCTCTGGTGTTTATCGCTCTGATGTATTTAGAGAGCAATATACTTCCCTTCAACCTTCGTTTGTTAGCCTAAACAAGCCAAGCTCCTTAAGTGTCCTCTCGTAAGGCAGGTTTTCCATTCCTCTGATCATCCTAGTAGCCCTTCTCTGCACCTTTTCCAGTTTGAATTCATCTTTCTTAAACATGGGAGACCAGCACTGCACACGGTATTCCAGATGAAGTCTCACCAGTACCTTGTACAATAGTAATAACACCTCCCTATCTCTACTGGAAATACCTGACCTGATGCATCCCAGGACTGCATTACCTTTTTTTCACAGCTGGCCACTCGTAGTCATCCTGTGATTGACCAACGTACCCAAATCTTTTTTTCCTTTCTCGCTTCCAACCGATATGCCCCCAGCTTATATAAAAAATTCTTCTTCTCTAAGTGCATGATCTTGAACCTTGCAGTTTTCAAGATCATCCAAATCCTCCAGTGCGATATTCCAGGCCTCCTCCATATTAGCGATATTTCCGAACTTTGTGTCACCTGCAAATTTTATTAGCACACTCCCACTTTTTGTGCCACAGTAGTTAATGAAAATGTTAAATAAGATTGGTCCCAAGACAGATCCCTGAGGAACTCGAGTAGTAAACTCCCTCTACCCCAACAGTTTATCTTTCATCATGACCCATTGTAGTCTCCACTTTAACAGTTCCTTACACACATTTTGATTCTCATATTAATCCCCATCTTTACTGTTCAAAGGCTTTCCTGAAATTCATGTAGATTAGATCTACCACATTTCCTTTGTCTAGAAACTCGGTTATCAGGTTGGTCTGGCGCAGTCTTCCTTTAGTAATCTATCTTGGACGAAGCTTGAGGTCCACACCAGCTGCCAGTTGTTCAGGTGTCTCCCTGGCTAGCTCTGGTCCTGGGACATCCCCTCCTCGGAATCTTCCAAGTCCCCCAGGCCCTTTAGGTGTACTGTATCTACAGGCTGGGTCTTGTCATGGGGCTCAGCTGCATCATTGGTCAGTTTGTTAACAAATGGCCAAAAGAAGGTCCAATGCTTGCCATTTCCATGTATATGCTGCAAGCAAATTGTCCCCTCTGGGTTGATTGTCTAACCACTAAGGTTCCATTTGGCTATACCCCCAGTCTACAAGGCCCAGTACCTCCTTCTCTTGGGCCCATACCGGGACAGTCAGTTTGGGGGAAGTCCTCCAAGGCCCGCTCTTCTGCTGTCCAACTCTCTGCATATTCCCATTCCATCCATGGGCGCTCTCTCTTCATACGCCCCTGTTGCCCACAGGAGTAGCAGGTTACCAAGCCCATCCCTGCAGGCTCCTGCCTGGCGGGGAACAGCTGTTAAACTCTGAAAGGGACCTATGTCTGAGCTCAGGGGTTCCAGCCCAGTTGTTTGCATTACTGAGCAGTTATCTGGGTGTCGCCCCATCTGAACTTGGCCCCGTGCCCTGCCAAGGTCTTTCCTTTTCTGAGCGGGTAGCTCAGCTCCTGGGGTGGAGTTTGTACTCCTTCTCTATCATACCCAGGGTGTGGCTGACAGGCATCTGGTGCCATTGGTAGCCTTGATTGGCAAGTGGGTGGAGGCCCCACATGTCCCATATCTAGCAACCCATTGGCTACTAGAAATTTCTCCATCAGCTGCACAGTGGCCAATGATGACTCGGGGTGATGTTTCCCTACTGGAAACATGGATAAAACTGCTCCATTAGGACCAACTCTGCAACTTGGTCTTTACAGCGAAGTTATCACCAGCGATGCTCTCTTAATCGTTGTTCTAACACCTAGTGTCCCCCTTGGGGTACGTCTCTGCTCTAAAGTGCTGCCAATGCATCTCCTCACATGTACAGATAATCCAAAATAGCTGCCCTCCCCTAACAATAGTCTCAAACCCGCCCTGGATCAAAATTTTGGTAAGCCAGCTGTGCCTGTCCTGTCAGGTAAGGAGCTAAATTAAAGCCCAATATTCCAGAGGGCATTGAGAGGCCAGCACCACCCTCTCGAAGGTGGTGAAGGGATGCCTCTGGATCGTCATCCGGGCCCATCTTGGTTCACTTCACCCACACAGATGGCAGAGCTCCCCCTGTTGTATTGGGCGCTGCAGGGCTTCCCTGGGCAGGGGCTGATGGTCTTCACCATTGCAGAAAGTGTCTCTGGAGTTCATGCTGCTGGACACAATCTCCTTCAGCAGCTACCGCTGCTGCATTACTTGGGCCTGCAACTGGGCTGTCCACTGCTGCAACATCTGCTGCTGGGATTGCTGTTGGTGGTTGGCCTGCTGTTGTCGCCACCCCACCGTTAACTTACACCAGTCTTCAGTGTTCTCCTTGGCAGAAGCCCCCTCTCACGAGACTGGTGCAGAACCTGTTTCTGTCTCAGAGCCTTGTATCAGGCATAGGGCTTCATCGGCTGCCTTGTCCTGCAGTTGTACTCAGCTGATCTGCAGCCTGGGCTTGGACATAGTCTCTTTCAATCTCTTGTCCTTGGGTCCCCTACCGGAGCCACCCACTCTGGGCAATCTCACATTTCCCAGTCAGAGTTCTGCTCGCTCCCAGGGGTCTTCTTTGAGTCCCATTACTTCTAGTCCCTGGCAGCGCTCCCAGGTCCCACCACGGGTTGTTGGCTGGGAGAAGGGTGATCAGATGTCCTGATTTTAAAGGGGCAGTCCTGATATTTGGAGCTTTGCTTTATATAGGCTTCTATTACCCTCCATTCTCTGCACCGTTGTTTTGCACTTGCTATCTGGTCACCTTTGCTGGGAGCAGCCTTACAGGGCCTTTCACCTGTATCAGGCTTTCAACATCTGTCTGCCCCCAAACAAGCGGGGGGGGAGAAGTATGATAAAGAGGTTAGCCATTACCCCGGGTGGGGCTTCCCTTGCCACTGGAGCTCCCGGGCAATCCCTATCAGCCTCTCCTCCAGGGTAAACTTCGCCCCTTCCCTGTGGCAAGCTTCCCCTTTCTAAGCTCCCCTTTTCCAGGTGTTGTATGTTCTTCAGGTGTACCTAACTGCTACTGCCTGAGTGCATGAGTGTTTGTAGCCACGAGCCGGGGGGCACGTCCCATCCCAAGAGTTACACTAGGAACCCGTGTGTTTTACAGAGAAACATTTCTTGTGACTGTCCTTAATGTAACAGTTAGCGACAAACAACATGAGCCGCATTCAGCTAAATGCTACTTTATTCAAGTACTGTACCGAAGAAAAGAATAACCACTTGAAGGACGGCATTTGATGTACAGGAAGGCTGTACATTGCACAGTCTCCACTCTAGAGACTTGGCTTGTGTTCACATAGCAAAGGGCAATACATGCTAATGCAAAATCTAAGTATAAAATTTCCTGACTTATTCCTTTATTTAAAAACGATACAGTGGAATGCTCTTATAGTAATAATAATACCTGGAGAGCTTGGTATGTTCCAATAGTTTGGGTACTATGGTGATAGACAAGCATGTTAGAAATATGAGCTGTGTCAATAGTCAGCAATTTACAAACATTAATCTTCATAATAGCTGTGGACAGGTAGCGGGGAAATAATATTATCCCCAAAGATGCCAATAGTGATGTTGGGGAGTAGTGAGTGTTTTTCATAGAAAAACTTCCCTTTAATGAGCGTTCACCATAGACAATTATGTGACTTGGTTGCCACCAGGGGAGAGTTACAGGGTAGTTGCTCCATTCTTTCTTCAGGCAGATGGCAACCCCTAGGAATCAAGCATTTTCCAGACTTCAGCTGGAATAACTTCTTACTCACTCGTTGCCTCCATCCAATTTGTTTCCCCCCTCAGAACGGGAAGCCAGATGGAATCATCTTCTGTTGCACTTTGTGCAACTTTCTTCATGCTCCACGATTTCTTTTCTGTTTGTGCAGCAACTTCTCTTTAACTATATTTTACCCACAAAATCAAACATCAAAATCTGGATCCCTGGAAGGGATGAGGCCAAGAGGCTGCAGGTACACTGCTTATAGGCTCCTTTTATTCTGCTTGTACATATAGGCTGAGGCCCACCAAGGAACGGCACCTATCAGTGTCCCAGTTGAATTCCTCTGGATCATAATTCAATCCTGATGCTGCAGCCTGGTGGCCTGGCTGTCTTCACGAGGAGTGACTACCTCATCTGGTTCTGGTCCAGTTTTCACACACGGCAATTCTGCAGTATCTTCGCATGGAATTCAGACAGATCTCTGATAGGATACGATTGTCTTATGCAGCAGAGCAGTGATGCAGACACCCACTAGTCAGTGCCTTGAGAACCCAGGGAGTCTTCCTCTAAGATTTAACAAGATTTGGATCTCCTGGGTTTTTAAGAACATAAGAACAGCCATGCTGGGTCAGACCAATGGTCCTTCTAGCCCATTATCCTGCCTTCCAACAGTGGCCAATGCCAGGGGCTTCAGAGGCAATGAACAGAACAAGTAATTATCAAGTGATCCATCCCGTCACCCATTCCCAGCCTCTGGCAAACAGCAATCTCTGCCTATCCTGGCTAATAGCCATTAATAGCCATAGTCTTCTCTTGCTCTCCAGAAAATTTCTGAAGGCTTCTCCTCTCAGAGATAACTCCCCCTCCATCTGCACCCAGGCATCTCTTCCTCTTAGATTTAGCAGTAGCCATACCCCCTTCTTCCCATGACATGCACCTGAGGGTATGTCTGCACTGCAGTTGGAGGTGTGATTGCATCACGTGCAAGCCTACCCCAGCTAGCCTTAATCAAGCTTGCCAAAAAATCAGTGAAAAGGCAGCAGCATGGGCTAATTCTCCACGTATGAGCCTGGGTGTACACTTGGGTGGCTAGCCCATGCGGCTGCAACTTCACTAGCTTAGGCCTGCTGCATGTGATGCAGTCACACCTCCTGGTTGCATGGTTGCCAGACTCTGAGTTGGATCCCTGGTGACTAGTTTTATCAATTAATACTGGCCATATTTTATTGTTATGCAGCCAAGACTTTTAAAAAGCAATCTTGGATGGAGCAGCATGAGGAGATCAGTTTGTTTATATGTCAGCCAGATGATAAACCCAAGAGTTATGTCTTATTGCATTTAACTTCATTCTCCAAGTTGCTTCGTGCACCAATCCTTCACCAGACCAATGGAAGCCGGTACTTCCGTCTAAGGACCTTTTGAACAGAGAAATCAAAGAGATCCTCTTGCTGAGGTTCCAGAGGTGTTGAGTGTGCTTCAAGCCACAACTTGTAGTTCGGATCCGTGTCTATTCTGCCTTGTTAGAGCCAGTTGAGAAACTCTAGGCTCATTACTAGAGGAAATTGTCAATGCCTCCCTTTGTGATGGCAGAATGCCAAGTTTTCTCAGACACACATTGCTCTCTGTTCAAGAAGTTCTACCTTGCAATTGTTAATCTGAATTGAATTTCTGGTTTAGAGGAAGATTGTTGAGAAGGCTGTGCAGAAGCAATTCTGGAGATGTCTGAAATATTCAGTTTCCCTTGAATTTGGTCAATCTGATTTCAAGCTCGGGTATAGGTCAGAAACCACAATGGTAACATTTGTTGACAGTCTTCTCTTACTGATGAATGTCTCCTTTCTGATTCTTTCCAATCTGATGACAGCATCTGATACAGTTAACCACAAGCTAGATGGCTGTCTGCCATATCTGATGATGATGTCGCAGCATCAAGTGTGTTTCCATGTGGCTGTATAGTCCAATATCTGAGGAGCAAGATCGTGAACAGGTATCACACAGGAATGTGCAGACTCCCTTTGAAAACTTAGCATGACGCTTGGCCCTTTTTTCTATCATTTTTTTGCATTTTTCTTTCTCATAATCTTTACAACTTTTAGTGATAGTTGCTCTCCATTCAGATCTGTCTGTGGCTATGTATTCAAAATTATCAGTTATGCTGCATGAGGTGAGATTCTGCTTAAGGGTGTCTTTGAAGCACTTTCATTGATCATCCTTCTTCTTCTTCATATTTGAAGTTTCAGCTCACCATATAAAACTTTTGGGGGAGTCTATCATTGCCCATTCTGATAACATAACCTGTCCATTTAAGATGGGCTTTGATGATCATAACTTCAATACTGGTCGCTTTTGTGCTTTCAAGGATGTTAATGTTTGAGACTTTGTCTCACCAGTGGAGCTTCTGAACAGAATGGAGACAGCACATGTGAAAATTTTCAAGTTGTTTAATGTGTGTCTGGAAACCTGTCCACATTTCAGATCCCTTTACCGGGGATGCTATTACTGCAGCCTTGAATGTCACCAGATTTGTTGACTGTTTGATTGGTGCGCTGGATGAGTAGCCTATGGTGAAGTCCTCCAAAGGCCTGGTTTTCCTTTTGTATTCTAATTGATGTGTCACAGTTATACAGACTCAAAGCTTTATCCTTGTTCTTTTAATGTCTGGAAGAAATAGTGGCCTGCATGAAAGCCATTTGGCTTACGATCACCCTGGAAATGGTGGAGATTATGCTGTCCAGTACAGGGAAGCATCCTGAGAAGCTAGGAGAGTCTATGATCACCTCATAAATTGAGGATGTCTCTTCCCTTCTTCGAAGTGGTTGTGGTCCCTCTAGGTACGTCTCTGCTTCTAGACTCCCAAATAGCAAGAGTGGCCAGAAATGCCCTTTTCCATCTTCAGCTCACTAAAAGTTCACAGCATGTTCTCCATGATGATGGAGACCTTGCCTTGTTCCTCCATGCCTTTGCAAAATGCTTCTTGGATAGAGCTATTCACAAAGGCCACTCAGAAATTTCAGCAAGTGCCGCAGAACCAGGCTCCCCTCTTCCTGAACTGGATGGGAGAACAAGGGTGTATTGTGCCGGGATTTCACATTCTGAGATAGCTGCCTACAGATTGTCTGGTGATGTTCAAGGTATTGATTACAATCAGCAAACCTCTAAATGCCTTATGGCCCTGCTTCTTTAGGGACCACCTGTCTGTGTCTCACCCATCACAGAACCTCTGCTTATCCAGAACACTTAATGAGCTGGAACTACAGAGGCCATTGCCTCTGTAATTCACTACTCCCGGGGGTTCTCCTAAAAGATTGGCCACATTTAGACAAACCCATAACACTTATTTCTCTTTCCAGCTTTTTTCCATAAGTAAAAGCTCATCTTCCCTATGGTCTCAATGTCCTCCTTTATCTGTCCTCTTAAAAACTTGGTTCCCAGGGTGATCGCAGGGTATTAGTGCCCTACTGTATAGAGGAATTAGTTTTTGCATTCATCTAATTGTTGTTGTTTGTATTTCTTATTTGTATTACCACAGTTCCTAGGACTAGGACCTTGCTGTGCTAGGTGCTGTACATAAACGGAACAAAAGGACAATCCCTGTCCTAAGGAGTTTACAGTCTAAACTATGTTTATTGTGCGTAAAGCACTGGATGGAGACTTAGGGCATCTCGGTTCAGTTCCAGGTTCAGCATAGGCATCCTGAGTGATCTTGAGCAAGTGGCTCTGTCTTTCTATGCTGACCTCAGTTCCTCATGTGTAAAATGGAGATATTTCCTTTCTTCCATGATTTGTCTGTTTAGATGGGACAAGGATTGTCTCCCACTGTTTTTTCTACTGTGTTTAGCATAATGAGGCTCCGATCTCAGGTGCTGAATCTAGCTGCTACTGTAATACAAATAACAATGAATTATAACATTGGCAATTAAATGTCTATTTTTAATGACATTTGAATGTTTAAAACATACCGTAGGTGTATCAAGGTCTGCATAAAAACCTTATACCTTGGAGAACCAGCTAATCCTAATGCAATTTAAATAGTGTCTATTTTTTCTTCTTGCTTCTTTTTATGTAAGCATGGTTGGAGAAAAGAGTCTCTCAGCTCCCCCTGGTGTGAATACTGTACTCCTACGATGTCAAGCAGAAAACAAATGAGATTTGTGTGGCTTTTGATCAATCGTTTTTACAATGCTTTTCTACAGCGGTAAAGCAGAATAATACTGTCACAGATGTTAAATTAACAAAATATTCCTAGAAGGGATCAGTAGTTCTTGTGTATTTGATTAATGTCAGGCTTGTAACGTTCTCAGATAATAAGGGAAACAAACACTCAACTGATAGATGCTCAGAGTGGGGAATCTCCAACTTAGTGGATCTTTGTGTTTTAATATTCTCAGATTGCAGTTCCCAGGACCCGGGCATAAAATAAACCAGCAACCAAGGAACTTGTGTGGGTTTGTGTCAGCATTCACTTTTACCAAGATCTCAAATAGCTATCACACTGTGGTGCAGTAAGAGCAAGCAACCATATGGTTCCCTTCAACCCTCATTATTGCAGACCATTTTAACATTCACATCTACATGTTCTATATTTGCTTTTCCCTATAGATATTCACTGTGGGTGCATAAGTGCATCCAGGACCAGAAATTCTTTAATAGCAGTGTTAGTTGGTCGTGCTTCCATCCTGTCCCTCTTTATAAGCCCAACCGAGAGCATAAAGCGTGATGCAGACTGATTGCCCCTTCAGTTCCTTTTCTACCACTCATGGTCTGGGAGGTGTCCATTTCTGCTCTTGGGTTATTTGCTTCATCAAATTTGTAAATATTGTAGATAGCACTTTTAGTTTGGATAGTTACTTGGCTTTTAATGATGGTTAGTGAGTTGGACATTGGGAGGGTGTCCCCCCCGACCCATTCCACCACTATTTCAGGAACCAATTGTGCCCAGAGTTCCAGACTTTAAGCCTTGCCTTGCCTGATCCTAGGATTTTCTGATGCAAACTGCATAAGACCTGCCTGTTTTGGCCCAGAGAAGCTCATAGCTCCTCCAAGTGCAGTATCTGCCATACTTTCCCTCCACATACCAGGCAGTCCAATGAATTTAAGCCCCAGAGACACTTTATGGAACTCTCCATGAGGCCCCATTTGGATCATAGGCCCTCCTGCTTCTGCCCTCCTTCCACCCATCCAGAGCCCGCACTTGAAGAAAGGAGAGTCATTTAACCTTACGGTAATTGGATTTCTTCCAGATGTGCGGGCCTTATGGGTATTCTTGACCTGTCCTACTTTCCCTCTGCTTGTGTCATCCTTTGATTTGTGGTAGAGTTGGAACTGTAGAGGCAGGCAGTTGGGCCGTGCCATCCTTTATGCCCTCAGCCGGGAGCACAAGGAGGGGCAGGGTGCAGACACAAATCAGGCTACTGAAGAATATGTGGTCCCAGGTGCAAAGAGCACAGTGCACGCACAGTGAATAAAAGGACCACACACCTCAAAGAACTCCAGCTCCTATAAGGTAAGTAAACATAGGCTTTTTGTATCAAGAACTGTAACTAGGATGTGAAAAATAGGACATCTTTTGCACAATTCCATTACTGTTTTTGACCTGAAAAAAGACTTTCCTTTCTAAAATGTCCATGTTGTTGCTGGAACTGTTTGGCACAGCTATCCCATCAGACAGATTTCAATCTATAGAGACAATGTTTTGTTCCTCAACACACTTTGTTAACTTCCATACTGCGTGTACAATGGAACCAAGGCAAAGTTGGTAGTGAAAGAATGTATTTTGCCACCTGATACAGTAGAATCCCACTTATCCAATCCTCCATTATCCATCTCTCCCTATTAACAAAACAACCACTGCACACATGTCCAGAAGTGGGCGATCTCTCTTATTGCTGCTAGATGGTGCTGCAGCCTCGCACTTCCCTATTCTCTGGATTATCTGAATTTCTTTTTATCCGATCTGACCCTGGTCCCAATTAGATCAGATAAACAGGGCTCTGCTGTATTTGTTTTTCCATATATGCATTGCTATTTCTCCAAGATGCTCTCTGCAGCAATGCATTTTCAGCCTATTCTGTCTGTGTTTTATCTATTTGGATTATAAACTGTTCAGGGAAGCAGCCATATCTCTTGAAGTTTGTAGACCAAAAGCAGAGGCCCTGGTCTTGTCTTAAATAGTCGCTACTGGAATATTGTAATAACAGCATAGGACAGAAGGGGAAATAGATGCACAACTGCTGCTATTGTCATTCATGGGAATTCTCCTATGCCCAACATAAGAGCCCATCGTTACTCACCAAAACTCCTGATGAAGTAACCTTAGGAAGGAGTGAACCCTAAACAGGTATCACAGTGGTATGGCAAAATCTTTTTATCTCAGAATATTTGGCACTTAAATAAATAAATATATGCACATCACTTTACATTTTAAGGTTCTCTACAAATAATAGCTAGTTAATCTTTCAAGCCCCAGTGAAGTCAGTGAATATTAATATCACCATTATAGAGATGGAAAAAAGGAGATGGAAATGTTATGTACTTGTTCCAGGCCACAGAGTCAGCACCAGAGAATGGGTTAGATCTCAGTAGTCGCTGACTCTCAGTTCTGGGACTTCATTGGCTGGTGGTTTTGCTATAGGGTTACTTTGCTTTTTGAAGCAGCTCCCTGTGGTCAGGTGTAAATGATTTCACAGATTATTCATCAGGAATTTTGGTGTAGGAAAAGTATGCCCTGTTCTTCCAAATCCCTACTGAGCCCAAGGCTACTCAACCCCACCACCACATCGAGTGGAGTGCTAGATAAATAAGCACCAAAATAGCAACTGTTCTGCTTTCAAACTTTTTAAAAATTAATTTCACCTTTGCTTCGCTTTCAGGCGTGAACAGAAAGGTGGTCTATTCCCTAGCGGACTCTGCAGGTGGTTACTTCTCTGTGGACAGGTCATCAGGGATCATTATTTTGGAGCATCCACTTGATAGAGAGCTTCAGCCTTCCTATAACATCAGCGTAAAAGCATCAGACCAGAGCATTGTGTTGACCCTATCTTCATTTGCCACAGTTACAATTACAGTGCTGGATATTAATGACAACCCTCCTGTGTTTGAGAGAAGAGACTACCTTGTAACAGTGCCTGAAGATACCTCACCTGGCACCAAAGTACTGGCTGTTTTTGCAACAAGCAAAGACATTGGTACCAATGCAGAGATTACCTACCTCATCAGGTCTGGAAACGAGAAAGGGAAATTCAGGATCAACTCAAAGACAGGTTTGTAATACAACACCCACGAAAAGCATCTCTCTAGTTAATATTGCTACGTCAGTGCTTTGGGGAAACCTGTAGAACTCCCTGAGTTCCAAAGACAACTCTATAGAGCTTTTCATTGGGGAATTAGTTTTAGACTTTAGTGCCACGTGAAAAAGAGTGGAGCGATTTGGGGCTGGCTTCTGTTGCAAGTACTCAAGTAGATAGTGCCTTGCTCTGTGAATTGGTGAAGGAAGGTGCTACAGGCTCTGAGCAAGGATAGCAGAACTTAATCCTTGGAGCCCAACTGTGTATCCCTTACTCAAGCTCATGAATACGCATTCATAGTGGGGCAATTTAAATGCTCGCCTGTGTGAGCAAAGGCTCTGCGATCCTGCCCTTAACTGTGCTACCCAGATGTGACCAGCTGCTGATGCTCAGAAGATTGGAAGAGAATTGATCAATGGACAGAGCAGTGTCAGCACTAAGGACCTGTTTCTGGCCTTACAGTTATACCCCTGTAGAACTGTACTGACTTCAGTGAGGCTGCACCTCATTTACACCACTGTGAAAGTAGATTTAGACCTTTTATCATTTTATTACGTCACAAGTGTTTAGGAAACAGGCTGCTTGGCTTTTTCAAAGAAATACCCAGCGTGTAGTCAAAAAGTATACTGCTGTTTCAGTTTCCTGATTGGATCTATTCATTATCCCATTAAATAACAGCAGCAAGCTGTCATCTCTTTCTGTATCTCTCCTGGTTGGGAGTCCCTCATCCCCCAGTATTCAGGAAGAGCCATGTGGACTTGCCACCTGAGGCTCTTGCCAGGTTGATGTGCAATGTGAAAGGTGAAAGTAATAGTTGTTTAGGTGCAACTATAAATGTAGCCTGTAGCCTAGAAATACCCAGAATGATGCATTATACCATGCTGTGTGACAAATTCCCTCCTCTCTCTATGGAAACTCTTCTCTTACAGTTAAAGGGATTTTTTGAAACTGACTAATGAGGTACGTTTTAACTTCTGTTACTTTTGCGAGGAGAAGGTGAATTTATACATGAGCACCAAGGAAAGAGAGACTTAAATATTGTTAAATTTGCATTTGATAATGAAGCCACAAAGATAAACCCATACAAAAAAAGAGGTGAAGTTTAATTGCAGAAGGAGAAAAAGCATTTGTTATTCATTAATGTACGACAGCTTCATTATTACCTGTTTAGATGCAGGAGCTGAGATTCCAGACAGCTATGTACTGATGTAACACGCCTGATGAGTGGTTTGAAAAATAACTCTCCTCACGCTATTTATCAATGCTAACAAGTGCAAGCTACTCCACAGGTCATCTTCAGCGTTCCTGCTCTCAGCAAATCATGCTGAATGGGAGTAATGCTTGTCAGGCTAGGGTTTCTACTGAGCCTTTCCCTTTAGTGCCCAATGGTTCCTCTCTCAATGCTTTACCGTTACTCAGTGCAGAAAAACCTCTGGCTAATGGTATTTTGGAGGGACTGTAGGTTTATAGGACATAGAGGGCTGGTATTGAAAGCGATTATTTCCTCAGGGTGGCATTGGTACATGAAGATCATAAGGTGAAATTGTATTCAAATCATTGCACACAGAGAAACTCTGCTCCTGCCGTGTTGTGATGGAGGTCAACATTTTTAAACCTGGTTGCTTGAAGTTAGGCTTTTAAGTCCATATTCGGGCACCTAAATGAAAATATCCAGAAGGGTCACCGTGTTAGTCTGTAAACAGCAAAAACAATGAGAGTTCTGTAGCACTTCAATGACTAACAAATGTATTTTTTGCAGGCATAAGCTTTCGTGGGCTTTAACCCACTTCGTCAGATGCAGGGAATGGAAATCAGATGGGGGTATATATATACAGTCAAGGGGAAGGTACGTCAGTGGTGGGGTAGGTAATAGCAAAGACCATACAGTTAGAGTAGCTGAGGCCTATTCACAACCATTGATTAGAAGATGAGAATGTGTGAACAATGACAATTACTACTTGTAATGAGAGAACCATTCCAAGTCCCTATCAAGTATGACAACTTTCAAGTTGGCTACAGGTGTCCTGGGAGACTGAAGTGCTCTCCAACTGGTTTATGGATGTTTCCATTTTTTATGTCTGATTTGTGTCCATTTATTCTTTTGCGTGGTGACAGTCCGGTTTGGGCAGCGTACATGGCAGAGGGGTATTGCTGGCACATGATGGCATATATTACTTTAGTAGATGTGCAGGTGAATGAGCTCTTGATGGTGTGGCTGATGTGGTAGGACCTGTGATGGTGTCACTAGAGTCGATGTGTGGGCAGAGCTGGCAACGGGGTTCATTGCAGGGATAGGTTCCTGGCTTACTGTTCTTGTTGTATGGTGTGTGGTTGCTGGTGAGTATTTGCTTCAAGTTGGGCGGCTGTCTGTAACCAAGGATAGATCTGCTTCCCACAGCTTGAGCGAGTGAGGGATCGTCTGCTAGGATAGGTTGTAGATCCTTAATGATGTGTTGGAGAGATTTATGCTGGGGGCTGTAGGTGATGGCTAGTGGTGTTCTGTTGTTTTCTTTGTTGGGTCTGTCCATAAGGAGCTCATTCACCTGCACATCTACTAATGTAATATATACCATCATGTGCCAGCAATGCGCCTCTGCCTTGTACACTGGCCAGACCAGACTGTCACTATGTAAAAGAATAAATGGACACAAATCAGACACAAAAAATGGAAACACCCATAAACCAGTCGGAGAGCACTTCAATCTCCCAGGACACTCTGTAGCTGACTGGAAAGTTACCATACTTCAACAAAAAAACTTCAGAAACAGACTTCAAAGAGAAACTGCTGAGCTTGAACTGATCTGCAAACTTAACTCCATCAGACTGGGTCTGAATAGGGACTTGGAATGGTTATCTCATTACAAGAATTAATGGTCAAGATGCACACATTCTCACTTTTTAATCAATGGTTGTGAATAGGCCTCAGCTATTCTAACTGTATGGACTTTACTATTACCTACCCCTCGTTGTACCTTTCCCTTGACTATATATATACACCACCTATCTGATTTCCATTCCCTGCATCTGATGAAGTGCGTTAAAGCCCACGAAAGCTTATGCCTGCAAAAAATAAATTTGTTAGTCTTTGAAGTGCTACAGAACTCTCGTTGGTTTTTTGTTTTGTTTTGTTTTAAATAAAAATAGCTTGATTTTCAAAGCTGTTGATCACCCAAAAGCTCCCACTTCAGCTGGAGTTGTGGGTATTTATCGCTGTGTAAAAATCAGACCTCTTGTATTTAGGCTTCTAAAGATAGATTTAGGTGTCTAACTTTAGCAATGTAGGTTTGAAAATTGTGGCCAGAATGTTTATTGCATTAAGAATCCCATGCACAGCTACAGACTGGGGACCGACGAGCTAGGCAGCAGTTCTGCAGAAAAGGATCTGGGGGTTACAGTGGATAAGAAGCTGGATATGAGTCAGCAGTGTGCCCTGGCTGCCAAGAAGGCTAATGGCATATTGGGCTGCATTAGTAAGACCATTGCCAGCAGATCGCAGGAAGTGATTATTCCCCTCTATTCGGCATTGGTGAGGCTGCATTTGGAGTATTGTGTCCAATTTTGGGCCCCCCACTACAAAAGGGATGTGGACAAGTTGGAGAGAGTCCAGCGGAGAGCAACAAAAATGATTAGGGGGCTGGAGCACAAGACTTAGGAGGAGAGGCTGAAAGAAGTAGGCCTGTTTAGTCTGCAGAAGAGAAGAACGAGGGGTGATTTGATAGCAGCCTTTAACTACTGAAAGGGGGTTCCAGGGAGGATGGAGCTAGGCTGTTTTCAGTGGTGACAGATGACAGAACAAGGAGCAACAGTCTCAAGATGCAGTTTGGGAGATCTAGGTTGGACATTAGGAAAAAGTTTTTCACTAGGAGGGTGGCGAAGCATTGGAATGGGTTACCTAGGGAGGTTGTGGCATCTCCATCTTAAGAGGTTTTTAAGCTGAGCCTTGACAAAACCCTGGCCGGGATGATTTAGCTGAGGATAGCCCTGCTTTGAGCAGGGTATTGGACTAGATGACCTCCTGAGGTTCCTTCCAACTCTAATATACTATGATTATAGTCTATGATTCAAAACATTGAACTGGGAATCAAGATTTCTGGATTCTGTTTCCAGTTCTGCCAATGACAGTCTGTGAACCTGGGAAAAGCATTAAACTGTGATGTCTCAGTTTACCCATCTAAGTCACTGATGTAATAAAATCTACTGCTAGGGGATGCATTAATCACTGAAAACCACTTGAAGGTCCTGTCCTGAGAAGTGAAATATAGGATCAAGTTATTATATCTTTCTTTAATTTAGACAAGGAGAAAAGTAGAAGTGTAATTGTACATTTTCCTTGGATTTGCAGGCATTATAGTTCGAGTAGCATCATGTGGTATTTTTGCTATGGTGGTAAATAATGTATTCTGTCATATAATTTTGCCAAATTTCTTGGCTATCATTAATATTGTTACTGCTGTTCACAGTGTTTGCTTCTTTATATCTGTTAATATTCCCTCACTTCTTTAAAGGATCCATTTCTGTAATTGAAGCTCTGGACTATGAAATGTGTAAGGATTTCTACCTAATAGTGGAAGCAAAAGATGGCGGTACGCCAGCCTTAAGTGCTGTTACTACAGTGAACATAAATGTAACGGATGTTAATGACAATGCACCAAAATTTAATCAAGAGGCCTACAGTGCAGTTATCAGTGAGGATGCATCAGTTGGTGATTCTGTGATTATGGTGAGTACAATATATATGGTTTCAGACAGAAAATCAAGACAAGGTGTTGCGATAAATACCTGTGTTTGCATAAGCATATAATAAACGATTATTGTGTGGCTGTGCAGATGATAAACTAGAATAACCACTGCACCCTAGACCACCTCACCTGCACTCTATCTGGTATTCTGTCTCTGCCAGAACTACTTTTAATATTACAGACCACCAATCAATTTTCAAAGCCTCTGCCATTTACCAAAAAAAGGAACCCGCAACACAAAATGTTTCCTTTTTTTTTCTCAGTATTGCACTCTACCATAAGTATAATTTTGACCTGAACCAGTGACAGATGACATCAGGTGTTTCATCAGAGCTAGAAACACATAATGTTTCTCATTGGGGAGGCAAAATTTGTGGCTTTCCAGTGAAATAAAAAGTGTTTGAATCTAGCTCTGCTGGTATGCAACATAGCATACCTCAAAATCACACCTTCTACTATATCAGAAACATCTGGCTTTAATAGAGAAGGGCTACGTGAACTAGTAGCATTAAAAGATTTTAAGGCTGAGTTTTTCAAAGGCTTCTGAGTGTGTTGGGATCCAGCTCCCATTAAAAAGTCATCTAATGCCTTTGAAAATCCCAATCTAGAGCTTCAACAAATTTTCTAAAATAACTTCTCGCTAAAATGTGGGCTAAACAAACTGTATGATTGTATGTAGCGATATGAAGGTTTCGTTGGTATTTGTTTCATAGGACTAATATAACACACATACATGTGAGTCTGCCTCTTGCAAATAATCTATCCATCGCAGATCCATGATGAGAAAACTTTTAAATCAAGATGCACTGGCCAGTAAGTTATATGTAATAACCTGACAGAATGTAAAGTTATTCCTTCGGGGTTTTGAGCTCATATTGTGCCATAGAAATGTTTGTTAATTTGTTTAACTAATTTTATTCTTTTCTCAAAAAGTTGATAGCAGAAGACATGGATAGTCCTGTCAATGGCCAGATTCATTTTTCCATAGTGAATGGTGATCGGGACAATGAATTTTCAGTTGATCCTGTTTTGGGGCTTATAAAGGTTAAAAAGAAATTGGACAGAGAAAGGGTAAGGTATAGCATATGCTGAATTTCCTTCTAAACTAACTAGAAATTGCAGATGTATATTCACTTCAGCTGTTCTCCTGGCTTTCTGCATCACAGCAGACTTGTCATTTATGCAGTCTGCAATTGCCATTATACAATATTCCATCATCTATTTCTAATATTGCCCAATTCACTCCTCCTGCCCCAGTCCTGTCTGCAAGCTAAGCTGACCTTGAAATGTTCCCCTTTATCCTGGCATAAAAAGTAATATCAGATCAAAGAAAACAAACCTAGGTTTCAAATGTGATAACACAGAAAGCTGTTGTGCTAATGAACTGCCACTCGGTTTCCATCACACACAACGGTGGTGGTAACATGTCCTTGACAGTAGCACCAAGCAAAGAACCAAGTCCTCAACTGTGAACAGGCAATGCGTGAAAAATATTATTAGCAAGGTTATGTTCTGAAGTGGGCAAGTTGTACAGGAAGCGTTAGGGTGCTGTATTTGACATACCCTATTGCTTTGTTTACCCCAGTGCAACATTCACCCAAGAAAGCTGATCACTTCTTCATCCCACTTCTCAAATAACAGTCTTCGGCGAACAAAGATGGTTTGCCTAGTGTTAACGTGAGAATAGGAAAAAGTCTCATGACCTCAGTAATCTTGCAACACACACGGAAATACCTGTCTGATGTACCCAAACAATGCAGGTGGCAGCAGAAGTATTAAAGTAGGTTCGCAGACTTAACTGGTAAAATCTCTGTATTGACAGCACGGCTACTGAATGCAAAAGAAAATATCCTTTCCGTATTAATGAGAAGGGAGGATACAATTCTGTCAATCCTTGGTATTCCCCAGCAGACTGACTCCCTGCAGATTGCTAAGGACACAGAAGTCGTTATGCCAGTGCATGTGTTAGTTCTTTGCTGTGCTGTGGTCTATAGACTAGACAGGTGCTATATTTGGTTTTTTTTTTAACTATACAGCCTTAATTTCTTAGTTTGCATTAACTTAATGTTTGTGTTGTGCAAAATACTCACATACACACATTTTATATAAACATATATGCAGGGCTAAATTCACCACTGGTACAAGCAGTGGCAACTACATTATGTGAGCAGAGTTGCCGCTGCTTACATCCACAATAAATTTGGCCCATTGTCTCTGATGATCTTCAGAGACAATACAGCAATCCCAATTCTGAAATAAATACGTACACGGTATACTCTAGGACATCAACATAGGGCACCCTCATTCCTGTACCAAAAAAACTGTATAGGGTAATCTTTGAAAGAGGAGACAGTATTCATTTCAAAGCAGTAAACAATATTGACAGATTTAGTTCTTAAATCCAAGATGAGTGATAGAGGGCACAGAAAGACAAAACCAGAAACAAATATTTGTTGAAGGAAGTCTCAAGACAACAACCAACTCTGAACCAGCTGACGCCTGTCACAGGAAAGAGGAAAATAAAAAAGCCATTCCCCTTGCTGTAGTGTTTTAAATCTAATGCCATGGGCACCCAATGGTCTATGCTATAGTCTGAGGTGAAGACATGTTCCATAAACATACTGAATACTGCTGCCCTAATGACAGGTATTTTGTGTCTGTTTCTAAGACGTACACAAAAAAATCTGTCTTTTTAGTGGCAGGTAGATGTTGTCCAGCAGTAAATTTCCTATCTAAGCCACAGGGTACAAAGACACCGGTGTTTCTAGCCATCCAAAGTGTTTTCCAAAACACTTAGACCACCTCTCCATGAACTTTATCTTGGTACTTTGCAAATGCCATGTTAGATAGATAATCAGAAATTTTCTCAGAACTATTTAGAAAAGTTTCTTGGAAACTCTTCCTAAAATCCTGGTTTGACTGGAATCTGGCCAAAATATTGCAATTGACACCTAGGAAACTCAAAGTATTTTCTGTGCATTCTTGGAAGTTACATTTGTAATGACTGCTTTTGTATATTATATGCAAGGCACCCTACAGTTCATTTTTTAAGTGTACCATTCATTATATAAGGTATTTATCATCGTTGCAGTTGTTTTAATATGGTGAAGCTATTTATTGATAGTCTTATAAAACAGTTTGGGACACAGTTAAGAAATAAACAGGGAAATGTTACACAAAGGGCAAGAGAAGTAATGAGGCCAGAGAGTTTTCCATAGAATATGATAGGTGGCACGCAGGATGGAAGGAATGGTAGCTGAAATTTAAGGCCCCTTTTGTATTGATTTAATGTTTTCACCTTTTTGCAGGTTTCTGGATATTCATTAGTTATTCAGGCAAGAGACAGTGGCATCCCTTCTTTGTCATCATCTGTAACGGTCAACATAGACATTTCTGACGTGAACGATAATAGCCCTATATTTACACCCACCAACTATACAGCTGTAATTCAAGTAAGTTTATCCTGCATATCAAAAACTCATCTACCTTTAAATATGAAAGCATTTGGTTATTGTTAGCAGACTTTTGATGATTTATCTGTCCAAGGTGTATCAGATTATCTCCTTTTGAGGAAAGGATAAGCATGTTTTTCTGAACTCTTCGACAGTTCTCTGTGTTACTGAGGTTCCTCATGCTCAGAATCTGCCACAGATTTTTCCATTTATCCCAGCTGCTCCAGAAACTTTCCCCTTGTGTCAGAAATCCTTTCTTCTTCTTCTTCTGCAATTGTAGCAGTTCCAGCTGCTATCTTGGACTCTTGTGTCTTTCCTTCCTGTTCCACAGCTAGACAAAGAATTAGCACAAATTGTAAACCCAGGGTTCAAGCCATCCCTGATCAAAAGGGCATGAGGCTTTGGAGAAGAGGAGAGAAGAAAATGAATGGAGTCTGGAATGTCCATTTCCCATATTGTCCTGGAAAAAGTATATTCCCATGTCTTGTACTGTGAAGATGGATCAATCACTCGTTAAAGTTTTATACTGCCCCTGATCACTGTGGTATCTGAATGCCTTCCCCATAAAATCAACGGCAATTGCAAAGCCCATAGTGGACTTCATGGAGTCTCTAGTACTTCTCCCTTTACAGGGTCAGAGCTCTGTTTGGGGTAAGTTGTTTGGAAGAGGAGTTGGGGGAGGATCTAAATCTCTGATGACCCCATGTAACCTGTTTCAGTGAGTCTTGTGGGACAAATGTGAACACTGCATCACACTGCTGCATGATCACATTGGATGCAGTCATGAAAAATGTTATGAAGCAGCATTGTGATATGATTACCTTAATAATATTGGGGACAGCTAAATGTTCTGACTTGCAAAGCACAGCCTCACCATGGTAAGTGCATGCTGATCCTGCCAAATATAGCAATGGATGCCCAACTCTAAGTTAGATCATGAGCAGACAAGAGTTCGAAGTTTTCTTCACTTTATTCCATGTACAAATGGTAATATAAAAGAGAGACAGTGTGGCGGTTTAAAAAAAAAAAAAAAGAACACCCTGGACACCTCCCTAGAGATGCTTTGCCAAATTCTGTTTTCAGTCACCTCTGTGCTTCCCTCCAGGTCAGTCGTGTTGCATGCGTGTACTGGAGCACAGTGTGGTAGAATGTAAAAACTCTGGGTAACTCCTCCTCTGGCAAAACACCATTTTCTTGTGTATTCTGAGTAGCAAATGCTATTTAACAGTAAAGTAAGATATATCATTGTAATCTCTTTTTATACACTGTGTATATTCATAAAGGAGAATAAACCAGTGGGCACGAGCATTTTGCAGCTGGTGGTGACAGACAGTGATTCTTTTCACAATGGCCCCCCTTTCACCTTCACCATTCTGGCTGGCAATGAAGAGGAGGAATTTATGCTGGACCCACACGGAATTTTGAGATCTGCAGTTATCTTCAAGCACATGGTAGCAACTGAATACGTGCTCTGCGTGCAGGTATGGCCCTATTGCACATAAGCAAAAACCAAGAAAACTCTCTGTGTCGTATCACTTTTGCCAATGTTTTTCTGTTGCCTGTTTGTTTTGTTTTTAATTGATTTTATTCCGTGAGTCAATATAATGCATTGCAATATACAATGCACAAAATAGTACATTTCCTTCACTGCTCACAAACCCAATTTCATATAAATATAAATAGGTAACCAGCTGCCTTACCAATTTTATTTGTATGGAATGGGATTTGTGAGTAGCAAGCAGCATGATTTAAGATTTTCATTTATTTTTTATAACGCTAAGGAAAGAAAGAAGGGGAATAGAATAACCAGGAAAAAATACTTTCGTACATATAAACACACAACAAAAAGAGTAACAGCAAAATATCATGATAGGGAAGGAAATCACATCAGTTCCTAAGTCCATACATTTTCATAAACAGACCAAGAACTCATGAAAATTTTCCAGGTTTGTTTAGTTTATAAGGGAGGTGAAAAACAGGACTAATCACCACTGAGGAGCTTCATAATCAGAGTCATTTTTGGTGATATCTAACCCAACAGTATGTTGTCTGTTTCTCTTCATAATTTACAGGGGGAAACAGTTGAGTGTCATTCTGCAACAAATTCATTGCAACAAATGAGCAAGTATAATTAATGAGCCACACAGGCCAAGAAGGCCAAGAATCTAGTCCCAAAAACACAGGCCTCTACCACTATTTAATTTTACTTAATTTCTTTAATTATAGCCTGCATACTTCTTCTCATGCAGATGTGATGCCATGGAAAGCTTGAAGGGATAATAATTAGTTTTGAGCTAGACGAACTCAAAATAATATTAAACACTAGTTAAAATTTCAAACCAAGGTGGTGGTGGTTGATGTTTTAATGACCTGAAACTCATAAGCACTGAAACCAATTTTATTCAAGTTTTATAGAAAAAAAATTCTCTCCTTAGCCTTTATTATAAAAGAGTCAATTTTCAGGCCGTACTAATTTTCCTTAGCAAAGTTCTGGTATGGCTAAAAAGATGGCATGCAATAGATCCATGGTTACAATTTTAGCTATGCACCCATGACTGTGATATATATAAATGGAGTAAAAGACAGACATTATAGTCTAAGATGTACTAAAATGTATAGAAAAACATTGTGACTGACTTTTGGAGACTTAATAGCCCCTTCATATTCCTTTCTTAATTAAGGACTTCTGCAGTTGAAACATTCTTAATGGTGATTGAAGTGTTTGGACCCCACCAGCATATCTAGCAGTTCAGGGCAGCTTAAGAAAGAGCTTCTCTCTCCACTCTACCACCAGCCGCCATTTATTGTTTTTATTAAAAGTTAAATTTGGAGGAGGGAGGGATCAACAAAATTCTTTTTTGGCTTTCCAGCCCTATTCGGGGTGAGAGAGTATGATTTCACTGCTCCTAGTGAAGGTATATACATAATTCTTATTAACATTCCATATATTTTTTCTTGTTGATTTTAACAACTACATGCAATACTCCAGTAGAGATCTTTGGATCAAGTGGCAGTTCTGTGTTCATTTGTTCTGTTCTCCGTCCGAATGTGTAGTAAATCTTAATAGTAAGCTGAATGGAGCATTTTTATTACTGCACAAAAAGGACATTCATCCAAGTTTGCACAGCCTCGTGTCAGGAGGGCCTTGATTTTTTTTTTTGTCGGACCTGCTCTGTTGCTCTCTATAAAAAGTGCAAATGATGCTATCATATGTGCTCTGGGTCACAGAGTCAGCTGTTCAAGCCCAGTTCTACTCTCATATTTTATTGTTAGTAGTAGAGCATGCATCTTATTTCATCTTTGGAAGGTAATAAATTTTCTTTATTTCAAGCATGCTTCTTGGGTGATTTAGGTAAAGCAATACAGAAAGCAATATAAAAAATCCTTACTTTCTAAGGTCCTCATAAGCTAAGCAGGGTCAAGGTAGATCAGAAACTTCTGAAGCACACCCAGCTGGTGTTGATGAGTCAGCAGGTGTCACTCTCTTCTTTTAGTCAGTACTGAACAAAGCTCCATCATATGTGCAGGAGGGGCCATCCTTCAAATGGGAGTGGGACTAAAATAAAAAACCTGACCATTTGTGGTAATTAAAGAGCCCATTTAATACCAGAGTACAGGTTCTATCTGTGGTATCCTGGTCCCGTTTCAGTCTAGACAATTATACATTATGCCTTTATGTTTCCTCTTGCAGTTCAATTAGATATAGTTTTCTTTATTTCCCTAAAGAGCTTTTATATTCCACATCAGAGGTGGCAACATTACAATGTGGGGCAATGTGTTCCTTTATGTATCTAGTTAGTAAATATGTTTGTAAACATGTTTGTAAAGTTCTTTGAAAGAGTGTCAGGATGACAGACTATATAAATATGGTAGTAATAAGAAGAAGGAAGAGTGTGGAATTGTTATTCACGGTGATTTATGTGTGTGCTTGTTTTTTCCTAATTAAATTAGGCAAAAGATTCTGGGAAGCCTCAACAGGTGTCCCACACTTACATTCAGGTGCGGGTTATTGAAGAAAGCATTCACAAACCAACAGCCATTCCACTGGAGATTTTTATAGTCACCATGGAAGATGACTTTCCAGGGGGTGTCATTGGGAAGATTCATGCCACAGATCAAGATGTGTATGATGTTCTCACTTATACCCTGAAGTCAGAGCAGAAAAGTCTGTTCAAGGTTAACAGCCATGATGGTAAGATCATTGCCCTGGGAGGGCTAGATAATGGCAAGTATATACTGAACGTTTCAGTCAGTGATGGCCGCTTCCAAGTGCCCATAGATGTCATAGTCCACGTGGAACAGCTGATACAAGAAATGCTGCAGAACACGGTCACTATCCAGTTTGAGAATGTTTCCCCTGAAGATTTTGTGGGCCTCCACATGCATGGATTTAGGCGCACCTTGCGAAATGCTGTGCTCTCGCAGAAACAAGATAGCCTGCATGTTATCAGTATTCAGCCTGTGGCAGGCACCAATCAGCTTGACATGCTGTTTGCAGTTCAGATGCACAACAATGGATTCTATAAGCCTGCCTATTTGATTCAGAAGCTTACCAATGCAAGAAGACACTTAGAAAATGTGATTCGCATCTCAGCTATTTTGGAGAAGAATTGTTCTGGACTGGATTGTCAGGAGCAGCACTGTGAACAAAGCCTGTCTATTGATTCACATTCCCTGATGACCTATAGCACAGCTCGAATTAGTTTTGTGTGTCCCCGTTTCTACAGAAATGTGCGCTGCACATGTAATGGTGAGTGCTGCTCCTCTTCACCTTCAATCTTTCCACATTACGCGTTAGGATAGTTTTTATTTCTGTGATGCAGATTGGACGGGGCAGTTCAATTCGTTTAGTTAAAGAGCATTTGGCATATGTTTTGTGGGAATTGATTTCTGGGGCTGGTTAAGAATTGTTCATGTTTATTGATGTAAATGGAAGATGGTGAACTTTCACCTTCTGTGGCAAAGGCCACTTTGCTGGAGGCATCCTAATCAGAGCCATCAACAAACCTTCGGCGGTGGTTTCCACCCTTTTTGTGACAGTTCTGAAATGTACATAAAGTATGGTCACGTCAGAAACTGTCAGAGAGACTGCACCCAGCCTTTTCAAAGTGAGGGTGACCTTTGACCTAAGCGATGAATGTGAAAAGGCCGCCTTCATTCATTTTGGGGAAGGGGAATGGAAACCAATAAAGTATTTCATTAAGTAATTGGAGGCAAGCAGTGCTTGTGACCTACACTCAGGCTTTCCTGTGTGTACATTTTGTATGGTTGGTTTTTGTTTTAACCTTCATGGGTGTGGTTCTTGAAATTACCATGATTATTTTTATTGTTATTAATAATAATAACATTAATTAATATTAATATTAATTGTATTATTATGTATATGGGAATGACAACATACTCACTAGCCTGCCCATTTTCCTTCTGCTGCGGGGTACTAAGTAAAAAAAAACCCTCAGTTATAATAATAAATCCATTCCTTCTGTTTGCCCAGTTGTTGGTTCCTCATTCCACTCTGTTCAAAAGTGAAATAAGAAGCTGCTGTCAAATCAATACATTTAAACTTCCCTTCTCTTAAATACATACAGAGAGGCAGGACCTTGTTTTGTGCTCGTGTCAATGGACTGAATGGTGTCAAAACTCCTGTGAAGTCAGTGGAGCTGCAACAGTTTAGCAAAGAATTCGGCACATAATGACGGTGCGCCACATTTGCCTCTCAGATCTTTATGGCAGATCTTGAGTCTGATAACCTAGTCTCCTTAAGGGTTTGCTCTAGCTCCCATTGAAGTCAGCGAGTGTCTTACCGTGGACTTCAGAGGGGACAGAGTCAGGCTCCAATGCATAGAGCTTCAGCTGGAGCCATTTGCGAGCTTCAGAAGGGAAATAGTAGGGCCCTGATAGTTCAGCACATGGGAGAAGATCTGAATATTAGCGTTAAGATCTTTCATCTGGGGGCAGAATAGCTGCCTGGCTAATTGTCAAATGATAGTGTTAAATGGTTAAACATTTGAAACAGCTTTGGATGTATGTTACAGCAGGGCCTGCTGTTTCATGAGCCATGCAAAAGCTCTGCAATAGAAATTTTCATAGACTAGACTGAACAGTGCTATTATATCATTTAGCCCAGCCCCCATGTGAGTGTAGGACTTTTACCCACAGTACATTCTGTACTATCTTGCAACTATATCTTTGTCCAGTCCTGTTTTAAATGTACCAAGCAATGGGGAATCCATACCTATCTTGGGAAACTAATACATTTCACTGACAGACATTTTCTCCTGCTATTCAGTCTAAATTTTCCACGTTCTTAATTTCATTCCATTATTGCTAATTATACCCCTTGTTTACCTCCCAAAGCTGCTAACCTTAGTTAATGGCATTCGCTCCCAGCAGATACTTGTAGAAATTTAACCTGCCTCACTGTCTTCTCGTTTTTTAATCAGTCTTTCCTCAGAAGTATTGTGTGTTTATTATGTGTGATAAAACATAATGTGTGTGTCTACATATTTATATGTATATAAATATAGAAAGTGGAAAAATAGTACCCAAAATACGAGGATGAATTTCTCATCGTTCCTTTTACATATAGCTTTGGCAAGACACATTAAGCAAAGGCAAAGTGTTCTACTGTATTTCTTTCTAGAGTCGTTTAATGATCTAGCCCAATACATATTAATAGATTGAAACATGCCTAACCTATTAAAACATTGCATATGTTTTAACTGATCAGATTCAGTTATAACCCAGTTATAAGCCTGAGTTTGAGCTGTTTCACACATTCTTGAAATATGTATCATAGTTGGAACATTTTTCCCACTGGCAGATGCCACAAATATGCACAAATTATGCATGCCAGCTGTGCATAACCTAGATTACCTTTATGAGCAAAGCAAGCTATTGAACGCCAGATTTCTGAGAGACTATTAAAGCAGGAAACTTGTGAACCTCTATAGATTCAACTGCTCACTTCAGGTAGGATAAAGTCCAAAAGTTTGGATGCTCAATGTGAATCTTTAGAATCAATAACAAAAAAACTTCCAATAACAGGCTAACACCTCAGTTTTCTGGCATTTTTTATTCTAATCATATGAAAATTACTGGAATAAACTACCATTCCCATCCTATTTCTGTATTTCAGAGGCAAAATGATACTTTGTGTTACATTATCCTTTAAAAAAAAACTCAGAAAAGATTTGATTTGGGGTTAGTTTTGCTGAAACCAGTTTGCCCATTAAAGTCTTATTCACAGTCCCATTTTAACCCCTATTAAGGAACTTTTATGGTTTAAAGTTGAGGAGCATAATTTGCACTGCACTAGGCAATTTTGGAAACCATGGGTTACAAAAATGTGTTTATTAGGGAAGAGGATCGAATATGGTTCCAACCTAATCACTCAGGAACCTTGCAAACACTGTCCCCAGAAGTATTGTGTGGAAGTGCAAACTCATACATCTATATTAGAAAACATCTGGTGGTTTCTACAACATGACAGGAATAGAGTCTCCTGTCTTGCACCAAAATCTAAATTTATGGGAGGAGAGGAATCTAGGCTTTGGGTCTTATGGAGCTACACCCCATACATTCTGCTGATACTCAGAAGGAAGGCAGAAATAACTGAATATAATTCACTATGATTCTCTGCCACTAATAAATAAATAAAAGGGCCCAATTTTGAGAGGTACCCCTCAGGTCCCATGGTAGGAGTTGAGAGCACACAGTACGTGCAAGAGGTGCTTAGTACTTCTTATGATTGGGTCTGATCGGTCCAGTCCTATACCCATTGAACTCAAGTCCCAGTACCAATGTACTAGACTCTCACTCTCTACTCATGCATCTGACTCCCATAGTATGTATTTACAGATTATATTTATATATATTATGTATAATTATAATGCAAATTATACCCATTTCCGTGCTATTTTTATGCATGTATAGGAAAACACACTGGCTTGTTTAGATTCAGAGTTGGTTGCTGTCACCCTTTCATTGACTTACTGCCTTTGGGGTTGGCTTAGGTGACATCTTCATCTCCGAAATATGCAGTCTATTTCATGAATATGCAACATTTATTTCATTGCCTTTGTTCCTGTGGACAAAAGAATCAGATAACTTTCAAAGTTAGTTTTAACTGTTTCTTTTTATTTCATCCATTCTCTGAGATATTCTTTCAACTTTATTAGAGTTTGACAGAAAATGAAATTCTCTTTCTAAAGAGTCCAAATTCTTCTGTTCTTTATATAAAAGTTTTCAGTTCTCAAAGCAGTCTTTTAAAATTAAATTACTTCTTAGAAAGTTGTTAGCTGAAATAATGTAAAAAAGTGTTGATTTTTGTAACAGTTTTTGAAAAGAAGATTCTTGTGTTCTGGAGTTGGATGAGTGTTTGCTTGCACACTGCCAGTAATTAATTAACATCCTATTAATATCAATATTCTATATTTAAATAGCTTCTTATATTAGTAATCAGTTATAGCATCAAATGACCTCGATATATTTGTACATTCAACATCTTACTATTCCTATAACAATAATATCAGGCATGTGTTATAAGAAGGTTTACATGTAGATCTGTTTGCAAACATTCATCTCAAAAGGTGTTAGCCATTTCAACACTTAAGAAATAAAAAAAAGTTTAAAATATCTCCTGACATGTTTTTCTCTAAAGTTTTTAAGAACACAAGTAAATTTTCTTGCAAGAGGCTGGGAGTTGGTGGAGCCCACTTTACCTAGATTTATTGCTCTGATAACACTCCCTACATTCCGTTCACATGCAGGTTTCTTCCTAAAACATGAATGTTTTACATGGTTTGTCTTCTTGATGTTATAGGAAAAGAAACCTTCCTGAATGTCTTTGATTAGCTTTATCATTTTGTAACAAGTGTGTGTATTATTTTTCCAAGCATTCTGGCTGTAGTGTTATCTTAATATTCAATAAAATTGCATACAAGGTTGTAATAAAAATGTTATAATATTCTTAATATCTCTTTAACATTGATATTAAGGTGTCTTCCCTAGAATATGCAAGCTGCTTTCGAAGCCAGTGCATTACCCAATGTTGGAAAAAAATTGTACTCCTTTTTTCTTTGACGCACAGTGCTTTTGAGATGCTAAAGTATAGATTCCATGCCGGGTGAGACTTTTTCCCCTTCAAGGTAATTAGCTGTTGGAATTCTGTGCCCCACAAGGTTTCAGCAGAGTCCATGTGGCTTAGATTTTGGAAGAGATATGGTCTGAGAGAGACTTGTCCTTGGAGTGAAAAGGGTATGATATTAAGAAGAAGACAGGAATTGTCACTGGGTTGTGTAGGACATGGTACCTTATGGTACCACATAATGGGTATCAATGAGGACAAAGCGGCTGTTGATACTCAAAGCATTGAGACAGAAGATATTGCAGAGAGTTGATATAAAATATGTGGAATGAGGCACAAAACTGTGTGAGGCAAGCAGAGACAGGCAGAGTGGGAACTGCTACAGAATCCAAGAGAACAACTGCAGTATTGCCAACCCCATGCATTCAAAAATCATGCGTCAGACCCCTCCCAAAATCACGAGATTGTCTTGAAAATCATGAGGTGTTTTCACAATAAAAAGTGAGCCATTGAGACTTGGCAACACTGCAAATGGGATAACATGGTTCTAGATGATTCCTTCTTATAGTACGGAGATGAAGTAATTGCCACGTTTAGAAATGAGAGAGCATTTTCCTCTTCATCATACTGGCAGGGACCTGGGCATAGTTCTACCTCTTTCTAAAGCAATAAACAGAGATCAGCTATCAAAATCTGGCAGACCCCTCCCACAATTTCTTGTCAGTGACTGGTTGACCCTAACCCCATGTTTCTATGCAATATGTTCTTGGAAACTGTTTTAATAATACTAATGTGAGTTACATGGGAATGTCTTGAATTTTCGGGACTTGCCTAAGGGGAAGAAAATCAATCCTAATCCATATTATTGAATCTCTTTTGGAAAGAACAAAGAATGGTAAAAATGCTGGACTTCAGAGTCAAAATGTCACATCTAAATTTTAATCTGTATTTTAACTCATTGTCAATCTTTGACAGCGGATAATGTATCCTTGAGTTATTTTATAATTTTACTCAGTGCGGTTGTGAAATCAGCCTGAAAATGCATGTTAGCTAAAGCAATGCAATAGTGCATGATTTGTAGCTTATGCAGCTATAACCATACGGATAAGCATAAAACATTTCCTCTCCCAGGTCTGAATATTTTAAAACTTCTGTTACAGCTGTGAAATCCATCTGCAGTAGGATGAATAAAAAGTTGATTTGCTTGCAGTTTACCTAAAAGAACCATTCTTGGTCTGCCAGGGCAAGCATACATCTTTAGAGTGGTACTAAATATATTAGCCTCTTTCCATATGCCTTTGAACGGTGGAATGATGAATCTGAACTACAAATCAAGAGTTAGAATCAGCTAAAAAGTGGCAGAGACTGATATAGAAGCCAAGTATTGATTTATTGTATAATGTCAAAGATTTTAATCAAAGGTTAAGGGGTTGTGAAAATGTGCAATGTCACATTCTGAAGTCTCAGCAGTTCAACATATTCACAAGCTCTGGGGCTTTTGCCCAAGTGACTTGTCTATTTGTCAGCTACGAAGAGGCTCACTTAAATTAATGCCTTACCTAAGGCTTAAGTATGTTCAAAGAACAGATATATTGTGCATATAGTGCATACACCTAATAAGAAAGTATTGAAATAGCTGATAGAATTGAATTATAACCTTCCTATAGAATTTTTTAACCATTCTATAGATTTAATAGTGAATTATATTCCTAGTATAGAATTCTATAGAATCATTTCTGTTTAAAAGGAACACAAACAAACAAAAACTCATACGGAAAATCTCATTCTCAATTAAATTCTGTAGTTCTAGAATATTTTCTATAGAACCCTATTAAACTAAATTTCCTTAGAAGCCTGTTGATTTCATCCCTGTTAATATCTATAGGAGTTGAAATGTGGTAGTATATTACTATTATTATGCACGAGAGACAAGGTGGGGAAGTAATATCTTTTATTGGACCAATTTCTGGTGGTGAAAGAGACAGGCTTTTGTGCTTACACAGAGCTCTTCATTATTATGCATGTTAATATAAGCCGTTATACTGATTAATAAAGATTACTATGCATCATTTTACATCAGTGCTACGGACAGTACTGTAAATGATTTACTGCACAGACCTCTCAACCAAATGTTTGACAAAGGAGGGGAGGTGTTAAAAGATTAAACTGACTGTGTTGCACGTCAAGTGTAGACATTTACAGTCTCAGCCATGTTTGTAGGCAGACCATGTCCACTTTGAAACCTACAGTAATAATTTTTCTGTTTCCAGAAAATACCTACAGTGCCAGGTAATTTGAGCTATCCTTGGTCTGAGCCATGCTTGGCTTGTGCAAAAGTATATTAGCAATAACGTAGTCTCGTTCATATCGGCGGGGGAGGAGGGAGAGAATTGCCTTGTTACAAGTTCATTACGCGCTGTAAATAAAATGCATACACTGAAAAAACCCACTTACATGAAGGTTGTGTCACAAAGCAGGAACAGCAAATATTCAATTGGGGCTGGGGGGGGAGCCCTCTCCTGTCCTTAAATTTGCTCTCATATGTATTAATTTAAATGTGACAAACAAGGAAACTCTGCCCATCCCCTGCCATTGCTCATCTCTCTGTTCAAGCCCTAGATACAAAGCAACAGAAGCAAAAACATCTCAAGAATAGGCAGGAGTGCCATTTTCCAAGTCTGTGCACAACCCCATGTATTTCACTGGATGTCCTACACACTCATCAAAGGGCAGAATTGGGCCCAGTGCATGTTAATTTTGTTCGCATTTCTTTGTGGTGTCTAAAAAGAAAATGTCTCCTTCTAGAAGCATTTGAGGATTGGTGGGTTGGGCTTCAGTGGCTCTTCCAGAGGCTGTGTAGTCGTTGGCATTGTTGTTTACAGTGCTGACATGCCTTTTATGACTTTTAAGATTACATTCAATAGGAACTTTCCATTGGCTTTAAATCAAGCCCTTAGCAGCCATCTGAGTTTGTTGGGTGTTAAATATTTAGGGAATGGATTTTAAACAAGGTTTAGAACTCAGGGACTCGATTCTGCCTTCAGATTACCCCCTGAAATTAGCAGGAGATCTTCGTGTACAGATCAGACCAAAATTGGGTCCCATGTTGGCAAACCGAAGCGAAATCCTTATGAAAGTACTGACTGTGCCTCGGCTGTCATGACTCTTCAAAATTTCAGTAATTTTCACCCATTTATAGGCTCCTCAACATACTAAATATATAATTTAAAACAAACCATTGGATTATTATTTTAATTTTAAAAATATCTCCACCCTAAATCCTTCGTAGGATAAATACTTAGCTTAAAAGGCAAAAAATCCTGTCCTTTCCTTCTTGTCTGTCCAGGATCCCAGATGCAGTTGCATTTATGCAGCCAATTAGTAGGGAGGGAGGTTTGTGGTGCCTCGCAGTGTATCCAGAAATCACCTTAATGGGATTGTTTTCCCCAGCCGGTGGGATCTGAGAGGTAGACTAGTGTGGAACCAAGGCTAGCGAGTCTTCTGCTATATGATCAACTTGCCACTGTGGAGTGTGAGGATACTGCAGTGCCAGATAGCACAAAGGGCTCTTCTTACACTGTGCAGCTTGTTGACAGCTTTTCCTTCTTGCCTGCATAGAACTTTTCATGCCCTAAGCCCACACTCAGACATGAAGCATGGCAGAAGAAGGATGTAGCCCCGACTAATATATTTCATGGATCAGCTCTAAATCCCTCCCACAAAGGATGGTCATAATTGTTTTATTATTATTATTTATTATTTCTTGATTTACGGCAGTACCTAAGCACCCAGTCAAGGACCAGTATCCCATTGTGCTAGGTGTAGTACACACACTTACTTAAAATATGTCCCTGCCCCCAAAGAGTTTACAATCTATATTTAAATCCTGTTACAATGTTTTTCTCTTTCTGCTTTCTGTTGCCAAAGCGTGTGGTGTTCATTGTATTCTTAACAGCATGTTTCAATTGATCACAGGAGGGCTGTGTCCTGGGTCCAGCGATCCCTGTATGGAGAAGCCTTGTCCAGGGGACATGCAATGTGTGGGATATGAAGCTAGTCGAAGGCCGTTCATCTGCCAGTGCCCGCCCGGGAAGCTTGGAGAATGTTCAGGTACAGATTCCCTCAAAGGAGTCACCAGGAAATACTTCAGTGTGATTTTCATATAAGCAGTGCTGCTGTTATAGCATAATAAAGACAATTGCTACTAAAGTCACTGGCAATTGTATATGCACAACATCTCTCAGGATCTGGTCTCACTCCATGTACTTAACAGTGTTGTAAAAGAAGCTGGTTGTGCAAATCTGGTGCTGTATACCTGATTCTGTTTGTGGACGTAAAACTACCATTGACTTAAATCTGATCAGTATGGTGCGCCAAATTAAAAAATGGGACATTTGAGAAGACAGTTCTTTCTAGAGAACTGCTGTGACAAAGCACTTTGGGAACCTTTAGGAGACATATTCAAGATTATTAACATCCTTAAAGTTTGGAAATTTTGTGATAAAAATACCCTGCTATCTTGAAAGGAACTTCTCTGGAATTTTGTAAATTTTGTTCCGCTTATGTTAAACAGCAAGGCTCCAGGGTCCTGACATAAAGTCAAGCAAACCATCTCCATTGACTTTGGTAGGCTTTCAAAAGGACCCAGTCAGAAATACACTTATGAGAGCAAATTCACCAGCAAATTCTGATTTCTGGTGCTCTGCTCAGGCTAAATCCTTCTCACCTTACATATGCCTATGAAGTCAATAGAACTTCTTGCCTGAGTATGGTGAGCTGGATTTTCCCCCTTACTAGGAAATTATTCTCCCCAGATCTATGGTGTGTGGTTTGCAATGGAGGTAAGTTTTTAATCAGATCAAAGGGTGCGTTTTATTTAAAAGTTTCTTCTTCATTAGCTGCACATGTTCTCTAATCAACTTCAGTTGCAATTGTAGGATAATTTCATATGTCTACTTATTTCAGAACATTAAAAATATGTATCTTCTCAAAACGCTTATTTCAGGGCACACTTCCCTTAGCTTTGCTGGGAACAGTTACATCAAATACCGGGTTTCTGAAAACAGCAAGAAAGAAGAATTCAGACTGGCTCTGCGTCTGCGAACCTTGCAAAGCAATGGGATTATAATGTACACCAGAGCAAATCCCTGCATAATTCTGAAGGTAATTAAAATGTTCTCTTTCCCACACTTATTTTCTTGATTATATGCTGCTCATTGGCTCTTGATTTGGGGAATGTTGTTCTCATTTCAGCTGTGGCTTGAGAAGATGAAGATTGATCTGTTTCATAGTAACAGGGGAAAACAGCAATTTCAACAAAAACAGCAAATAAAAAGCAGCGTGATATGCGTTGTAGTAGTCCTTTTCTTTGAATGTGGACTTTTGGGTGCTGTATCTAACAGGACCATTGTATAAGACTAAGTGCAAGAGCCGATCTACTTGAGATGTAAAACCTGACCATTCAGATTATTGTGTGTTCTAAACCACACTTGTTGAAAAGGTTGTTTTTTCCCCTGCATCTGTGTGATTGGAAAATATGCCTTCACAGCACTGAATCGCGGTTAATTTAGAAAACAAAATGTTTTTTGAAATAATTTCTCTGGCTGAATGAGGTATCTTATGGAATCAGTGAATTAAAATTATTCTTCTAGAGAGCTGGGGGGAGGTGTAGATATCTAATATATTGAATGAATTCTCCATGCCTTTTGACTCTTTGCTGTTCTGTGGAATGGCCAGATTTCTGTTGAGTAGGTTAAAAGAGGAGGATAAACAGTTCCACAGTCTCTGTGTATAATATTTCTGCTGGGATCCCTAAGGCACTGAATGAAGACAATGTGACTGATTGTATCTTTTCCACGTCCTGTAAGTCAGCAGTGGAAGAAATGGTACAAAGCCTTTTGTATTTTCAATTTTTAATCTGAATGTTCAGGTAATTTAAAACAGCTACAGCAATTTTTAATGTACAACAAATATCTCTTTAGCCGCTGTGCTTAAATAGAAAAAATATTTCATGAGCAAGAGTATAGTGTCTCACTGGGGGAGGAGAGGCAGTGAGAGCAGGGAAATCTTAGCACAGCTCAGGTTTGTATGAGACATAACTGAGTCCTAAATGTTTGGAAATGTAAAAAAGGCCATTGCTTGAATTTTCAAATGTCTTTTGTCCAACAAAAATGAAGCCTGGAAGATCTTGTCTGAATTCTTCATGATGGTTGTAACCTGAGTTAGCAGTCCATTTTAGGGTGTAAGCTTAGAAAGGTACTTACAACAAGCAAATGGCCTAGGTGAAAGATGCCAGTTGAAAACTGCTGGAGATTACAGAGAGACAGACTGAAGTGGGATGACAGACTGAAGTAATGATAAGGGAGTTTGAATTGTTACAATCTAATGTACAACGTTACTATCATAAATGAATCAGAGCATAGTAAAAACAAATTCTTCCCATTTAGTTATTAGAAAATTATGGACGTTGTACCATACGTCTTTCGTCTATACATCTATCTTTACAAGGCAGATTTTTTTGTATAAGCCTTGAATTTTAAGGGCAGTTTTGAAAACAAATAAATTCTGTTTTGTGAGGCATCTACCACATTTTTGGACTCTGGAAAATAATAATAGCATACAACATTTGGAGCTATTTTAAGAAATCAGGCTTAAATTATGTGAATAAAAAAGATGTGAAACTATAGGGTTGTTTGTGATCATTTAAAATGGCATGGTAATTTTCATAGAGTAATGATGTTAATCCTAGTTTACAGAACAAATTTCAACTTCAGATGCATTTAAGTAAACCAAAAACAACAAAATTGAAGTGTCATTTGGATTACTCAATCTTTTTTTTTTTCTGTTCTAATTTCTTTTTCTATAGTTCAGTGATGCAGGATTCATAACGAATATAACTGCTACATTTCCCTGCAGAGATTTTTCTTCTTCAGTGTTGGACATAGGAATTCACATACACAAATTTATTAACTCCAGTAAAACAAAACTACATTAAAAGAACATTAGTAAGGTTTCAAAGTCAAGCGCTCTAAGTTAGGAAATACCAGAATGAAGTTTGCCTTTGTAACTTTAATTTAGCTCCTTTACATGTATGTTTTCTGAGACAATCTTTAATTACATGAACACATGCTATTTTTCCACAGGCCCCCTGCCTCATTCAGTGCACAGAATGGGCAGTACTCGCTTAATGAAGAGTTATTCAACATTTTGCTTTTTATTCATTTTTCAGAGTGTGATCCCATGCCTTGTTTACTGCAAACTAGTCTACCCCTGCTGTGAAGACTGAATTATTAATTTCCTCACGATCCTTTTGATGGTGCTCCAAACTTATAGTATCTGAGCACTTCATAAATATTCATTTATTTTCGCAACATCCCTGTCGATGAGTGGGTATTACCTCTGTTTCACAGATGGAGGCAGAGAGATTAAGGTCAAAAGTTTCTATTAATTCTGATTGCCCATGTTGAGACACCTAGGACCTGATCTGTCAGCATGCTTAACATTATACAACACTTTATATGTTCAAAGCACAGCTGCCATGCAGCTCCGAGTTTTTTGCATTCTGCGATTCAGATTCCAGAGTCTCAAATCACGTACCCATATAATGGGGAACACACATTTAGTGACCACCTGTGAAAAGTTTGGTTTCAGTGCTTTGCCTAGAATCACATAGGAAATCTGTGACATAGGCAGGAATAGAATCCAATGCCCAGGTCACCAATTTCCAAGTCTTTACTCCACAGTCCGAGGGTGCTAGAGGTTTCCAAATAATAGTTTTTTAACCTGGACAAAACGATGTTTTTTCCCTAATCTCCTTGGAAATGGCTGACCCATTCTGGCTGAAGTGTTCCCAGAAAAATTCAGCCTGAAGCAGGCACTCATAATAAAAAAATCTTCAGCCTAAATAGTTGAAGTTTGATAAAGGTGTAAGAAACTGGAAATAGGGTCGTCTCATGATGGGAAGTTTTGGGCAACCTTAACAACGGATGACTCTACCAGCCCTGTCTGTAATACATATGCAATATAGAAACCATAATGCCACATTTATATGGTGTCTATCATTCAAATGGATCACACATTTAGTTAACATTACCAACAGGGGCTTGGATGCTGTGGTGATAGACACTTTAGAAAACCTAAAATAGAGAGAAAGCATGTTCCAGTGGTTAAGGTCTGATACCAAGATCTGGATTTATTTCCCTGCTCTGCCATGGACTTTCTGTGTCGTCTTGGGCAATTCACTTTAGGGTAAAATTTTCAAAGCTCCATTAGCCCATTTGATACTTAGGCTTCTAAGCACCTAAGTCAATTATAACAGGACTTAGGCTCCTAAATCACTTAGGCCCCATTGGAAAAATTACGCTGTCTGTAAAATGAGTGTTCTGAGGTTAAATGTATTAAAGATTGTGAGCCACTCAAACACTATAGCATGCTGGTCATATGAATATCTAATATTGATAGGCTAGACAGGTCTCTAAATGTGAGGGTGTTATTCAGAATATTTGAGTATTGCTTTCAGTTAAGTTAAACATGAGGAGATGCTTTTAAAGAAGGGGATATGGGATTGAGCCAGCAGTGTTCACAGCACTCTGTCCCCAATCCAACAAAGCATGTAAACATTTGCTTAACTTCATGCACATTAAGCCAATGAGACTATACACTTGCTTAGTTTTAAGCACATGCTTAAGTGCTTTGCTGGATCAGGGCCACACTTCTCAGCACTTCATAGAATCAAGCCCTAAATGAGGGTAGAAAATAGAACAGTTTTGAGGTTACCAATTTTAGGGCTTTGTGTGAAACTCACTTGAGGCCAAAAAGGATATTTAGGACATATTGTGCCATTGATTTTTAAATAGGCCTTCTCCTCCACAACTGATATCTACTTAAAAATTGATAGCACAATATGGTCTTTAATGTTTAAATGACCATCTTAATTTTGGAAGCTGATATTTTTATGATAACTTGAGTGATGGAAAGGCTTTATAATCGTAACACAGGGTCCTTCTTCACTGCATAATCAATTTAACTGAACAAACTGCTTGTCTACCATCCTTTTCAAAGCTTACTAGTTACAGTATGTTGACATAATAAGGGTGTTATTTATTTTATTGTTTCAAATGAAGCAACTTATCCATCGATTTAGAGAGGCTAACCGTTCTAAAAGTAAATTCTTTTAGATGTGTACCTCCTGATTTTAATTGGAGCAAAATGAGATACAGTTAAATTGCATTTTTCCTAGGAATGATTACACATGCAGAGAACTGCATCATGTGTTCCTTTCTCTTGTGTAACATCTATCAGAGAAAATTAATAAGGTTAACCAACATTAGACCATTTTGGATGAGAATCCTCATTTAAATCCCACTTGCTTTATAAAATCAAAGAGATTAAAAAAATAAAGACTGATTTCTCTGCCATGCAATAAACATAATTGTGTTATGGCACTCATATTTTTTCAGTCTAGGCCATCAGTGTGAAACTTTGCATGGCTTAGTAAAGTGAATTTTATACATTTTAACATAATACACCAGCATCATCTTATGCTGGATAAGATTGAAGCCTGGATGTGATCCGAGGTCTTGCTGGATTTGAAGCAAATGATATTTCAATATTGAATATGCCATTTTACACAAAAGAACCTGAAATGTAATCCCACTAACAAAATATTTCCCTAGCTAGATCAGTAGGCACCATATTGTATCCATGGTATGTGATTACAGATGGACTGTGCAAGCCTAAAGAGGTCCCAGAAGGACCATTTGATCATTTTATTGTCTGTGTTGATATACAAATGTGGATGTTAGCCAAGCCTCTTTGCCAGGCTAATATTTTAATGTCATTTACAATATTCGTGTATCACCCTTTGGAAGCACCTCTGTACCTCTCTGCCCATTTAACGTATTTAATGAGTTTTATATATTTGCATGCTAGGCCATACGTGTGTCTCCAAATGTATGTGGACATTACAGCGCATGTAAGGAGAGATACAGGGAGGTAGGTTGTCTTCTGAGGTAGGAAGCAATCAGCTGTTCAGGAATCACCAATTTAAAGAAACACTGGCTGCCCTGCTGTGAATCGAAAGCATCCCCCTTTAATTTGATCAGAACGGGTCTGCACTGCAGTGCCGCAGACTGTACTACCACAGGATGGCACTGTGTGCACCTCGCCGTATGCGAAAAAACATCCCCGGAGGCTCAGTTCTGAGCTGAAGTCCCAAACCTGTAAAGGGTTAGTCCCACCCATCAGCCCATTTAGACACAAAGGAGTAAAAGCTATTTGCATGGGAATCTACAGAACCTGGACTTGAGCATCACCTTTTTTGTGGTGCAGTTTACTCCTGCCTATGTGCCTATCAAGTAACCTGGGTGGGGCAAGGTCTCTCCTGCCCTCAGCCCCTCCTCACCCACTTGCTCTTAGCATGTAGCTCCTGCTCTGACCACTGCAGCGGAAGTCACAATTTGAGCAGGACACCTTACTTCCCTCACAGGCCACATTAAGGGCTGTAACCATCTGTCTGTCTATCTAAGGTACTTTATGGCCTCCATCCCTGTAGTATGTGAGCATCTCAGAATCTTTAATGTATTTATCCTCACACCATTCCTGTGTGGTAGGCCTATTTTCCCCATTTCCCAGATGGGACTGAGGTAGGCCTATTATCCCCATTTCCCAGATGGGACTGAGGCAATACGGTCACACGGGAAGCCTGTAGGAAAGCAGGGACATAACAACAGTCATACTGGATCAGACCAACTGTCCATCTAGTATCCTGTCCTCTGACAGTGACCAATGCCAGATGTTTCAGAGGGAGTGAACAGAACAGGGCAATTATCAAATGATCCATCCTCTCATCCACTGCCAGCTTCTGGCAGTTAGAGGCTTAGGACACGCAGCGCACGGGATTGCATCTCTGATCATCTTGGCTAATAGCCACTGATGGACCTATCCTCTCTGAATTCTTTTTTGAACCCAGTTGTACTTTTGGTCTGCACAACCTCTCCTTGCAACAAGTTCCATAGGTTGACGGTATGTTGTGTGAAGTAGTATGTTATTTTGTTTGTTTCAAACCTGCTGCCTATTCATTTCATTGGGTGACCACTTATTCTCTTTCTCCACACCACTCATGAATTTATAGCCCTCTATTATATCTCCTCCCTTAATTGTCTCTTGTTCAAACTGAAAAAATCCCAGTCTTTTTAATCTTTCCTCATATGGAAGTTGTTCCACATCCCTAATAATTTTTGTTGCACTTCTCTGTATCTTTTCCAATTCTAATGTATCTTTCTTTAGATGAGGCGATCAGAACTGCACACAGTATTCAAGGTGTGGGTGAACCACAGATTTATATAGAGTCATTGTGATATTTTCTGTCTTATCTATCTCTTTCCTAATGGTTCCTAAAATTTTGTTAGTTTTTTTGACTGCTGCTGCACATTGAGATCTCTTTCTTGAGTATTTAGACCCCATCATTTTGTATGCATAGTTGGGATTATGTTTTCCATTGTGCATTACATTGCATTTATCAACATTGAATTTCATCTGCCATTTTGTTGCCCAGTCACCCAGTTTTGTGAGAACCCTTTGTAACTCTTCGCAGTCTGCTTGGGACTTAACTCTCTTGAGTTATTTTGTATCCTCTGCAAATTTTGCCACCTCACTCTTTTCCCAGATGATTTATGGAAATATTGATCTACACTGGTCCTAGTACAGATCCCTGGGGGACATCGCTATTTACCTCTCTCCATTCTGAAAACTGATCATTTATTCCTCCTTTGTTTTCTGTCTTTTAACCAGTTACTGATCCAAGAGAGGACCTTCCCTCTTATTCCATGACAGTTTACTTTGATTAAGAGTCTTTAATGAGGGACCTCAAAGGTTTTCTGAAAGTCCAAGTATATTGTATTGACATGTTTGTTTACCCTCTCAAAGAATTCTAATAGATTGGTGAGGTATGATTTCCCTTTACAAAAGACGTGTTGACGCTTCCCCCAACAAATGATGTTAATCTGTATGTCTGATAATTCTGTTCTTTTCTATAGTTTCAAATAATTTGCCTGATACTGAAGTTAGACTTATTGGCATCGAGTTGCCAGAATTGCCTCTGAAGCCTTGTTTAAAAATTGGCGTCACATTAGTGATCTTCCAGTCATCTGGTACAGAGCCTGATTTAAATTACAGGTTACATACCACTGTTAATACTTCTGCAATTTCATATTTGAGTTATTTCAGAACACTTGCATCAGTACAGCCTGGTCCTGCTACTTAAGTAAGTAGTAACTTACTACTGTTTAATTTATCAGTTTGTTACCAGTGATTTGTTGCAGATCTCCAAGTCCTAGATTAGTGCCTTATCCTCTGGACCATCCTTCGTCTCTTCCAGTCTTGCCCTGCGTGTGTTTTTCATTAAATGAAATGGACACAAAATTTCAGAAAATACAGAGGAGCTGTAATATTAATATGAATAACATAAATGAATGAATAAACATGAAGAGGGAAGAATAAAATAGATGAAAAACAAAGGAAAGAGAAGATCAAGCTACAAAAGAAGATACATAAAACATTTTTAAACTCTAGGTCCTTTAAAACATTGTCTTCCAGATAAAAGCTGTGTATTGTTTGCCCCAAGAGTATGTGTATATATTTAGATAGATAATTGGAAAAGCATGTTACATGGATACCGGTAAAAGGTATGTCCATAATGGTCCTGTCAGGGTATAATGGGCCTTATGGGAGTTATATGTATATAATATGCAGGAGAATAGACTCCATAGTAAATGTAATAAAAGCCTTTAGGGAAAGAATTATATTTACCCTTCTTTCTGTAATGGCCACCTTTCAAAGCACCACTTCTTCCCCCCTGTCCTTCTTCTTATATTTTGTATTTAGACCATGGCAGGCCAAACTTTCAAAACTGCCTGTCAAAACTGCTCTGACAAAACTGGTGTGTTTATTTGTTGCATGGGGAAAAATAAATCGCTGCTTCTTAATTTAAAATAACCACATAGTAGTTTGTTGGGCCATCTAGATGATCAAAAGATTCCTCCTCAATTGATAGCATAATAGGATAGCTTTTAATTTAAATTAGTTTAAGCCCCCCTGCGATAAGACTTTGAAATGGAAGGTGGTTCCAGACTTATTCTTATATATACCTCTCAGCCTCTTTCTTTATTGAGCTTTCGGAGTAGAAGACCACACTTGAGATTTCTAAACTCTATCAGTTAAATTTGTTGGGTTAAAAACATTCCCTATTTTCCTTAATCCCATCAGACTACAACAGTTTTGTATGATCAAGGGCTTTTAAATAAAAAGTTGTTCATGATAAACTCATAAGGCCAAATCCTTACCCTCTTCCTCTGCCAATTTCATCTGCTAGGCCTCACTCCTGCATGTAAAGCAGCTGAAGAGAGTCCTTAGTTGGCATACAGCCAACTTATTCAGCTCTGTGCCTTCACCCTCCGAGTGCTGGGCAGTGGAACAGCCTTTTTAGAGCCATTGTCTGCCAACATGAATAAGAGCAGGCCCATTCAAAGTTACAGGCCAAATCTGGCTACTCTCAGAGTTAGAGGCTGCAGGGGGTGGGGCCTACAGCTGGTATAGAGATTGGCCATAACTGAAGATTCAGTCCATCTCCTTGTCCCAAATATTTTATCTAGATTTCCAAAGCCAGGAAAGTCAAAAGAAAATTAGTATCAAGGAGTGGGGCAATCTGGAGTATTCGCTTTAATATTTCGTATGGCACTTTTGTGCGAACTCAAATGCAGATTGACGTGACAAGGAAATAATTCTTGTCTGGTCCGTATGTATTCCTCACTTTAGATGGGCAGGGGCTTTGCAATTCTTACTATGCACTATATAAAGTTTACATCTGAGACTTCCAACAAATGACTAATACTAATATTAATAAAACTGTTATTACAAAAGCTGTTTGACCTTGGACTCTTTCTAAATCCCAGTAATTATGAAGTTGGCCCCAAGAATTTTCTAGGGCTTTATTGGACCAGTTACCCATTAAATTTCACACCCCCCAGTCATACAACTTCCTTATGTTTGACTTATTGAGGGGTCCGCACCGTCTCTATTCAGCCCGCGATACCGACGGGGTGAATGAGTCCGATAACGGAACACTTATTTGGCGGGAGGGGGAAGGAAAGGCAGACAGACAGACACAGAGGGAGTCCTTTGAAGTCACAGGAGCTCTATGGAGCAACGGAACTACAGAGGCTCATGAGTTAGGGTAGGGGTAGCCTTGCGGTTGCAGTCACTTCGCCTGTCCATTGAGTCACTAGGCTCAGGCAAGCCCCCCTTGCAGTCGACTACACACTGGTCATCACCAACAAGGCTCTCAGTGGAATCAGAGCATCTGGAACTTGCCTTAATCCAAGACTTGGTCAATGGCTCATAAATCTCTTGTTCATTCATACAATGACACACGTTCTATGTTCAATTCAAATTCACCTTTTATTGGGGTTTCTTTCTCTCACACAAGTTGTCTCCCCTTATTCTTTTACAATTCCTTAAACCCAGAACTTAACACTTAAGACTTAAGACTTAAACAGCTAATCATACTAACACAAATACACCAAACAAAAACTTAAAGACTTACAACTATACCTTACAACTAAACAACATTTGATTTATACCACATAAATGGATGGACTCAGTTGCAACAAAAACAATAAATAGTTTATGGCCAAATTTCCTTACTCTTTATGTTCCTGGGTTTTCGTGCAAGTGGAACCTCTATCGCTTTCACACCCAGGTTATCAGCCCTAATGCCCTATCTTCCTATTTTGAGCAGCGAGCTGGGGAGAGGCGAGACTGTTGATCAGACCTTCTACTCGGCGCAATTCTGGTGCACCCTTGTTGCGATACATGGCTCGTCCAATTTGCCTTTGTCTAACAACCTCTTTTTATTCTCCACGCCAGCATATTCACTTGCTTAAACCAATTGTGAGTTCTGGCTACTGTCCAACCAGCAAGTCCCACGCCCATGAGGGGACTTTTGCCCTTCTGTGGCAAGTTACACGCCTTGGGGTGACTAGTGTTGCTGGACAGGTTCTCTGCTGTAGTAGATTCTATTTCTTAACTGTCAACAGGTCTTACTTCATCTTATCTGCTGATGAGTTTCGATTCCTGATTGCTAAACTTTCGGGAACAACTTGTGTTTTGTGATAACTGCCTTTGTTGCCTGAGCATCCTCCATGCTGGTCTGCAATTACTAATAAAATGGCCTCGGGGCACACATACATTACATGCTTTACAGACGTCGATTACTACACAGATGAAAGTGAAAGGCTAACGCACCATGTAGAGCCAAGCAACACACAGATAGACACACATTTCAATGAGTGTATCTGGTGCCTAGAGGGATGTGGGGTTCACAGAGTGGACCACTGTTTCATAGAGAGAATGAGTGCCTCGTGGGCACCACCCCTCTCTTTCACTGATCAGAGGAAACCCTTTCCCATGCATCATTGCACAACATCCCATTGCCAACTACAATTGTTTACATGCAGAAATATTTAGTTACTTGTCATCGTTCTGCTGATGATGTCCAGTCCCTGGGAGCTGCTTTGGTTTCATCTGCTCCTCCTTTTATCTAGCAGTAGGTACCAGAGACAGGTAGGCTGACACTTCTTTCTTGTTTCCAGTGCTTTCCATGCTCTTCTTCATTATGATAGGCCTGTTGAAGTGGCTGGACTCAAGGAGGTGGAGCCAGCACCATGTGGCTCATTGCCAGCTCTCTGGGTGCTGCCCAGGCCATGGTTTGAGAACCTCTAGAGCAGGTGACCTACAGTCAACACCCTTGGTTTCTGTACTCAACTCTGCAACAGTTTGTGTTTTGACATATGGTGGCCCATTTCACTTTTCCTCCTCAGCTTACCCATAGGTAAAATAGATATTATGAGCTAGATACAACCTGGGTTGATGCCAGCTTCTGTCTATGTAAACCAGCACAAAGAGTCTTCTTAGCGGAATGTCTGCTGGATGGAATGCCGTGGAAGCACACAGCATCTGCATCTTATGTGGGGGGTAAATACTGGGACAGAGATGTCCCAAAATGGGGCTGGGCTGGGTAAATACTACTTAGGGAATGCGATAAAGCACAGTGCAGGTGCTATTCAAAATAAAATAGTATTATTTTATACAGTAACAACCAGTGGAAACCACCTAACTTATTTTCACCAGTAACCTAACCTAGATTTGAACACAGGTCTCTAGGTCTAAAAGGGAAAGTTCATTCTGCCCGCTGTCTGTTTCTCCCCCTGATGCTACATTAGTTGAGGCCTGAAGGCTATTTTCCTTTCATTGTGCTATACTAGAGCTGAAAGCTGACACATCTCTATTACAGGTGCACACTCTGTGTGGCTTTTAAGGGACGATGAAGTACTGGCAGCTGTTAAATCGGAGGCTGGGTTGTCACTTGTATCACTTTGCTGCAGCAGAGATGGTGGGCCTTTCCTCACAGCAAAAAGATTGTGCCTTTGAAGGACCAAATTTAGTGTGAAATAAAAGTAAAACAATCACAAGGGTTTTTAAAGTGTGTGGGTCCAGTGAAAGCTTTAGCACGTTATGGGAAATAGTGCCCAACTCTGTCAGTCATTTTAAAGTTCCTCGTGTTCTTTGGGTGACACTTACAACCTTTGAATAAACAGTTAATCAAGGAAGCCAATCTTTATGCTCTGGATTTGGGGGACCAAGAACTTCATTTTCTCCACAGTGCTGGCAAGAATTCTCTCTTCCAGAGCTTCAAGTTCAGGGAAACCCAAGCATAAGTTTCCACATTTCACTGTTTATGTACTTGCACTGGCCTCATCACCTAGTATCTGGGCACCTCTCAATCTTCAATGGATTTTATGTTCACAACAACCCCTGTGATGTAGGGAAGTATTAACTCTGATTTACTGATAGAGAATTGATTCCTAGGATGGATCAGATGACTTCCCCTACTGTCACATAGGGAATCTGAAGCAGGAATCAAACCCAGGTCTACTGAGTTCTAGTCCAGTCTTCTAGCCACAACAGCCTCCCCCTTCAACCCCCGTAACATTAGTGTGATCCAGCCAGCCCCTCCCTTCCTCTGCAGCCAGCCAGACCAGGAGCAAGAGGAACACTAATAAATAATAAAATTTGCCATCAATAAATCCCCAGCTGCCTCAAGGGGAGGGGGGAAGAGGAAACTAGACCAAGTGTGACCTTTACATTGTGATGGTGGTGATGATGATGTTTAAATTAAAGGTTGAGACACCACAGTGATGAGCTCAGCACAAATATGAGGGAAGGAAAGAAAATAGAAACTATCTGGCAGCTCTTGCATTTTCCTTATGGAAGCTAGAGTGCAGTGAAGTAAACTGACCAGGGTTTCACGCTCAGTTGATAGAGGGGAGTGAATTTGTGACATTAGGAAAATCTTCTCAGTGAAAGCTACGGGGATGCAGATTCTTGTGGCCTGACAAATGTAAACTCCATTAAACTTATTCATTCATATTAGCACCAAGAGCCCCTAGCTGAAATTGGAGCTCCATTGTCCTAAACACAGGCACTGTACCAACATATAGTGCAGGACAGTCCCTGCCCCAAAGAGCTTCCAGTCTAAGTAGACAAGAATGACACATGATGGGAGGGGAAACAGGCACAGAGGAGATGAAGTGACTTGCCTAAAGCCACATGACAGCTTGGAATAGATGACAAATGTCCCAGCCCAGTGCCCTTTGCACTGTATTACACCATCTCTCTCTCTCCTCTAGTGTGAAACTTATTTATATTTCCACATCTACTGTACAGTAACAATGTGTGTCTGTGTGGTGTTGTGAGAGGGTGAATGGTCACTACACTGTGCTGCAATATTCATGTAAAGTATCAGAACAGTTTTAAAGGACACACATTAAAAAAAGTAAGATCAATGTTTTAAGCAGTTTGGTTTTTGCTTTTACTCTCACAGATTGTGGACGGCAAGTTGTGGTTCCAGTTGGATTGTGGAAGTGGCCCGGGAATCCTGGGAATTTCTGGCAGGACTGTTAATGATGGCAACTGGCACTCAGTCTTCTTGGAGCTCAATCGGAATTTCACAAGCCTGTCACTTGATGATAGTTATGTGGAGCGGCGCAAAGCCCCCCTCTACTTCCAGACTCTGAGTACAGATAGCTCTGTCTACTTTGGAGCCCAGGTGCAAGTGGATAACGTCCGGAGCCTGACTGACAAGAGGACAACCCAGGTCTCAAGTGGTTTTCAGGGCTGCCTGGATTCCGTTGTCCTGAATAACAATGAACTGCCGCTCCAAAACAAGCGCAGCAGCTTCGCAGAAGTTGTTGGCCTGACTGAACTAAAGCTTGGCTGTGTTCTGTACCCTGATGCATGCGAGAGGAATCCTTGCCAGAATGGAGGGAGCTGTACTAGTTTGCCATCTGGTGGTAAATGTCTTGAATTACATTTTTCATTTTTGGGAGGGTGATGGGGAGGCATCTGTCTGACTCATTCAGTCTATTGTGGGGGTGTTGTAGCCTTATTGGTCCCAGGATACTAGAGAGACAAGGTGTGTGAGGTATATCTTTTATTGACCCATCTTCTGTTGGTGAAAGAGACAAGCTTTCATGCTACACAGAGCTGAAGAAGAGCTTGAGAGCTTGTCTCTTTCACCAACAAAAGTTTATCCAATAAAAGATATTACCTCTTTTTTTTATTGTCTCTCACTAGTCTGTGTCACAAGTCTTTCTGTGCAGAAACATACTGGAAAAGTCTTATAAACTCTATAAAAGCCTTTTAGGTTTGGCAAAGTTTACAAAAGCTGCCCGCTTCATAACTAACAACTAGATGGCATTCACCCTTCTCACTATTAGAATTCAAGGAGGAGATTGTCTTTTACTAGGTGTTGCTATCATCCTATTTATATAGACACCAACAGCATGACAATTACTGCTCAACCGAGGCTTTCAAAATCAATTTAAAGCAACAGAGGTTGCAAACAAAGATGCTGATACCCAATATCTATCACAGATTGAACAATACAGTTGTTCTTCTGTATATGTTAAACTGGCACACATCGTTCTGTATATTAAATTGTAAGCCTATGGCATTATAAAACTAAAAAAAACCAAATCCATGTGCATTAGTCCCATGGAGAACTAAATAATTCAGGATCTTGGTAATGGGGCAAAACCGTTAGGTCATTGATTTGAATCGCACCTGTATTGGAGGTGACTGTTCTTTTCTAGTGGCAGTTTGGCAGCTCGTGTGAAGTGGGTGTGGTAGCATCAAGCTAATTCTTAATGAGCAGGTTCCAAATTAAAAGAAAAAGAAAAAAAGCGCTGAAAGACATGGTAGTCCTGTCAGTGAGAGAGAGGGCTGAATGGTTATGGAGACAGATCTCGTTTCTCAGGCTGCACCATCCCAGTTAGAGTTTGCAGCACATGGACAAGGAAGCTTTTTTTCTGACATGTACAATTCAGTGTTTCATTTTCCATATCTCTCAGTTTGGCACCCCATGCCACACCCCTTCTGTGGCCCTACAGAGTCCCAGGGCCTAGTCATCAGCCTCCTGCTGCTATTGGCTAGACGAGCTTCTCTGAGACTGACCCCTTTTTCCAGTCCCTCATCCATTCATACATCTAGGCAGGGTTCCTCTAGGCAGCATCCACTGACTCCTTGGACTCCTTCTTGGACCCTACACTCCTGTCCCCTGCATTTTCATTCTTTGTCCCCTGTAATCTATTGATTTCAGGGCTCAGTAGCCTCTTCTTCACTTGAGAGGAGGAAGCCTTTCATTGTCTTTGTGGGCCCCACCCATCGATCCAAGTTATTAGACAGGCTGGCACTTTTCCCAAACACCTGTTAGTAATGATGTTACTTAGCATCTATTTATTGTTTCTCAGTCCAAGATCTGCACAGACATTAAATAGTTCAACTGAACTATTCACTTTTAGAAATGGAAGGAAATCTGCAGGAAACTTGCACACTCTGGTGTCTTTCCCTCTGTAAAAACAAGCTTGTTCTTCACCAGTGTTGCAAGAAAATAAAGGAGCTGATTTTTGGCTTCCACAGGGAGGAGATCGTAAGCACTATCCCTAGTGCTCTTATGCAGAAAGCAGCCATAACTGGTCTTTCTGTGCTCCCGAGCATATCAGAGGGGAGCACTGAATGGCCTCCAGCCATCATCGCTTGTGCAAGGTACCTTCTTCAACAGCTCTGCTAGTAGGAGTTTTAATTTGGCCCTGCTGCCATCCCACCATCCTTCCTAATTTGCCTTGGTTCACAGCAAATAAGATCAAGGTAGAGTCGGAGAAGCTGTAGACTTTATGGTCAATGGAAGAAAGTTCAAAGATAGTTGCAAGAAATGGAGCCACAGCAGTCACATTAACGAGGCATATCAGTATTAACACCAATCATGGCAATAGGACTTTGAAGTGCAGCATGCAGACATGTTGCAGCTTCTGTATGTGTAAGGTTTTTACCTGAGAACGTAAGGAAAGAAAACAAAATAAGCAGCATATAACAGGGGGAAAAAAATAATTCTGTGTGAAAAAAGGCAGTGGTATTTGAGAAACTCCTAAATAACATTATTTAAATCCCTAGGGAGTAAAGATGAAACTTTAACTCAGATTCCATATATAATAAATTAGGTCAAGTATTCGCCAAGTTAGCAAGCTGGGGAGGGTAGAAATTGTGCTTTCTATTGATTTCACTTTGGTCTATTTACAGTATTGCTCAGCAATTGCATGGTGAGTAAATTGAAACCTTTCTAACAAATCACTTCATAGTAATTCTTTTTCCCAACACCGTATGTATTGCCAATTTATATCAGGGCAATGCAGGGAATGCATACAGCTCCAAACGTTGGGTCCATTTTATTATTAGAAAAACATAAACGGTTCAATTCAAAGTAATTTACTCCTGGAATCCAGGCGCTGAAGTTATTTAGACTTGCATACATTATTGGCTACAAAGAGGAGCGAATGCCCAGAGGGGATATTTCAGCTGTCTCTAGTTAAGAAATCTGTTTGCTCTTTTTACTGTTTCAGCAATATATGTAAATAAAGGATGGTTAGAGTACCATAATTTCAAAGAAGTGGGCCCTAACTATACTTCAGTGGCTCTATAAACTAGCCACTGTGACAAGTCATGACCGTTTCTTTTCCACCAGGCAAAACACTTCTGTTAGTGTGAGCCATCCTCAGTATATAAAAAGAGCATATCATTAAACTGGGTTGAAAGGAGAACCCTACACCATGTCAAATGCAAGTTAGATAACCACAAATTGTAGCATGCTTTTAGGGACGGCAGAACATTGTGTTTGCTGGCACAGATGGTAGCAGCCACAATGAAGTTAAAATAAAATAAACAAAGCTTAATTTTTAACTTAGGAAAGGAAATGGCAGCTTTTCTTCAGGAGGAAAAGCACACACAAATATATTTTGCTACCAAAGGGACCCAATTCTGGTCCAGTTCAGACAATGACTATAGGGATAACATAGCAGCCACCTAAAGGCCAGAGCTTTACATAGGACCTTACTCATTGAAGTCACTGGAACAAGGTGCTACTAACTATGAAAATGGGCATCAGAATCTGTTCTAAAGTGAGCAGTGTTCAGCAAAAGGGTAAAATTTAGTTGGATAAATTTTGAATTTGAATTTTCCAGAGTCATCTGTATACAATGGTAGGGTCCCTTTTCCTATAATAATCCTTCTGTGATTTACAGTGAAATTAAGAGAAAAACAAGAGACTCAGATTTTCAGCGATGACCAAACATTGTGACATCAAAGAGTCATTGGCAATGTACCAGGAGCCATGGGAGTTGTGCCCAATTTACATATGATTTGCATAAATTATTTGAAATAAATGCAGACTCCATAACGCTACTCCTGACATGGTACCTTCCTCCTGAATAGAAGTGGCTCATTGTGTCTGTTCACCAGCAAGAAAACCTGCATTTGGTCAGCTTTGGCTTTACCTTGCCATTACAGGAAGAGAGCAGCTTTGGATGCATTTCAGGACTTGACAGGCTGCAGTGGCCCTCAGGCCATGGTTTGGGCACCTCGAGAGAGAGAGAGAAATGACATGTCTGAAAGGAAAAAAGACTACTCCCAATAGATCAAAGTTGATTGCTAAGACATAGCGAGAGGCTGAGCCCACAGGTCTTCTGTGAGGGTTCTCCAGAATTAAAATACGGTGGGCCCTAAAGGTAGAACCACGCAATGTGAGCCACTCAGAAGCTGAAGACCCCATGCTGTTCATGTAAGGGACTCCCACTGATGCAGAGAACTGCTTATGATTGACCTGTGTGGGCATTCGTCTCACGGATGGAAGACAAGCATAGGGTCCATAGGATGATGCTAACCAGGAAAGGGCTATGTGTGCAAAGAAATCTGGAACCCGAACATCAGCTCCTTGACTTAAGATACCAGGAACCATAGCAATGGCCCACACAGCAGTATGATATGCTAATTTGATCACAGCAAGGAGGAAGGATGGCTTGTTGGTAAAGTGCTGGACTGGGACTCAGGAGAACCTAGGCTAAATTCCTGGCTCTGCCACAGACTTTGTGCCTGCCCTCTCAAGAAGCCATTTAGGGAATGTCTGCACTGCAGTTGGGAGTGCCACCCAGCCCAGGCACATGCTAGCTTTGCTCAAGCTAGCGTGCAAAGAACGGCAGCTTGGACATTGCATCGCAGGCAGGCAGCTTAGCTACCTGAATACAGACGGAGGGGATTGGGTAGGCTTGTACTGGGATGGTTAGGCTATGCCAACTCCCATGCTGCAACATTCACACTGCCCTTCTTAGTGCACTAACTTGAGCAAAGCTAGCACGTGTCTGGCTGGGAGGCTCACTCCCAGCTGCAGTGTTGACATGCCCTTAATTTCCAAAAACTTCAATTTCCCAATAGTTTAAATAAACGGGAGGAATACCACTCCCCCAGGGCATTGTGAGGGTAAATTCCATTAGTGTTTGAGAGAGCCTGCTGTGAAGCTGGCTATATAAATACCTAGCTTGTACTCCAAGAAACTACATCAACAGAACACTAGCAAGGTTCCAAAGTCAAGCTCTCAAAAAGATTGCATACGCCACCTTAATTTGGTCCCCTTGTATACATGAGGGATAACATAGCAGCACCTACAGGCCAGCGCTGTACATGAATGGCACCTTACTCCATGTCTTACTGTATTTTCCACAGGAATCCTGCCTCATTCAGTACATAGGTAGATGAGTCTTCCTTAATTAGCAGCTATTCGATATTTTTTTGTGTTCTCATTGTTCAGTGTGTAGCCCCCTCCCTCCCAGTGCCTTACCTACAGCACTCTATTTATTCAGTCCCTGTTCTAAATACATAATTACTAAATTCCTCATTGACTTTTTGTGGCATACATCACATGTAGTAGACAAAGGTAAATGAAGATCCAGTGCCTGGAAGTCAAAGCAAGAGAAATTCAGATTGGAAATAAAATGCAAATTTTTAACAGTGATGGTAATTAACAATTGGAACAACTTAACAGGGGTCGTGATAGATTCTCTATCACTGACAATTTTTAAATCAATGTTGTATGTTTTTCTAGTTCAAACAAGAATGAATTCAGGAAAATTCTATGGCCTGTGTTATACAAGAGGTCAGGTGAGGTGATCACAATTGTCCCTTCTGGCCTTATCTATGACTCTATAGTACCTGGGCTCTCTACACAAAATCCCTCTGTGGTGAAGGAGTGGTATTATTCCATTTTACAAATGTGAAAGTGAGGCACAGAGAGATTAAGGTCCAAATTTTCCACTAATTCTGAGTGCCCAGAATTTTCAGACCTGGTTTTTCAGAGCAGTTAGAAGGGAGAACAGCAGGATATGGAGCATGGACTTCAGAAAAGCAGTCTTTGACTCACTCAAGAAGCTGATGGGCAGGATCCCCTGGGAGGCTAATATGAGGGGGAAAGGAATCCAAGAGAGCTGGTTGTATTTTAAAGAAACCTTATTGAGGGCACAGGAACAAACCATCCCGATGTGCAGAAAGAATAGCAAATATGGTAGGTGCCCATCTTGACTTAACAAAGAAGTCTTTGGTGAACTTAAACACAAAAAAGAAGCTTACAAAAAGTGGAAGCTTGGTCACATGACTAGGGAGGATTATAAAAATACTGCTTGAACATGCAGAAATGAAATCAGGAAGGCCAAAGCACAATTGGAGTTGCAGCTAGCAAGGAATGTGAAGGGGAACAAGAACAGTTTCTACAGGTATGTTACCAACAAGGGGAAGATTAGGGAAAGTGTGGGCCCCTTAGAGAATGAGGGAGGCAACCTAGTGACAATGGATGTGCAGAAAGCTGAGGTACTCAAGCCTTTTTTGCCTCTGTCTTCACAAACAAGGTCAGCTCCCAGACTACTGCACTGGGCGGCACAGAATCAGGAGGAGGTGAACGTCCCTCAGTGCTGAAGGAACAGGTCCAGGACTATTTAGAAAGACTGGACATACACAAGTCCCTGGGGCCAGATGCAATGCATCCTAGGGTGCTGAGGGAGTTAGCTGATGTGATTTCAGAACCATTGGCTATTATCTTTGAAAGCTCATGACAATTGGGGGAGGTCCCTGATGATTGGAAAAAGGCAAATATAGTGCCTATCTGCAAGAAAGGGAAGAAAGAGGATCCAGGGAACTACAGACTGGTCAGCCACACCTCAATCCCTGGAAAAATCATGGAGCAAGTCCTCAAGGAATCCGTTTTAAGGCACTTGGAAGAGAGGAAGGTGATCAGGAACAGTCAACATGGAGTCACCATGCCTGACCAACCTGATTGCTTTCTGTGAAGAGGTGACTGGCTCTGTGGATGTGGGGAAAGCAGTGGACATGATATGCTTTGACTTTAGCAAGGCATTTGATATGGTCTCCCACAGTATTCTTATCAGCAAGTTAAAGAAGTATGGGTTGGATGAATGGACTATAAAATGGCTAGAGAACTGGCTACATCATAGGGCTCAACGGGTAGTGATCAGTGGCTCCATTTCTAGCTGGCAGCTGGTCACAAGCGTAGTGCCCCAGGGGTCTGTCCTGGGGCCAGTTTTATTCAACATCTTCATTAATTATCTGAAGGATGGGGTAGACTGCACCTTCAGCAAGTTTGCAGATGACACTAAGCTGGGGGAAGGGGTAGATACCCTGGAAGGTAGGGATAGGATACAGAAGGACCTAAACAAATTGGAGAATTGGGCCAAAAGAAATCTGATGAGGTTCAACAAGGACAAGTGCAGAGTCCTTCACTTAGGACGGAAGAATCCCATGCACAGCTACAGACTGGGGACCAATGAGCTAGGCAGCAGTTCTGCAGAAAAGGACCTGGGGTTATAGTGGATAAGAAGCTGGATGTGAGTCAGCAGTGTGCCCTGGTTGCCAGAAGGCTAATAGCATATTGGGCTGCATTAGTAGGAGCATTGCCAGCAGATCATGGGAAGTGATTATTCCCCTCTATACGGTATTGGTGAGGCCACATTTGGAGTATTGTGTCCAGTTTTGGGCCCCCCACTACAAAAAGGATGTGGAGAAGTTGGACAAAGTCCAGCAAAGGGCAACAAAAATTATTAGGGGGCTGGAGCACAAGAGTTATGAGGAGAGCCTAAGGAAACTAGGCTTGTTTAGTCTACAGAAAAGAAGAGAATGAGGGGGGGATTTGATAACTACCTTAAAGGGGGTTCCAGGGAGGATGGAGATAGACTGTTCTCAATGGTAGTAGATGACAGAACAAGGAGCACTGGTCTCAAGTTGCAGTGTAGGAGGCCTACGTTGGACAGTAGGAAAAAGTTTTTCACTAGAAGGGTGGTGAAGCACTGGAATGGGTTACCTAGGGAGGTGGTGGAATCTCCATCTTTAGAGATTTTTAAGCTGCAGCTTGACAAAACCCTGGCTGGGATGATTTAGCAGAGGTTAGTTCTGCTTTGAGCAGGGGGTTAGACTGGTTGACCTCCTGAGGTCCCTTTCAACTCTAATCTTCTATGATTCTGTATATCACTACATCTAGCACTTCCATGCAGCTGTAAGTGCTTCACATTTCTGCAATTTAGACCCTTGGATCTCAAGTCAGGCACCCAGAAAATGATGAACACATGACCACGGAGAAGTTTGGTTTAAGTGCTTTGCCTAGAATCACATAGGAACTCTTTTGCAAAGGCAGTCCAGTTCTCCAGGGCATCAGTCATGAAACCTACCTTTCTTCTGCAATCCCCTGTCTCATTACTATGCACCTTCCAACTTCTGCAACAAAAAAGACAGGGATCCTGCACACACAAATCTTCTTTACCATACAGTTCTGATTCATTCCAAGAGTTAGGCATCCTGTGCAGTGAACGAAGCAAGGGTTCTGTGGAAAAAACAGTATATGATCATCTAATTAAAGAGTCTATCATAATCCCTACGTACAAGAAGGCTGAATTAAAAGGCAACCTTCATTCTGGCAGTTCCTAACTTCTGAGTGTTTGACTTTGCAATCTTTGGATCCACCACACAAAACTTTGCCACCTGAGCTAATGAAATAACTGATAGAGGATGAATACTTACGACTGCTATGTGGATGGGCACTAGCAGAGAATGAGAGAGTTTTCCAATGGTTTTCACAGCTATTTGCTTACTGCAGAGGAATGGTGAGAGGGCTTCCTGCTCCATACTGTCTGTATACCACAAAGGGGTGGGGGGGAACTGAGAGCACAGGAGAGACAGACTTCCTGCTCTCAGTTTCAGTGTCTGGCCTGCCCCTGCCTTAGAACAACTGTTATAGGGGAAGCCCTTATGAGCCCTTTAGCCCTGGGCTGGAGAGACCATGCTCTATGGAGATGGGGCATGCATAGTTTGGTCAGCACTAAGCTGTGAGGAGATCGCACAGACTCAGCAAAGATGAAATCTTATGGGATTTTTTCTACTAAAGACTGAAGACATTTCTACTGAGCATATGTTAACTCCCATTTTTCAAAGGCATATAACTAGGCCAGCTACGGTTGGATTTTCGCAGGGATCACAGAGTGCACATCCTTGACACATAGGCCACTCCCCTGCCAAATTTCAAGTCTTTACTCCAAAGTATAACAGCACAAGGGCTGTTCAAAGAGCAGTTGCTGGAAATATTGAACATGAGCTAAACAATGTATTTTTCCTTAGCATTTTTTAATTGGGGGTGAGGAGGCAATGGATGCACTGTATCAGTTGAATCTTTCCCCAAAAAAATCAATCTGAGGCAGACAGTCAATATGGAAAACTTCAGCCCAAACAATTAGAGTTTGATTAAAAATATAAGCCACTGAAAACAGGGTCTTAAAATGGGCAGTGTTAGGCAACCTTAATAATAAGCCGTGCTATCAGATCCACCTGTAATAAATGGCACTCCATTATTAGCCAGTGAGGCACCAATGCTGAATTCTAATGACAACACCTTAAATATCAACATTAACTATTTCAAGGTGTATCATTTTAACAGCAGTATTTAGTTGCTCTGGGATCATGGGCAAAATATGAGTAGAGAACAACATTGCTTTCCTCCTCTTCATTAAAATCGCAAGTGAGGGGGAAAATACTTCATAGCATTTATACGGTACTTTTAAACTTTAATGCATGTTAGAGACATTAACACATTAACTCAGAACACTCGTGAGAGTTAGCTAAAGAACAAAAGGCTGGTTTAATCATATGTTCACAAACTGACCTGATCTCTCTCCTTCAGAGATACACAAACAAAGCACCATGATTTACAAAAGCAATCTTAACATCACATATCCATTTAATGTTGATTTTTAAAATACGTTAGTATTTTTTTTTTAAATTAAGAGTTGGAGCATTTTATTATTTTTATAGCCTTAAGCGACTGCTAATCAGCGCTTCCAGATTTCTAGATTGAATTATATGGCTTCAAATCAGGCAAAAGATTTTGCCTATAAATTCATAAATGATTTGGTCCCAAGGGTCTTGTCTGAAAGACATAGAGATTCATTGCAACTACTATTTGAATTGCAAGAAAGTCGCTGTCTATTTGAGAAAGATAAAACAAACTGGAGGTGGCAGGAATATGTTTGGATCAAGAATACTCTGATCCCCAAATCAGCCAGATGTCTGTAGAATCGTATCAAAATGCAAAATAGGGGGAATTCCCCTTTCACTCAAATGCTTCATACCAATCAGCTCCCCAATTAACTGGATTTGAGGCCAAACCTATTTTTATAGGTTCAGCTCTGAATTGGTGAGATAAAACTGCACAGCATGGCAATGACGTGCCTGAAACTGATGTGAAAGCAAAGACATGTCACAAAAGAAGGCCAGCTCACGCTGCAGCTAATTGATGGAAACGGGAGCTTATATATGTTCAAAAGAATTAGCAGCTGTTTGGAACATCCTCTTTAATAAAGACAAGTGAACCTAAAGATAGGCAGCAGCTCAGAGGCTCCGGCTGGGAATTCTACCAACAACAGATACACTCACTGCATGATAGCTGCATAGAGTCATCCCATCTGCTGCAATGGCACAGTGCCTCCTTGCTTACAACTTCTTTAGCTCCAGGCATGCCAAGCAAACACACGTGTATTAATGGGAAGCCTGCCTAGTACTGAAAGTGTCATTGCGTGTGTCAGGCTCCTCTTCCGTGAGAAGAGCGAAGGCTGTGGAGGAAAGGAAGATGCTGAAGTCAAAGTGATTTCCGGGGAGATGCAAGTTGGCCCTAGGCGGAGTTTGACTGCTTAATTTGGGAGGGCAAAGGGTGGGAGGTTAGATATATATGTCTAACTAGTCAGCTTGTTCTGCTGCCAATGCTCTGCTTAATCTACCGTGGCAACATCGGGCAGCTTAGTTTCTCTGCCGGTCTTTTTCCTGAATTTCCAGCTTCTGGTCACTTGACCGGAAGCCAGACGTGTTTGTTTTTCCGCCAGGCCCACCTGAGTCAGCCACAGGCCAAAAGATAACTCCTAAAAAAAACATCATATGTTTGGGGCGGAAATGCCCTCCATGCCCTCACCCAAACTCCGCCCATGAAGGTGAGAGAGTGGTAGTGAAAGCCTTATTAAAAACTAAAGGACCGGCTCCTCAACTGGTGTCAGTGGGCACTGCACCCATCCACACCAGCTGAAGAAAAGGCCCGAAGTTTTCAGGGTGGTTTCTGGCAGACAAATGCTGTATTGGAGGTGTGCTTCTTTAAAAAAAAAAATCAGAATGACAAAATACATTTGAAGGTGTTAGTATTTGTGTTATTATTTATAATAAAAAAATCATTTGAACACATTTTTATCTATCTTCCTCCGATCCCTTTTGAAAGAACCTAGTTCAGCAGTGACTAATACTGCACTGAAGCAGATATACCAGTGTTCTCAAACATGGTTAAGCATTTAAATCCATATTTAGGCATCTGAATACAGGGCCTGATTTTAAGAGGTGCTGGACATCCACAGCCTCTCTACCCCACTGGCTTCAGTAACAGCAAGATCAAGCTGTAGACTATTTGAAATATGCTCTTTTCAGTGCAGAAAAAGTAGAGGTCGCTAACGTTTCCTTTAACTGTGGCTGCCTGTGTTAGGGAAGCAGATTTATATTTTTCTTCTCATAATGCCAGTGGGATAAGAGAGAACTTTATCACAGGGTGTGTACCATGAAATATAGTATGTATCGTACCTCCTCCCTGGGGGCTCAAATCTGAACCCCCATTGGAACCCTAGCCAAAGGGGTTTGCTTCATGTTCAAACCTTGTCACGGGTGAGGTGCGGAATCCGCAGCCCTGACCTGCCGTTTCTGCCATGCGACAAGAACACAGCCACTGCTCAGGGGCTAGGGAGGAATAAAGTGTAAGGCCAGCCTTTTGGCCCAGGGAATCTGCTGTATGCATTGGCCCGCTGGCAATATTCCCAGCACGCTCACTGCCTCCCTTCTATAGTTCCCCATGGAGAGTCACTTGTGAATGCCCTGGAGCAAGTGGAATCCTTCTGAACTTTTTTTCTGTGGCTTGGGCTAGCGGCAACAGGAAAGCTGTCTTCCTGCTGTCTTTGGTGCCAAGTTATCAGCATAAGTGAGTTCTGGAATGGGGCCCTGAGACTAAGTCAATGATGAATATGGACTCTGTAGTTACCTTGCTTATCCACTTTTTTCCTAGCCCAAGAAATTGATCCCTATACTTGGATACTGTGCTGCGTAAGCTAGTGTCTGAGAGTATTTTTGAAGCATATCATTCAGTAAAATTCAGTCCAAAATGCAGCGTTGTAAATAGAAGCAGAGACTGTTTTTGTTGTTGTGTTGTTATGTTTTATTTATGCACTGTCTAGCACAATGGAGCTTGATCCCTTCTGAGCATCTGAGAGTTCAGGTTTCTAAATGCTGCTCTCATACAAATAATATAAAAAATAATAAACAAAAATTCCATGCTTTTTTTATTTCCAGTGGAAACAGGTTTACTTTTTGCAACCCAAATATTGTAACATCATGCTTTATTGCAGGACCATAGGAAAGGGAAATTGGCTAATCTCTTTTCAATTCTCAAGTTCAGAGAAATGCAAGAAGCAAAAAGAAAATTAAATTTAATATAATACTTGGAAATTATTAGTAACTTAGATACAGAAATTTGGTGTATAAAAATATTTTGTTTAATTTCATACTGTCTGTTTACAATTAATTAGGACAGGAATATACTGAAAACATATCGGTTCAGCTATTACACTGTCACATGACAACTTTCTGGATACAATGTTTTGTATTTGAATTAAATATTTTGATTAACTTAAGTACATGGAGAGATTATAATGCTTAATATAAAAACAGATTTACGGTAGAGTTGTGGTCTGTAGATGTCACTGTTGAGTCATGGAATGGAAGACTGTGATAATGTTCACTCATGCAGTGATTCCTTTCCAGCTAACAAGAAATCTTCCTAAAAAGCTGGCATCAGGATATGCCAATGGCATTGTCAGTTTTGCATCTTTTTAAGCCACTGTGTGTGAGTTCAAATCTTTGAATGTTCAGAATGTAGTTCAGAATATCTGAATGAAAAACAACCAACCACGTCCTCTTGCTGATGCAGTGCTCACACCGTAACACAAAGAAGAAGTGGTTTTGTGGTACTTACAGTTGTCAAAAAGGCTTAGCAACAGCACCAATGACACTAGGTTTTGTCTAGGTTATCAATTGTAAGCAATGTTAATTAATTTTACTGTAGAAAAATGAGTGTGCCTGGGAACTGGAAGTTCTAGGATCTCTTGGTTTCTATTTCTGACTGCTACTGACCTTCAGTGTGAGTCTGAGTTAAGTGTATGATCTCAAATCTATGCTGTCCCATCAATTTCAGTGGAGTAACTCCTGATTTATAGCAGGGTGTGATTAATCGGGTTCTTAAACGTATGCTCAGGGCCGGATTTACACCTTCCATGCTCCTAGACACCGCATCTTCAGCACCCCCCCATAGGTGATCTTTGTGTTTTCTATGCCGGAGGGGTGAAGAGGGGCTCAGGCGACCGGCTCAGCCAGCTCCCAGGCAGAGGAAATATGCTCACTTCTGGGCACTGGCTTCCAGCCTGGCCAGGAGGCAGGGCCTCAGGGGGAGGAGGAGGAGAATGAGGGGTAGGGCTGAAGTTCCAGCACTCGGGCGGGACCCCCAAATTGGTCGGGTCCCCTGAACACGGGCCCCATGGGGTCAGTATTCCACCACTGTTTAGGAGCCCCTAGAACGCTGGCGCCTACGCACTTGCGTACTGCATCTAACTGGAAATCCAGCCCTGCATATGTTGCCCCAGTTCAGCTAAGAGTATGGGAGTCATACTGTTTTCTCACCTCACCCGGGCATTGGATGGGTCAGTTGCTGTTTGTAAACCACACAATGTCTCGTGGATGACAGATTCTACAGAACTGTTAAGTATCATGTTTATTATTAATTTACTGTAACACGATTGTCTATTTTAGTGATGAAGTCGGTGAACTCTAGTGAACCATCCTTGTAAATGGCTGAGTTCAAAAAAGTTTCTAAGGCTCTAGACAAAATGTATTTAGTCTGCACAGAAGCTGTGAGGTGTGTGGGCTGCTGCTATTTTATGTGCAAGACTTTTCTTTTCAAAAAGTTAGAAATGAGGCAATGATTTCGAATCTCTTTTAAAAGGCTTTCTCAAAGGACAGTTGCTGATATCTGAAAGTTAAGGATAAGTTACGGACTGTAACTACTTTGGTGGTGTCATCTGTTGGGATTGAACCCAGGACTCCAGATGTAAAAATATTTAGCTATACTCCTAGAGCAGAAAGATCACCTCCACCAGGACACAGGCAGGTGCAGATGTATAGCTTCTTATTAGGTCTGACCACTAGAGGAGAGAAACTTTCACACTGCTATTAATGTGGGTCACACACACATGCCAGCATTCATATGCAACGCCCCACCCCAAGTGACTCTGACTCCATTTACCAGACAGCTACTAATGTAACCAGATTGTATTTTGTGTTGACAATTGTATTTATAGGCACCTGTTGCTGCTTTTGCTTTTATTTTCCCAGGATATCAGTGCAGTTGCCTCTCTCAATTCACAGGAAGAAATTGTGAATCGGAGATCACAGCCTGCTTTCCAAATCCGTGTCGGAATGGAGGGACGTGTGACCCGATAGGCAATGCCTTCATCTGCAGTTGCAAAAGTGGACTGACAGGAGTAACGTAAGTGAGCGGCCAGTGAGAACTGTCATCTTTGAATCATTCTAATAAGGTGGGGAGGGTTGGCAAGAGGGCATCTTGTACCCCAAAGCCTCCAGTTACCTATTAAAGTATAGCCGAATCACCTGGCTTACCAAGAGGCCATATTAACATGATCCAAGAAATCCATGAGGCCAAGGATTTCAGAAGTGAGTACTGAACGCTAGCTTCTCAAATTTTTATTTAGAGCTGGGATTTCAGTGGAATGTGGGTGCCTAACTTCTATAGGCTCCTGTGAAAATCCCATTAAGGCAGTGGAAGCTGCTGTGTGCTCATCGGTTTTGAAAATTAGGTCACTTATTTAGGCACCTAGGTCTTGACTTAGAAGCCTAACTCAATGCATCCATTTTAAAAAAATCTTGTCCTCAGGCAAATATCCATTGCAGGAATGGAAAAGTTCCCAACCAGCCCCTCAATTTGCTGCCCATCTTATCTATCTCCTCTCCTGTTATAATTTCTCCAGCTTCACTGCTTCCCAATTCCCCTCTGTTTTTAAGATTCTAGTTCTCATTTCTTCTGCTTTATCTAAAATCTGCTAATTCTATCTCCAGTCCTGCATAATTTTATATATTGCCCATCACCACTCCTTTTCCATATTAGTATCTCTTGTTATCTTTTGATATCTCCTTTCCCCCGTTCTCTTCCATTTCCATTCCCTTTCCCTTCCTGAGCCATCTATATTAAATATTATAGAATTTAATAGCCAATGCTAACCTTTTGATAGTTTATTTAAACTATTTTGTGGAACTGAACAGCAGAGTATCATTTGTATTAAATCTCATGGAATGGTCCAAAACACCTACAGAAAAGTTAACATTTTTTATTACAGTCTAAGAGCTTGATTTACTCCAGTTTTATACTGTTTACAGTCCACTGGTATTAGTGGAGTTGCACCAACATAAAATTTGGGAGTCATACAATGATGAATCAGTCCTAAGAGCCTCTTCCTGAAAAGCAGGATTAATCAGTTCTTTTCTCCTATATGTTTTCTTGTCATTGACCTAAGAAGCAGCAGAACGTTTCCATCTTTAGAAAATTTTAAATGTTGTAACATTTAATAATAATAATAATAATAATAATAATTAATTGCTGCCTGTATAACCTAATAAATAATTATAAGCGGTGTTGTTTGCTACGGTTTCTCCTGTGAGATCTATATCCATGTCTTGTTCTCTTAAGGTGCGAAGATGATGTCAATGAATGCGAAAGAGAGGAATGTGAAAATGGCGGCTCCTGTGTCAACATATTTGGCTCGTTTCTATGTAACTGCACTCCTGGATATGTGGGGCAGTATTGTGGACTCAGACCTGTAGTGGTACCCAACATACAAGCCGGACATTCCTACGTCGGCAAAGAAGAGCTAATAGGAATAGCAGTAGTCCTTTTTGTCATCTTTGTGTTGATTGTCTTGTTTATAGTTTTCCGCAAGAAAGTATTCAGGAAAAATTACTCACGCAACAATATCACCCTCGTCCAGGACCCGGCTACTGCCGCTCTGCTTAACAAGAGCAATGGGATCCAGTTCAAGAACATAAGGAACAGTGGGGATGGTCGCAATATCTATCAAGAGGTAGGGCCACCACAAGTCCCTGTGAGGCCCATGGCCTACACCCCATGCTTCCAGAGTGACTCGCGGAACAATTTAGACAAGATAGTAGATGGACTTGGAGTTGAGCATCAGGAGATGACAACCTTTCATCCAGAGTCTCCTCGGATACTAACGACCAGGCGGGGTGTGGTGGTGTGCAGTGTGGCTCCCAATTTGCCAGCAGTGTCTCCCTGTCGATCCGACTGCGACTCCATCAGGAAGAGTACCTGGGATGCCGATCCTGAAAGTGAGTATGATGCATGGTGTTAGTTTCCCTTTCTGACACGTTATAACAGCTCTTGTCAAAGTACAGCAGTTATATTAGCTCAAAGGTGGCTAAGTGAACCAGCATGTGCTGTGTAAATTGAACGGGGAACACTTAATGAACCTTGTTGACAGTGGCTAAGACTAATGTACTCACAATTGTTACATTTCACAGAGATAGTGATTCAGTTTAATTCTGAAAGGATGTAATTAGGTATACAAGTGCTCTATTTAGATACATCAAGATATGATTAACCACCTACTTTCTATATTCATTCAGGAAGTGTATTTAGGAAGACTGCTCTGAGGACTCCTGTCACATGATGCAGTGCAAGTATATTTCTATTGAAAAGGAAAATTTCAGGCCAAGTTTCCTAACTGTGAGCTCTCTTAGCTTGGGCAATCAGTCTTGCTAGGAGTATTTAGAACTAGACTAGACAAAGCACTTAAAATTAATGCAGGGAAATGAATTAATAAGTATTTTCTAGCTCTAATATTTATAATGCTCATCAGAAGAGTTTAAGTTGCTCTTATAACCACATTTTTGATCCATTACTTTCTCATCTCTGCTAAATGTTAAAATCTCATACAATCCGTTATCTTCATATTTAAACCATTTGTGCTCAGAGCTTTTCTTTCCTTCTCACTGATAGCAAAGCGTATATTCAAATTCTGTCCAATCTATCCAGACATGGGGACATGATATATGTTATCACATCAGGACATAGTGGCTTCCAAGGGCCATATATGAGGCCATATGTCCCTCTGCCTTTATCACAAGGCAATGCTTGGTAAGACTCTTTTTATTAGGGCATGGGTCCTCAAAGATTTCAGATTTTTGCACATTGTCATTTTCTTTTTCTTAGTAATCTCATGCCTCTTTTATTCTCTTGGTTCTTGACACCCCTTGTTGTCTAGATTAAACTAAAACTTCCAAATGAAGGAGTCCATACTACAACCTCTACTTTAATATGGGAAATCTCATTCTGGAAATTATTAATTGAGAGCAAAGGGACGAGTTCAGAACTAGTTTACACTTGTGTTGTAACACTTTTCACTTCAATTGGATGGTGTACATGAGGTCAGAATTTTGGCCATATATACTTCTAGCATTGCGAAGTACAAGAATAACTTTTATTTACTGGGGATGTAATTCTCAAATTTTCTGATACTGTTTTAATTTTTGACTTGCCTCTTACATTGCAGACAATGATATGTGCCAGATATAGGTATGTTCTTCTTACCTGTAAACATGGTTCATTGATCAAAAGAAAATTACAGGCGTAAATATCCTTATTACAGAATGTAATTGTGCCACTTCTTATAATGGCTCAAAAGATAGTTTTTTGAGTCTCTATATTTGTCTGTGCTTAATTACGTCTTATGTGGCGTGTTTTTACCTTTATGTGGAGGAGAGAGGATATATATCATAGAGGGCATTTAAATTAAATACCTTTCTGAACTGTTCTGGATTTAGGAGAAATTGTCAAGTGCTTGAAGATCCTGGGAGGAAAGGCACTGTAAGTGCAAAGTATAATCGCTGCTACTATTCACCAACGGCAGAGCAAGTAGAGTCTAATTCAGAGCCCACTGCAGTCAATAGAAAGACTCACGTTAACTTTGGCGGGCTTTGGAGCTGGCCTTGAGTGAAATTCTGCCCCATGACAGTGAACAGTAAATATCAATGTGTCTATGATCTAATGTATAACACCATTTATAACACCATTTTGAATAATAATTTTAATTGTTACTGATGCCACACAGCATTCAAAGGGGAAAATTTAAAACAGCTGCTGTTTTATTGCCTGTACTGTCATTAGCCATTTCAGAGCTTGTTTTCTATTGGTCAAGTGTTTCAAAGGCATAATTCAAATCTCTTGATTGACTGTCCTCTTAACCAGTAGGTTAGGTAATTTGCTACAGTTGACGTAAACTATTTTATTCCAACCTAAGCAAGAGGGAACTACTTGTTTGAAATGTTTAACTCACTCTGCAGTGGTATAAACTGACATGTGCATATCTACACAGTACCGTTTTGCTTTTTTTTTTGCTATCGATGAAGGTAAAGAGGTTGATGATGCTGAAGAGGTGACCTGTTTTGCCGGAAGTAATAAAGGCAGCAACTCTGAAGTTCAGTCCCTCAGCTCCTTCCAGTCAGACTCAGGTGATGATAATGGTAAGAAAGACTACAGCACTATTAGACTGGGGACAAGCGAGCAGTGGAGGTTGTCACCACTTCTAGTTATTTCCATGTCTTGTAAACCCAGCCACGGCCATTATAGAGAGAGGGTTGGAATCTGACAGAAAATCTAGTGCAGTCTGAGCACAGCTCTTGGGTTCTAATCCTGTCTCTGTGAGGTTTTTTTTTTTTTTAAATTAAAGGAAAGATCATTAAAATTTTGGTGCCCTGAGCTGTCCTGTGGGGGACTCAGCTTTACAATGAAGTCAAAGGTCCAGAACACAAGAAGGGTAATGCACCCGGATATAGAATTACTACCACTCAAAAGCAGCAGCATCTTTCAGCCTTGGAGCAATATGTTTTTCCTGTCTCCTGAGTCAGTTCAAAGGGAAATCATATAAGGTCTGCAAAGTCGCATTTAGGATTCCCAACAAAAAACTCCACTTCCTTTCAGTGGAATCTTTAGGGACTGTCATCCTACTAATCACAGCTGGGTGAATAATCAGTACCATTACATCCCAGCTCAGAGAAAGTTAGTTGCCTGCGCTCATGTCTTTGCTTATTACCTTGTATGTTGATGTAGAGTTACAGTAGAACCTTTGGAATCGGAATTACACAATCAGGCAGCAGCAGAAACCAAAAATAGAAAAGCAAATACAGTCCAGTATTGTGTTAAATGTAAACTACTAAAAAACCAAAGAGAAAGTTTTAAAAAAACATATTTGACAGGCTAAGGAAACAATTTCTGTGGTTTATTTCATTTAATTTAAGGTGGATAAAAGCAGTATTTTTCTTCTGAATAGTAAAGTTTCAAAGCTGTATCATTAAGTCAATATTCAGTCATAAACTTTCAAAAGAACAACCATAACATTTTTGTTCAGAGTTTACGAATATTTCAGATTTCCAAACAACCTCCATGCCCACGGTGTTCATAAATCTGAGGTTCTACTGTGTATATAAGGTGCCTAAAATTAAGCGGCCAATCAAATCTCTATTCATAAAGGCCGCATATGTTGAGCACTGGTCTGAAAAGAGGCTAGATAGTCCTACCATGAAAGGATGGTGCACATAGTAGCTGCCTTATTCAGAAACATCAGCAAGATTTTCACAAAGAAATTGTTCTTAGAATCTTCAACAATCAATTAATGAATCATTCGGCAATTTAGTTCCCCAGCCATCTTGTGCAGCTCTTCCTTAAGTACTCTTTAAATATTACAAAAAAGCACTTAACATGAAATGCACTCACAGCAACTTTTGATTAAGCTGTGGTCTTTTTCCCCACAAACAGCACAGCAATTATTTTTGTTGAGCTTGTGAGTGCTTTTCCTGAGGAAAAACTCTCATCATCAGATCACACATTCTTCTTCAAGTGATGGTGCTATTATATTCCACTGAGGGTTATACACGCACACCATGTGCCCAGGGACAGAGAATTTGAAAGCAGTGGCCATTGGTCTGCACGCGTGCATCATGGCTTACCTTATGCCTCCAACCCAGGGGGAAAAGGGTAGGGTGGACTGACCATCTCTCCAGTTTTGTTTCACTGCTGTATGGTCCAGGAGGGAAACTTTAGTGTCTACAGCTTCAGCTTCCTTCTAAAAAATAAGAATCATCTAGTTTATAGTTTAACAGTTCTAGTAGTTTTTAACAGTTATGATATTTTTTTCTTTTTAGCATTAGATTAGTTCCCTGGGGGGACCTCCCCCAACCATACCCATTTGGGTATGGGACTATGCCCAGGATTTCAGGCTTCAAACTCCATGCTTTCTGCTTGCGATTCTTCTCAGTCAGGGATGACCACCTGCACTGCTTGTACTGTTTTGGGGAAGCTCACATTGCAGCGAAGTTCAATATCTGCCATTTGTTCCCCAGTCATACCCAAGAAGGGCAGGAACTTCATCTCTGTAAATACCTCATGGAGAAGGCCATGAGGACCCTGTTGGACCCAGTCCTGGGAACCCTCAGTCCCCACCCTTACATCTATCCCACAGACCTTATGGTGTGGTCTTCTCTGGAAGCTAGGAAGCACTCTCAAAAGCATGACATTAAGTCTTCCGCTAAGTTCACTTGAAAGAAGTTGGACTCAGCTGTAAGCAAGCCTACCAGCTCAGCCCATGAGGACTGAGTACATCCTAAATCTCAGAGGCATAACAAGAAAGTCCATAAGCCTCGAGCTCCATTGGTACTGGACCATGTTCCATGAGTACTGTCATCACTGGCTCCTCCCAAACCCCAGGATCCGTCAGCACGGACGAAGTCTGATCTCTGCCCACCTCACCAGCTTGGATGGCCCAGACAAGCAGAACCCCGCTCACACCGGGAAGAGCTGAATCTGTTGCCACCCTAGAGGACATTTTTGCTTCCCTAGGTCCGGAATCCCCTCCTCCATCGGGCCCCTCCAGGGAGCTAATATCACCTCCAAAAAAATTGATTGCTGGAAGGAGCTTATCACCCGGCCCATACACAGAATATATCTCTCTTCCAATGGCACTGACAGTACTGTCACTGGATCTAGAATCAGCCTTCCCTTCATCAGGAATTTCTGAGCCATCTGGTGAACCACCCTTCCCTTACCCTACATATCGTCCACCCCCAAAATACTCGTGCAGGTTTGGGACCAACCTCCGCCTCAGCTACATTGGAGCTGCTTGTACTCCAGCAACCCTGCAACCACCTAGTGACCCCCTCCTACTGGCTGTACTGTGGACTTTGAGACCAGTACTCTCTGCAGGGTCAATCCAATCTGTTAGAGTCACCACTTGCCTCCCCTTGAAGGGGACACTCAGACCTGCCCCTGAGTCTGACAGAGGAAAAGGAACATTAGGCTTCAGATCCAGATGTTCCGCTGAAACCAGAAAGACTGCCATCATCATCCCTGAATAAAATGATGACTTCTATATCCCTGTCCAATGACTTCAGGCAGTTCCAGGACCTTCTCCACAGAGTTGTTGGAGAGCTTCAGTTTCCCCTCGAGGAGATCCAAGACTCCTAGCACAAATTCTGGACAACCTACACGGTTCCAGACCTAATAGAATAGCTCTTCCCATTAATGAAGAGCCAGGATTGGCACACCCTGCTGCCTGTGCTGCTACCCCAAAGGGGCGGCAAAGCATTATTACATGCCTGCAAAGAGTGAGAAATTGTTTTCTCACCCTGCTCCCAATTCACTGGTGGTCCATGCCGCTTCTGAAAGGGTTAGACAGCAACATCCCAAGTGTACTCCTGCTGACAAAAAAAGCAAAGGTCTTATTCCCACCATCCAGCCTCCTGTTCAGGATAGCCAATTACCAGACGCTACTGCCTCAGTACGATTTCCTGAACTACGCCATGTTTGTGGAATTTACTTAAGCCTTCCACAACAGGACAGTGCTCATTTTCCACATCTGATAGATGAAACTGATACCGAGGACTGCCTTCCAATCCGCAGTCGATGCGGCTGATACCTCCTTTAGAGCTATGGCTACTGCCATCGTCATGTGCGAGGGAGTCAAGGCTCCATGCGTCAAGGTTCCCTAGAGAGGTCCAGGATACTGCTGAGGGCCTTCCCTTTGTTGAATCACACCTCTTCAACCAGAAGACGGATGCGTCCCTCCATACCCTGAAGGATTCCAGGGTTACCCTCTGCTCACCGCGGAGATCTGTAAAGCAGCCCTGCGGGCTTCATTCACACATAAGACATTATGCCCTGGTGCAGGGCTCCTCTGCTGATGCCTCCTTTGGGACAGTGGTACATCACTCAGCCCTACCAGCTACATCTTCCTATTTAGGTACTGCTTGTCAGTCATCCACAGTGCAATACAATAGGGTCAGTCACTTAAAGAAGAAGAAGAGAAGGAGGTTACTTACCTGTAACTGGAGGGTCTTCAAGATATGTGCTCCCTCTCTGTATTCCACTACCTGCCCTTCATCCCCCCTGCTTCAGATCTTATCTGATTTGTGCTGGAGAGGTGGATGGTCCAGCCCACCCTTTATCCCCTCTGGTGAAGGCAGGGTGCATGCATGGACCAGCGGACACCGCTTTCAAATTCTCTGGCTCTGGGTACATATCCATAATCCACAGAGGAGTACATATAGAGACCATGCATCCCAAAGGATCTCCAGTTAATAGTATTACCCTCCTCTTATTCACATGGCTCACAGTCTTTTCAGTCAGTTCGCATCATTACGTCCATGCCTTAAAATAGACATTTCAGACATTTTGGCCTTTTCTGTGGCACTCATGCCCATAGGGTCTGAGCACCTCCCACATAGGAATGAATCTCTCCTTTCTCTTCCTTGTAAAAGGTACTATTCCTACTTTTCAGAGGAGGAAACTGAGGGACAGGAAGATTAAACATCCCCAAGAAAGCCTGGCATAGCCTGGAACAAACCTGTGAATCTATGGTGTCCTGAGTCTCAGCGCAATAGTTTTACAAAAATTGCCCTTCCTCCTTGCATTTTAAAACATCCAGAGTTTTCAAACCCAAACGTATTAACACAGTAAAAAGCTTAGAATACATGTTCTTGGTGATAAAAAGTAAACCATCCCAATCATATCTTGTACCAGGGTTCGGTTGAAATTCTCTTTGTGGATCAATGCCCCATGTGGAATGAGTACAGAGTATATAATTGATCCCTGCACCATGGAATGAGGGGAGAATTTTACTCATTCTTTCACTGACAGGGTGGCAATTTGGCTGTCTGTTTAATTCACAGGTTACAAAAAAGGCTGACTGTAGCTAGACAGTAGCTATCAAGCAAATGTCTGTTTTTGCTTTTTCTTTATAGCTGAATAAATTGAACACATTCAGATTTTCTTGTCCAGTGGATTATTTCTTTTCTCCCCTCTCAAAATAGGTAAAAGAGAAAAAAATGCAATTTTTTTTTATTTAAAACAGAAAAAAGCAAAGACTTAGTTTCCTTGCAGTTTAAGGCCAAGCTTCCATGCAGTTCATGACCAAATTTTCAAAACTGGCTATCTGATCCTACGTTATTTGATGCACTTCTGTAAATTACCTTTTATGCCAACCAAATTCTAACTAATGTAAGGGCAGGCTTTTCAGGTACCTGATCCTTTAAGTCAAAGGCAAAACTCCTAGGGAGTTGGCTTGGACCTTTTGTGTCTGCACAAAATTTGTGAAAGTAGTATTTAAAATACTTAAAGAGACGAATTCTAGTTCAGTATCTAACGTTATCGAGGTTCAGAGAGCTTCAGAGAGAATAGAAAGGCCTTTTAAGTCATCGGAGTCATCCCACAGAAGTCAGTACAGGGTAGCATGCAGAGACAACTTATTCCTGCTGATAGTGGGGGGGCATAATGTGAAGAGGAGGTCATGTAATCAATCCATGTGTTGCCTCTGGGAGGAATCTTCCAGTCCCATTACTCTGGGCCACAGTAGCCAATCCTGCCAGCTCCTGTGGGGATGGGACCACAGGAGCGGGGAGCACATGCCTGTGGGCCGGCCCCAGTCCAGGGAGACTCACAGTGTCTCCACAAAGCTCCGGCGCCATCACGGACACATCGGCAGGAAAGGGACGGGGTGCAGGAAATGCCCCTAACTCAGGATGAGCTGAGCCCAGGGAATTTGCTCCCGGCACCTTTCCTAGTGACCATCCACCCTGCACCCAATCCAGGGCTGCCGCCCTCTCCCCAACAGTTACCTGCGGGGGGGCCTCTGTCCTCCCGCTGTACCTCCCCCCGGCATGTTTCTGACTTATTCAGCCGTCTCTGGCAGCTGTTCCCAGGCAGAGAGGGGATGGGATGGGACGGTGCTGCTTCTTACGCTGGGTGAGGGGAGCCGCTCAGGGTCACTGCCACTGTGCCTGCGACAGCCCAGCTGGGAAGGTGGCTGGCTGTCGGAGCCGAGGGGCAGGTGAACTGGAACTCCCCTCATCCTCCACACATTTCCGGCTCGCTCTGCCCCAGTGTGGAGGGAGTGGTACGCTGCTTCCCCAGCCAGGCTGTCACTGCTCAGAGGCAGTGACTCTGAGTGGAGCCAGCCGGTGTGAGAACTGGCTCCGTACCATCCCCTCCGCTCCTTGTCCGGGCCCAGCTGCCTGGGAGAGGGGCTGAGTGAGCCGGAAATGTGCTGGGATTGGAGGCACAGCAGGAGAAGGACAGACTTATCCTTTCCCCCTTGTCCCCATTGGCAGGCCATGCACGAGCAAGAGCTCAGTGCTTGCAGAAATCTGGGGAGTCATGTGACCCTGCATTTTCAACACTTACACTCCTGCGTCCACTCTGGCAACATGTTCTGTTTTTTGTGATTTTTCAGTGAAGGAGCCCCAGATAAGAGTACAGACAGAGAGGCAGATATACATACACACACACACAGGGGGTAAGGGGAAACTCTCCTTTTAAAGCAATTAAGTGCTTCTCCAGGAGCAGAACTGAGAACAAGGCTGAGAACAAGGGCCTGTCACCATTATCAGGCAGGGGAGAGTTCCAAAGCCATGCAGTGAAGTTGGACATATTGAGCTACTGTTTCTCCTGTGAGGCTTATATAGGTGTCCCAAGAGTCTAGGGCCAGCTCCTGGCTTGTGCATTGACTGAGCGTAGCACAGGAATGACTCATCACTGCAAGTGATTTAATCAGGCGCTAGTTCAGGGATGACTCATCACCTCACATTCCCATACTTTAGTTCTGTTCTAAAGCGAACACATGAATCAGTCTTGCAAAGGTCACTGTGCTGCCCTTGAAACTGCTTAGCTGCTCACCAGCCACATACTCATTGAGACATGAAGGAGGAGTCATTATTTCACTCCTTCCCATCATGGTTGCGCACGATCCTGCCTGCATCACTGACTCTCCTCTTCAGGGACCGGGCAATGTGTTGCATCATCTTGTGAAAATTGTTAGCAAAACTGTGTAGGGTTTTCACCTTCTACTGACTCAGGAAACTTTCTCCGCATATAGAAGCAACAGAGCTCATCTTGCTGCAGCTGGGAATAATTCCTGTAAAAGTGCCATTACAAACAGAAGGCTTTGCTGCTTCCCCCTAAGAGAACAAATTGTTCATTCAATTTGTATCAATACAAGGGTAGGCCGCATCCATTCCCCCTGAGTGTTGTTGGTTTGGTGCCTTCTCTATGGCTTTCCACGGCTTCGGTGGTTTCATCTCACAACTCTTAACATTTCTTTTGAATGTCTTTTATTGTGTATATTTACTATGATTAGTTTTTAAGGTGACTCTGACTCATTTTGAATGTGTTTAACTTGCTTGTCTCCGTTTCTAGTGCTCGGAGTAATTAGCATTAATTTTTCATGATCGAAAAGGCAAACGATGTCTTAAAATTCCTTATTAACGTTAATGGGGAGAAATGACTACTCTCAGCACAAAGGTTTTGTTACTGTTTCCTGTGAGAAGGAATTTTGAATGGATGGGCTGAAGCAAACTTAAATGGACACTGCTATTGATTGGGGTCTAGGATGGGTGAGTTAGTTGGGAGACCATTCTCTGGGACTCTGAGCTTTCTCCAGGAAAACTGACCCTGTTGATGGATACTAACCCCTGTCATATTGAATCAGCCAGAGGGGTTCCCTCCAGAACAGCATGAGGAGACTGAGTGCAAGTAGTCCCAGTTCCTGCTGTCTCTTGTGACTGGTCTCAAAGCCAGTAGGGAAGGGTAACTCCTTGCACTGCCATTACCATGCTCGGCTGACCCTGGTTTTTAACCTTTGGTTTTCAACTCTTTCTTGTCTCACAGATGCTTCACCCTAGATCACATTCCCTTCAGGTTTTGCCTATGTTTCCATTTGCCAGGCATTTGCATTAGCAGAGGGATGGACAACGTTTTTTATGTGTCCAACTTCTGTGTGCCGAATGTTGCACAAGTCGGCACTGCTAGGGTAAGCAGTGACTCTGTGTCCGACGCTGGTGGAATCCCTCTGGCCAGGCATTGAGGAACACTTCACTGCATCTCTGGAAGGGTACTCCCAGTTAGTGCTCCCTTCACCCTCTTTCCCCAGCAAAGCAGCAGCTAACCATATGGTGGAGGGTTTTTTATCCCTGTCTTTTGCTTATGGTGCATTAATAGATATGGAACTCCCTTGTTTATATGATTATAATCAGTATCGCTGATGGCATCTATAAGCAGCTCAATGATATGGTTTATTTGGTTATCCAGGACTCCCTCTGCTAAATGTCTGTCTATACGGCATGGCCTTAATACCATTAGAAGAGAGGCTATTTCTGGCTCAATAAGGGGGTTCATTCCCAGGAGCATTAAGTTGGCGTGGTAATCAGAGATGGGAAAGACTATTAGCTCATGAAGGACCTAATCCAGCACCAATTTAATGAAAGTCTTTTCACTGACTTCCATTAAATTTGGGCTTTGAGTCAAGCCCCAAGTGCAGTGTTATTGCCCCTCAGCAGGAGAGGAATGGGATATTAATCAAAAGAATGCTGCACATTCAGAAAGTTCCTATGAAAGCTTTTTCTCAGAAATTGTCAAATCCTGTTTTGCTAAGCTGTGAGATCTGGAGAAGATTCAGATAAGCATCTGAAGTTGGGGTAGCTCATCCCAGAACCCAGAACCTTTTGGAGTCCACTCATGGCTACTGTCAAGACGTCTACACCTTACAATGCTGTTTGGTCTTGCATTTAGCCATCACTGGTCTCAATTAATTACTGGTAAAACACGTGTTTAGAATCCACAGGACATTCGTTATAGCATTGTATTTAATGCAGGTCAAAGTTTGAACTGAAACTACTTGTCAGTGTCCTAATTACAGCAGCTCTGCTTAATGTCCCTGCACGACACACACTGTAAATAAGTAAAATATCTCTATTAGGTAGTAGATTAAATTGGCGGCTTAACCCCATTTCAGATCTGTGTGATTGCCTCAAAGATAATGATTTCTTGGAACACCCGGCATTGTCTCTGGAGGCCTTCAAGCAAGAATTAATTAGAGATTAGTGTCAGGTAGACAAGATACTACTTTGGTTAATTGAATCAGCTGGACAGTCCTGTTTGAATTTATGAGTCAAGATTCATCATTGCATGTGCGTTTTTGGAAGTGCTGCTTTGAAATTTATCACCATTTGCTTTTTCATTTGAAAAATATACAGGATTATCTGAAATGAAATGTGTTCCAAACCACTGCATAATTCATGAATTGTTTGGCTGCCTTTTTCATGCCAGTTCTGTCTGTTTGAGAAATTTTAACGTGGTAACATATAATGTGTGTTTTTAAATACTAACCTAAAGCTATCCTTCCCCACCCTTTATTTTCTGCTTTCCCTTTCCTACAAGCTTCCATAGTGACTGTCATACATCTTGTCAACAATGTAGTTGACACTATAGAAAATGAAGGTATTTAATTTTTTCTTTATTATTCTGCAAGCATTGCCTCTTGTATGCTTTGTTGAAACACTACAGCAGAACCTCACTAATCTACACTGGCTGGCAAACTCTTTCCAGATGACAGTTTTGCAAGGTCACAAACAAATACAGTAAAATAAGAGCTAGGATGATGCATCACCAAATGTACATTGGTAATTCTGTGTGATGTCCAGGGCACAGAAAGACACAGGGGGCTTGATCCTGTGCCATTCAAGTCATTGGGACTTATCCCGTTAATTGAAATGGAAGTAGGGTTAAGCTCAGGGTGTAGCCAGACTGCTATGGCTATCTTGCAGGTGGATGTGGAGCACCATGCATGGGGATTGTTTTACTCCTGATCACAGCGGAGCTAAGTTCTGCAGCCCTGCACTCCACAGGAGCACATGGAGAGGAGTCGGGGGCCGAAGGCAGGCCTGGGCATAGCCAGATGGTTCCAAATGCCACAGTGCCAACCCAGGGCTTGTGCAGAAAGCCAGGGATCTGATTACAGAAACATGGGCCACTGGCTTGCTGGGCAAGTCATTTCATCTCCCTGTGCCTCAGTTTCCCCAGCTGTAAAATGGAGATAATTATACATTCTTCCTTTGTAAAACACTTTGCGATCTACCGATGAAAACTGCTCTATAAGAGCGAGGTTTTATTATTTATTTGCTAAGCCCATGCAGTGTGGCTTACTCAGGATTTCACCCTTATTTAGCAAATATATCTTAGTCCAGCCTTACAGACTGAGCTAGGCCAGGATGAGAATTGTTTAAGGATGGGCAAATAAAATGCTGATCTCTTTATTATAATGGCAATAGATGGTGAGCTAGCAGTTGTCTAGCATAGGCCATGTTATAAAACCAATGCAATGAGGTAACTGATGTTAACTAATAAAATAGACTCCACCCCAAATTAAGAAACAATGCCAACACCCCAGTGTTTCAAGACAAAAACTTGAAAAACAAATGGGCTGCAAGCCAGGCCCTAAAGATCAGTAAATTCCAGAAGCTTCCATCTAAAACTAGATGTTCTGTAGTAGAGGTGGTAAAACCAGTAGATTCTTAGTCACAAGAGACCTCACAACCGCATCTCCTGTTAAATCCTGGCTGAGAAGTGAGGGGGGCAGAGAGCATTATTTCGTGGGGGATCCATGGGTGATGCAGGTCAGCAGATTAGTGAGGTTCTGCTGGGTGGTGAAAAGATGCAGCTGCTAAGGTGCCTGGGGTACAGTATAATTGACAGAAGACAGCTGAGGGGAGAGCATAACGCTAGTTACAAACACAGAGTTTTGTTAGTGTAATCATTCGTTTTAGGCTCTTTTTGAACAATATTTGGATAGCTAGGGACAGTTCAGACAGTGCTGCCAAACCTGCAGCCTCCAGGCAAGCATGTCCCCAACTTTCCCGGTGCCATCAGGGACAGTCGGAAAGGCTACCATGTTGTTTACTGACCATGCTACGTTACTATGTAAACAGGACAAATGGCTTGGTCTTCAGTGAGAACTCTGTGTAATGCTAATAAATTGAACCCCCAGGGAACTGGGATGATCCCTCCTCCCTCCCCCCACACACACTTTTATCTCAGCCCTGGCTGGGACACATAGATTAATAAATTTTAAGTCCATAAAGTACCCTTATGATGATTTAATCAGTCCTCCTACAATAACACAGTCCATAGATTTTTGTTTAGTGATTCCTGCACTGAGCCCAATAACTAGTGGTTGAATTATTAAAACTTCTCTTTAAGAAAACATCACAGGTTACTCTCCTCCTGTTTAACACAAAACCTTCATCCCTCTTCTCTTCCCTACCCCATATTGGAATGCCTCCCCCCATCAGCTAGCATGTTTGGGGATCAGAGGTGTAGGATCAGAGAGCACGCAATCTTGGGTAGTATAGCTAATGACCCCATTGAATGGCTTTCTATTCTATTCAGGTTCTTATATAGTGCCCATCACCATGGTATCTGAGCTCAGTTGGGCCTAGATTTGTTTGAACTGGCCCTGAGAATAGCAAATTCTTATTTTTCCATTTCAAAGTGAGCAAGAGAGAAATGTATTTTACATTTATAAACCTTGCAGTCTGCTGGTAACTCTTTCGTATTAAGCATTCCAGCTCTAATTTAATTCCATGTTTGTTCAGGGAGGATGGATAATTAAGATGATGAAAGGAAAGGAATATGACTTAGTGATACAAGTGACATACGAATGTTTCCATATATGCCTGTGTTTGACAAGGCATGCTTACCTGGTACGTTAAACTAAAGAGCAATTAAAAATGCTATTAAGACAATACACAGCCAGCTGTATTTTAGACACATGCATGCTACAAGTTGTATTTTCATCTGTAACACTACGATGGTAGCAAGCTTTGAATTACCAGTTTTTACTTTTCACTTTGTACCTAACAGTGTCTGTTATGGATCAAGGACAGAACTACAACAGAGGTGACTTTTCTGAGATGTTTTCTGCTTATTGGACTGTGTCAGGGTGGGAAGGGTGTTGGTTTGTATTTTCTCAGTATTGATTTGCTTCATCTGTCTTCCCTCTCTGGTTTATGTTATGTCCAAATTCTGCATGAGTGGGAATTTTGCCATCCAGTGTTATTTCAAGGGTTATCCATACTTTGATCTCTCAGCCATTCACATTGAGTGTCCTGTGTATTTGCTGACCTGAAACAAAGAGTTTTGAGAGACAAAAGACATGATATTTTGAGCATGCTGGATTTTTTTTAATCACTTATGAATATTAATTCACAGATTTCTAGCATTTTGGTTTCTTAGACTCATAATTTCTAATACACTTACTTGCATCCTTCAGTGTGAAATGCTTTCAGATGCTCACATTTTGTTTCTTTTAATCTTCGTGTTGGCATTATGACGTGAAGTTGTTTCAACCTCTGCCCCCCCTTCACCTCCCAGGGGGCCGGTGAGAGCATGGCTGACCAGTTTTAGCAGGCTGTGGAGCATGCTGATTATATTTGCATCTGTGGCTGAAATTTGCTGTGACTATTAAGGATTTGCTCTGTGGCAGGTGCATGCAGTAGGTCTTGTTTTCATTAGTTACTCTTCATCCTAAAAGGTGTGTTCTCCTTTCCAGCTTATCATTGGGACACCTCTGACTGGATGCCGAGTGCTCGTTTGTCTGACATTGAGGAAGTGCCCAATTATGAAACGGCAGATGGAGGCTCGGTTCATCATGGAAGTAACAGGGAGCTGGAAACTGATTACTACCTTGGTGGCTATGACATTGACAGCGACTATCCTCCTCCTCACGAAGAGGAATTTTTAAGTCAGGACCAGTTACCGCCCCCTCTCCCAGAGGATTATCCAGACCAGTATGAAACCCTTCCACCATCACAGCCGGTCTCAATAACTAGCACGCTCAGCCCAGATTGCAGACGGCGGCCTCAGTTCCACCCTAGCCAATACCTCCCTCCTCATCAGTTCCCCAATGAGACGGACGCTGCTGTGAATGAATTTAGTACTTTTGCTGTTGTCCCAGGCCAGAGTGCAGAAAATGTTAGTGCAGGTAAGATGCCCTTATCTTTGCACAACTCTCTGGATGCCTCTTCATCTGACGTCTCAGCTAGCTGCGGCTTTGAGGATTCCGAAGTGGCCATGAGTGACTTTGAAAGTGTGGAAGAGCTCATCTTAGATAATGTTCACATTCCATTTGTGGAGATCCAGCATCAGACACAAGTATAAAGGAGACTTTTTTTTTTTTTGGTCACTTGGTCCAATTAACAGAATACATACTGAGAAGACATTTTGCTAAAGATATATCTATATGTATTGGGTAAGGCAGAAATACAGTATAACTCATTATTAACTTGTTCAGAAATGATACTGTATGTGCAGACACAAAGAGACCAGTTGTGTTAAACTGTAAATTGTTTCAGACAATCTGGAGAGTGTGTATCTTCTATTTATTACCAAGAGTACACTCACAGACTTTCTGAGGGGGAAACAATTTCATCTTTTAAGTTAGCTCTCTTCACCCGCTATTTTGTATGGTATTGTATTATTAAAAGTGTTACAATCTCTCCCTGCTGTATTAACAAACAGGAAAGGATGATTCCAAGAGGCACTCTGTATGACACTTTAGGTCAGATAAAGAGCAAGAGAATTTGATTATTAAGGCTGCTATGTGACACAATTCCATTGGTTTTATTAAAAAGAGCATTTAAAAATCAACTTATCAACATGGACATCTATCCATGAATAACTATTTATTTATAGTTTTGTTTCTACATTACATCTATTTCTAACTTGTGTGTGTACAATAAGACAAATATATACATTATATATTATACACCAAACTAGAATAGGTTGGTTGCCATTATTCAAACCTAATTTCAGATGTTTGTGTATAAAACGAATTATGAGACTTTCCAAATATTGTGACATTTCACCCTTGCAGAGTTTGACTCACTAATCGCCAAATTCTGCCCTTAGATACACCTGCGCGTAACCCGTAATGACCCGTGTACAGAATGTGAACATGTATCTGAGGGCAGAGCTGAACCTGAACTACCACATTTTGCTGCTTTTATTTGTTCTTTGCAGCTTTTTAACAGCAGTCAGTATGCCGTCATATTCCGACTAAATTAGTTGTAATCAGTTTGCAGATGTATTCTGCTATCATCTTAAATTGCTAGATCAACTTCCGTTGAAAAATGTCCAGCCCTGGAGTTCGTGAGACGCTCAACTGGTGTAGACTGGTGTGATCAATGGAGGTATGATGATTTACACCATCTGAGTATCTGGCCCTATATTCCCAGCTTGAGGCATGGGGATTCATAGGTTTGGAACTCCCACATAGTGTTCACAGAGTTAAAAGCACTTTTGTAGAATACTGTAGAAGGCAAAAGCAACACATCAGGTTAATCTTACACTTCCCTCAGACAGCTTGGCATTTCACAGTAATCAGCTGGAGCAGGTTAAATGCAATATGGAAATCTGTTATTTCCACTCACTTCAGTAAATATATATATATATGCCCTTTACTTAATGCTGTGAAAATATTTTTACTACTGTTACAAATAGTTCTACAGCATTTGTACGTCTCTGGCTATACACTGTACATTGAATAGGAGGTCTTCACTTTGCATTAATGTTTTATTATCCATTTCCTTCCCTGGCAGAGCTCAGTCATTCTTAAAGTTTATTGAATAGATAGAAGTTATGGATGAATGGATGTTCTGGTGCTGCCTTATCCTGTTTGTTGGTCAGATAAATTAGCTGGATAGTTTTTAGGAAGAGAGGTTCTTGGCTGAACTGAATTTTACTCATTCAGTTATCATAAGCCTATTTCTTATCATACAGCAGTTCATTGTTCACAACTTGCTCCAAAAGAAAAGAGGTTATTGAGAATGGGACTTAAATAGTTGTAGTTTGTGACACTTTTAATAAAACACGGTCTCTAAAACTTGCAGTGTAAACCTGATATTTCACTGTTTCCCTCTAATATATCATACAGCAGTAGAAAATTGGTTTTACTTTGGATCATGCAATAATTTTTTATTAGAAAACAAGCTGGTTGCAGTACATAGAGGTACATAAATAAATTAAATGGACTTTAGGTAAGAGAATGTACTGCACATACAAGTATTATGTAGTACTTGCCTGCCTTCAGTTCCTGTTCATTGAATTTCTGAGTGTCACTTGGTCTCCTCAAAGCAGACATGCTTCTGTAAGAGTGATATGTTCTAAATGTGTTCGTGGTACATTTTGATCCCCTTTCCCTCCCATTCTCCCACCATTTTCAATAAAAATACAAATTTTAAATATATCATGATTGCAAGGAAAATGAGGGATTTCCCTACAAACCATGAAATAGTTTGGCTAAGGCCAAGGCACAGATACAGTTCTGCAGAATGACCATGCATTGCTCATAAAGTTTACATTGCAGAGAAGTGGTTGCAAGGAATACAATTAGTATTACTTCAAGAATAGGAATATTTGAGCTTTTTTTTAAAAATTAAAAGCTGCAAGTTTAGCTGTTGTGTAATAGTTTTAATGCTGATATAAATTTCTCTGAATTTAATACTGTTTTAGCACATGGCTGTGACATACATGGGGTTTGCGTCAAGTCAACTCTGATGTACTACATTTTAACTATTATGCAATGAACTCTCTGTTTGCCCCCAACAAGTTATTAAATATACTCACCATCTTCTTCTGTAGAAAAGATCTTTGGGTAATGGATCCCTGAGACACTGGTATCTAAACTTATTTTCTTACAGGGACATATCAAAAGTGTCACAAAGGGAAACACAATTGGTAACATAGCAATTGCCATACCAAAAAAGACCAATGGTTCTTCTAAGCTTGTTGCCTCAGTAATACTTTGTGGGCAGTGAGTTTCATTGGTAAAATACGTGTAACTTCAATATATACTTCCTTTTCTCCGTTTTAAATGTTGCTGCCATTTCATTTAATCAAGCACCAATTTGTGAGTATTCTGTGGGAAGGGGAACATGGGAGCAACTGCTTAACCTTCTCCGTACCATTCATGATTTTATATACCTCAATATCTCCAAACTAAATAGGCCTCCTGTATTCAGTCTCTCCTCAGACAGAAGCCCCGGAATGCCTAATCACCACTTCTGTTGCCTTTCTATTTCTCTTCTAGTTCTTTTCAATAACCAAACCTGAATGCAGATCTCAAGGTGAAAACCTTCCCAAATATTTACAGCATGCAATAACAGTCTCACGTTACTTTCTGTCCCCTTGTTAACACAACTCAGCAGCTCATTTGCCTTTTTAATTAATGGTGTACTTTGATTAACCCTGATTTTCTCAGCTGGAGGTGACAATATATTCAGAACCAAATGAGTGCATGAGTATGTAGTTTACACTCTTCCATCCAATGTATATTACTTCATTGTATGATGGGTTTTTTCCTCTTGCTTTATTCTCAGCTGCCTAGTTTGGTTAGGCTTTTCCTCAGAATCCCTGCTAATCTTGACTAACTGTCATTTTTGCCTGTGCAGTATCACAGTTCACATTCCTGTGGATGGCTCCACTACGTGATATTTCCCTTCAGATTCTTCTGTAGGGAATTTTCAGAGAAGTATTAGAATATCAGGTGGTGATATTCCATAACAAAACCACAGTCATCTAAGGTAAACACGCTTTTTGCTTTTTATTTAAAAAAAAATCAGCAACTGGTCAGAAAATAGACTCATATCTTTATCATAAGTTCTTAGACTTCCAAGATTTTTGTGGGGCTTAATTACATGATGAATATTTTCTATTGTTGACAAAGGGTCACATTCTCATTTACACCAGTGTTCCTTTAAGGGCCTTAAAGTGGGTGTCAATGTCTTTCATACTGCCAATACCCTGTAAAGTGGCCTTAGTGTAAAGGAAAATCTGGCTAGTGTGTTTTTCTTAATTATTGTTAACATTTTGCCTCAAGTTTATGAGGGGGGGGAAATGTGGCAGAAGACAGCCATCAGGCTACTCTTCCAAGGGTCCTTTCTCAAGGCCTGGTTTGGAACACAGGCCTTCAGGAGTAGCCCTGAGTCAAGAAGACACAAAGGTGGTTTAGTGCCCACATCTCCATCTGGACTGGAAGTTCCACGAGACACAGAACAGAATCTCTTTGTTTTTTAGAGTAGTTAAACTTTGGTACTCAAAAAAAAAAAATTCTCATATGTTATGAAGCCTTTGATATGTTACATTACAGTTGTTGTGCCTCAATATGAGTTTGAATTGAAAGGAAGACAGATCTAGCAGAAATGGTATATATATTTGTGTAGCTAGCCATACTCCTGTTTGAAAAACATGCCACAGTGTTTTATCCCCACAAGGCAGAATTGACTCAAGGAGTTGTGAATCATTACAGTGTTCATTACTGCAGTGTTTTCTTTAAAAGGATGATGTCATTAATAATTAAAGAAAACAACGATTTTAAACCAATAGAGGAAATGCATCTTTATTAGATCAATATTACCATTTTAGCCTTTTTTTAATTATTATTATTATGTGAGTAATTATGGAAGTTAAAAGGTTCTATAGGGGAGAGAGACTTCTTTAGGTTCATGATGGTACATGCTCTATGGTACAGTTCTCTGCTTTTTGCCAGTTTGCATCTCTGTCCTCTCAGTACACATCAGTGATTCAAGCCCTAGAAATTAACAGTATTACCCATTATTCTCCTTTGCCTTTAGCTTGTATTCTGTAAAACTGACCTATAAAGTCACCCCATTAACAGACGGGGCATTGATTTACCTATAGCCACATCTTGTGGGGGAGGAGTGAGCGGGTGGGGAAAGAATAAAAATAAATTCATTTCTTTATGTAATAACAAAAAGCAATAATTACAAATACGTAGTATTACACAAAGGCCATAACTTGTCTTTACCAGTGTTAAGAATGCACTTGAATTGTATTATGGGAATGAGATTGGAACCCTCAGTACTGTAATTATTCTTCTGTCATATGAATACCTGAATTGCTACTATTTAACAATTTTATGAGCCCATACTACTGCTTTTCAGGAAGTGACAAATGCATTTGGGAAATGGAAGCAGTTCTCTTTAAAGCACTGTATCGGAAAGATTGTCTTGTAAATTTTACCTGTTGCAAGCAGGCTGGTTTGTAAAAGATGTATGTTTTGGTGTTTAAAAAGAAGTTTATAAAATAATGTATATAACGGTTTCAAATTACCAAGCTTTTGTAGATATTTGATGCCAATCAGGTCGCTTTAAATTTTTGTTTGATATAATTATAAGAGAGTCATCCAAGTTGGTTTAAACATTTAAGGCAATGGCAAAAAAGGAAACAAAAAGTTTTAGCTTTGAAAAATGGTAGTTTTTAATCATTTCAAATGTACTGTAACTTTCCTTTTGGCTCAGTTCTTTTCATTTAACTTTTTCTGTTTTTAAGAAGATGTTTTTTATTGACTTTTTTTAAATCAATGTGTTTTGCACAAAGACTAGAGACATGATTTTTATGCCATGTCAAGTAGGTATTAAGATACATCATTTCTTCATTGACAAAGAAAAACAAACTTATGCAAAGGAGAAGGTAATCACTTTGAGTGGATTTCAACCCTCATCTGAGGATTAATTGTTTCTTCATAATTGCTGTTGGCAGTATTGTCTTGTGTTCTTTTGCTATAAAAAAGAAAAAAGTGTACAGGTTTGTAACTGCCAAAATTTGCTAAAGTTGATGGTTAAAACAAGTTTAAGTAAAAAAAAAACCAAAAAAAACCCATACCTGTGTTTACTATTTATTGATGTTTTCCATTAGGACACATTTTCAAAAGATGAGGCACATAAATTCTAGATCTAGTCTAGGGAAAATTCACATTTCAATGTATAGTTTTCCCTGCTGTATCTTGTAATCCAGAAAGGCACTGCACTTTTGAGATTCTTCACATCTGCCTCTTTGTTGTAGCACAGTAGCAGACTGAGAACCCATTGTGCTAGTCACTGTGTACACAATTACTAAAAAAAATAAAAAATAGTTCCTGTCCCAAAGATCTTTTTCTGCTTAGAGTTTTGTATACAGGGGTTCACCACAGCAGAATTCAAGGGAGTCTTCCACTTACAAAATTCATTTAACTCTGGACGCATTTGCACAGATCTTCTGACCCACCTGCTCCCAATGTGCTGAGAAGAAACACCAGTTCCAAGTAAGAAGGGGAACTATTTCAGAGCCCTTCAAATACATTTTAATCCTGTTTACATAATACAACCATGTCATTTTTTAAAAATTATTCCCATACAAAACTGTTTGCAGAATGGATTCAGAGCACGCACACCGCCAACTTGCACAAGAGATGTTGTTTGTAGGATGGTATCATATTAAAATCATTTGAAACTTAGGACAGTCTTTGAAACTTACCCACTGATCAGGATTCATATACTATTCCTTTGCCTCCTTGAACCATGAATTTAAAGTCGCACCATGGGAAAACAAAGCATGATGCCAGGCAAAGGCGTCTATACCCTCCAAGAGGACAAAGCTTTTCTCACGCTTCCAGGACCTCATTTGAACCATGTTAATTTCTTTTCAGTTCACATCTCCCTTGTTCTGGGTGTAAAAGGCTGCTATTTCACTGCTTCCCCAAACAGATAGTGTAAACAGATGTTTATGTTCAGGAACGGGAGCACATGTGGGCGAGCTATCTCAGGACAAGGAGTAAAAAATACAGCCACTGGAGGACCCATCTGCCTGTTTGAAGAGGTAGGGAGTGCATGATCTGTGGGGAGACTCTGGCAAACATCAGTTTCAGGCAAAACAAATTACTTTCAATCCAATTTAAAAGTGCTACTACGTAGAGTGCTTTTTAAGTCCCCTTCCATGGCAAACACTGCCTTATTCTCCCGAGTTTTCTGCCATCAGCTCCTGGTTTTTTGGTCCCACGATGCTCTCAGAATGAAGGACTGAGGACTTGGTAACAATTTTATTCCAAATTACTAAGGGAAGTGGAACAGTAAAACTGTGGGTATAACCATGTGTAATGAGATGAGGTTAAAGAATGGGAAATTTGGGCTAAGCCTCAGGAAAATCTTCCTGAAAGAGCTATTACAGTATGGAATAGTATCCCAATTAAATGGTGGAAAGAGCTGGAAAACCTATAGGTCTAGATGATCTAAAAGATCTTGACTATCTTTAATTTCCAGTAGATCCAGAATGTGATTAGAATTATGATGAAGGGGGGAAATATTCATGAGGAAAGGGATGGCAAATGGGGCAAAACTCACTCACATGTAGTGTTGAAATAAAGATGACATACTGGAGGTGGCATCATCTTGTGCCAAAAATAATTCTGTTTCTCCCTTGTTTTGTGCCAACAAGCAGCATGTGTGGTGATACATTTGTGAACCTTCAGCTTGCCCGACCTGATTATGGGGAATCCATCCTGAAAATATAACCACGAAAGTGTTTCCATTGAATATAAAAATAATAACGCGTTGAAAAAATGAATAGGTAAAGAGGATGAAGTGCTGGCCCCCACTGAAGTCAGTGGGAGTTTGCTATTGAATTCAGTGGTGCTGGGTTTTCACCTGGAAACTTTTCTTCTATATTCACAGTGGGATGCCCACTATAAGACAAAAGCTCTGTTTGCAAAGCAGATGGAAACTAAAGTTTTGGTAAAAGAAGCCATCTGTGTAACAAGGCACTTCTTGCCCCAATGGCTGTAGTATCTGAGCGTCCCACGGAAAGAGACTAGAATCCTGTGGGTGGATCAAAAGGTAGTGAAGAGAGGCCTCAGTGTCATTAAACTTAAATGAGTGTCCCAGTTTTCAAACTGAAGACTTGCCACTCCTGGTAGCATCCTTTCCCACAACTTCCCTCCTTTTCCTCCCCTCCCTGCAGTTAAAAATAAATCACCACTGTAACTGGGACTCTCTCTGCAGAGCACAAATAGTAATTTACAACCCCCCTGCCTGCTCTCCACCAGCAGTTAGATGCTACATGGAAGAGAGACTTCCGAGCCCCAGTTCTTCACTCTTAAATAAGGGCTACAAACCACAGGGAGCAGAATCCATGGGCTGGTAAGGGAGGACAGAACAGTTTAACAGCAGGTGGAGGAAACAACTTCAATTATGATTTGTTTCTACAGTGCTTTAACTCTCTTGGTTAGTATTTTCTCTCCTGATGTGACAGGGTCTTTCTCTCTCTCTCTGACTTTCTATTTCCCCGTCTACACTTGTTTTCCCACACCTGCCAATATCAGCTTTGTCAGTTTGCCTGAGAATTTTAGTTTCCAATATTTTAGGGCTGGCTTCTGCTCTTCCTTATACCAATGTAAATTAGGAGTGACTCCACTAAAAACAATGGGAGTAACTGCTGTAAAGCCAGTGTCAGGTAAGATTAAGGCCTTTGGTCCTTTGGAGAGCAGAGAATTCTGTTGAGCCCAAAGCAGTACTGAATTCAGGATTTTTTCCATCTGGTCACTAGTTGTTTTAACTCATAAGTGTCATGAGCTTGCTTTTCAGGGCCAAATGTTGCTGTAAACAGGCATAGCAGGGAATTTGGCCCTCAGTCTCAGTGTGGTGATCAATTATCTGGGACCATTGTGGGATGCCTTGTGTACACATCATGAAGCACGCAAAAAAAGGTACGCATTCAACACTTGTTACCTTTCAAAATACATTTTCTTTAAAAGAACCTAGGGAATTAAATGCATAGATAACTATTAGTACAGTGCCAAGGTTGTACAGTGTTAAGTCTCCAAAACCAGGAGCAAAGATTACAACAGGTATGTTAACTCTGCCTCATTACACGTATACAGGGTGAAATCCTGGCTCCATTGACGCAAAACTCCCATTGACTTCAGTGGGGCCAAGATTTCAACCCTATTTTTTTTCTGTCCCTGTTTACCTGGTTAAATATGCAGTTTAATATGTTACTACTTGTGCACTGAAGTGAATACCCTGAACCCTAAATCATGTGCACTTGTTATTTTACTGGACATTTCGTGTTACTCCATAGCAGCTTTTCCAATGTAATAATTATAACACATCTGTGATGCAAGTGAGCTGTCATTGTAGAAGTACTGACTTCCGCTGTACTGGACTTCAGGGAACTTCAACCATGCCAATTTCATTGCAGCATTGCAGTTTATTGCATTCAATTATTTACTGAGCACGGTTACTGTGCTTGGTGCTGTACAGAACAGAGCAGGAGGCAGAGTCACTAGTCCAAGGAGCTTGAAATAAAGGGCTTACGTACAGCTGTTTGAGCCAGAGCTGTACTGGGGCAACGGGACTTGGTTGGAAAGTTGAAGAGCCCCAGTATAGGGCAGAGTGCAGGGGGAATTTCCTCACTGATAGCACTTACTGCATCTTTAAAAAGGATGCAGCTCGCTCCAGTACCTAGCACCAGAAGTTAAGAGGTCTAGTAAGTAGATGGGGGACCATTGCTGTGCCCCACGACACCCCTAGAGCATGCAATGCTAACAGGCTCTATGCATGTTGCAGTGAGGGAGCCCCACTTGTTCTGTTGTGGTTGCTTGCCTCTGTGGTTCAAACTCTTGAGATTTATGCTCAGGGTTCTGAATTCAATCCCCAGCCATGACCAAGATGGCAGAGATGTCACCATATAGCCACAGCTAGGTCATTTTACACATCTTCCTTGAAGAAGTTTACCTAGTCCTCCCAGTTTTCGGTTCTAAAGGACATATTTCTCATTTCTTCTGTAGAAATATCAATTGTATATTGCACTCTACCATGAGCCTAATCCTAGTTAAGGGACCCAATCAGGGCAGAAGCATATTAATTAATTAACCACCATCTGCAACTGAGGTTTAGTCAGTGTTGGTGCAAATTAATAGACATGAAACCACAGAAATGTGACCAGTGTTATTCTTAATGCAAAGAACAAATGCCCAGTTTCAGTCCGGCACTTAAAGAAGCATGTGCCTAATTTCAATCACACAAGTAGCCCCAGGGACCAGCCCCTTGTCTAGGATCCTGATGCACAAAGGAATTTTGACTCCTAACATTGCACATGGGCACCTACTGTGGTTTATGAAAGCACTTCAGTGAGTTACGCTAACTCCTGTTGAAATCACATCCCATTAGAGCCCAGATCTTCAAAGATATTTAGGTTCCTATCTTCCATTCATTTCAAAGCTCCAGATCTTGTGGATCTGGGCCTATGTGTCCACTGCATCTTTAGACACCTAAGCATCTTTCTAAATCTGGCACCTTCAGTGGGAGTTCGCACCTACTACAGCTCCTTGACACTTGAACCTGGAAGTTGGTGTACGTTTTGACATGGTTCCAATGGCAGCCGAGTTCTTAGAGACCAAAAATATAAAAGCCTCCTTCCCCCCTCTCCACCCAGCAGATAACAACAAGTCTTAATTCAGCATTATTTTGGATTAGAAAATCAGAAGCCTTCTAGAGGCGCGGGTGCTGTTCTCATCTCAATGGATCTTTCAGTGTTTCCATCATCTCATCTTTTTTTTCTTGTAATTCTCTCCTAACACCTTTATAAATTAGACCCAGCCCCTAGCCATGTGCATTATGAAAGCTCTGCGGTCTGGTACTTTAGGCTTAAGGCCAGCTTTGCTTTAAAGCTCTTTCTTGGCACATCTTTCACAGTGAGCCATCATTCCTTCCGTGCTCTGACGAGGGAGTAAGTTATTACATGTATGGCATTCCCAGAGCTGGGACAGTTTCAAAACTGGAGCTTTATTCAACCTAGTGTCCAAACAAACACACAGATTGGACCAACCCAGCTCAGTCCTTGCAGTGCACGCACCGCCTCGCTGATGCAACAAGAGTTATTCCCTTTGACTCCCCTCAGCAGTCCTTCAATCCTTAAAGGGACAGGGCATGGGTAACTCTAATCCTGCCCTTATGCGTGCTACTCATGCTTCTCTATAGAGCAGCATATCCCCTTCCCTGTTCATCAGACCACCTGCTCTAGTTGTTGGGTAGGGCGATGGGAGCCTTTGGCTGTGTCTACACTGACGGCAGCAAAGTCGCCGCCATTACATTGACTTCTCTGGATTGACTGAGCGGTCAGTGAAGACCCACTCAGTCGATCCAGCAGTCAATGTACTAAAACCATCTCCTCAAGTGGTGTAGCATTGCGTCGACAGGAATGCGGTTCCCATCAGCGCAGTGCAGTGAAGACGGCGCACAGAAGAGAAGCACAGAAGTCGTCGGGAGTTACGCACGTTCTACACGTACTTTGCATAACTCCTGTCAACAGCTGCCAAATGGCTGAGGTAAATGTAGACCAAGCTTTTGTCTCACTCCTGCAGCCAGAGTTGCCATCTGAGGAAAGATGGTGGTTTTATGCCTATGTGTAGAGCCACACAATACTGACAATCTAGCCCTTTGTCAGCAGCACCCCCTGTTCAGCTGGGCATGTTCCTTTTGGCCCGGAGCCCAGCCTCTTCTCGGATGCCATTCAGGGAATGAAGGGAACTAGCGTTGCGGAGCATAGACAGACATGAGGTGTTTTTAGACATGACTTAGGGGGCTTGTGAGCACCAAGTTATTTTATCTCAAAATTACTAAAAATTGTAGTCTGGTGAAGACAAGGTCTGGCGGTCAATTGCTAATAAATGAGTGTCATTCTTTAAGCTTCAGGGTTGTGATCCCACTATTTGTCACGTGGGCCCTTTTCACACAATAAGGGATGTAAGGACTCAGACAAGCAAAGGCCTCAGTTATTATTAACCAGCTACTTATTCGGCAGAGAAAACAGCAACAAGCAACATGCCTCTCAGGAACCAAGCTAGCTAAGGGAGAACTGTGCCTGTCCTCTATTTGGGGAAGAGATTCTAACCTTTGCCCCTTCCAGGAGGGAGAGACCCATATCTTCCAGAGGCAGTCTTCTGTAGGCTTATGAGTTCACTGAAGTTGGCAGCTTGAGGCTTTGCTTCGTTTCAGTTCTCTACTGTTTCCTCGTCCTTCCCCCTGTTTACTTTTTTCAGCTCAGGACCTGACTCAATGCACATTGAGGTCATTCAGCGACACTACCACAATGTAAATAGAACTAATAATGATTCAGACACCAGGCCAGACTGGCCTAATGCCATGATTCAGGGTTGTGTAGTGAATGAGGCTGTTTGTAGGATCTCTGCCTCAGTTTCTCTAGAAGTCGGAAGAGAAGAAAGCAAGAGGCTGCAGGAAGAAAAAGGATGCTCTTATGGCTAAAGTGTGTGAATGCCACAGAGGAGAATCCATGCTACAGTGCACAGTCTTCCCTTATTTTGCTCAGCAAGTCACTTAAATCAAAAGCTTGGCAGGCACCCACTAATTCGCTTCCTCATTTTCAGGGTGCCCAGTTGGAGACATCTGGGGCCTGAGGTGCTGAATACTCTCAAGTGCAGCTGAAGTCAATGGAAGCTGTGCATGCACAGCATTGCTGGCAGTGAGGTTATCTGGTCTGAAGGCATAAACCCAGTCTTGGGAGCCAGGAGAGCCTTAGATCTAACCTTGGCTCTGCCAGTGATTCACTGTGTGGGTTACAGTGAATTCTTGTTGTCTCAGTTTCCTCATCTTTAACTGAAGATTAAAAATGCCATCTTATGTTGCAAATGAATGCCTTTTTTGTGAAACACTCAGATACCACAGTAATAAGTGTCCTGGAAAAGGTCACAAGGAAATGATTAATTCTGTATACATGGCAGGCCTTAGAATGTGTGCAACAAATAAGGCAGAAGTCACTAATTAAATGATGAAGATAAAGTACTGAACAGCTGCCTCTTTCCTTGAACGCCACCTACCCTGTGCACTGAAATGTGTTAAAAACAGTATGTGATCATGTAATGAAAGATTGTGGGAGCGGGGTTAATCAAAACAAGACAATCAAAATTCTGCATATCCTATCTTTTGAGTGTTTGACTTTGCAACCTAAGAAACATTCTTTTCAGCATTAATTTGGTTTGATTTTGTTTAACATAAAACCAAATAGAACAGATGTCCTTAAACTGTGGACTGTGGAGCACTTGTTGGTAGGTCATGCAGTGTCTGCTGGTCACATGGTATGGGCTCCTCATTGTCTCTATCTGCTAAATTTCATTAAAAGAAACTAAAAATTCATTACATAATTTCCTGGTCTTACTTTCCCAAGTCAGCATTTCCTGTAGTTGCCACTGTCATGTAGTAGTTGGGGTACTCTGTGATCACAAACGAGAGGGGGGATAGTATGGACCTATTAAGAGGTGGTCCACAATCTGATCATGTCTACACTTGGGAAAAAAGGTGTGATTTTTATTACCAGGTAGCTAACACAGAAGAGTAGTGTTGACAGGGCAAGCAATAGTTCTACCTCAATGTAATTGTACGAGATAAATCCTAGACTTCCCCCTAAAGTTTACCTTAACAGCTACAATGAAGTAAAACTACAATGTACCACATCTATACTGAGGGTGAAATCCTAGGCCGCTGTAGTCAACAGGGGTTTTGCCATTGACTTCAATCAGGCCAGGATTTCACCCTAAGATTTAAAATAGACCAGTTGTTATGGAGGTATCTATTTTTCCTGGTGTAGACATGTCCTATGCAAATGTTTAAGAACCTCTGATGTAAATTATTTGGTTCCATTCTGTTTCTGGAGATGGTGTATCTAATCATTTGCACTGAAAAGACATGTTCTTGATAAAGAAACTTAGTCTTTAGCAATGAATCCTTGGCTATTTATCATATAAGGCAATGTACAACATTGAAGGGAGCAATAGTAGATATAATTTCTAAACATTGATACATTAGAACAGGAGGGTTCCACATTTAAGTCAAATACCCTTGACAAAACTTTTACAGCCTAACATAATTCTGAACTGTTAACCTTTTGTATTCTTATGCAATTAGGGCTTGATTTCCACAAATCTCCGCTTGCAGTCAAACTGAATGGCTCTTTTGTATATTTGTTCTGGAGTTAAAAAAAAAAAAAAAAAAGCAATCTTGGTTTGGACACATTTTATATTACAGATATATTTATACATAATTTATAAAGGATGAACATATGCTAAATAGATGTTTTAATAAACAATAATAACACTGGACAACAAGTATTTTGCTTCCTGAATACTTTTGGGTGTATCTTATGGATTTTGGGCTGCTGGTTACGAAAATCACCATGAAATTTCCCCATCACATACTGTTTTTTTGAAATCGCCTATATTTGTTATTTCAATTCATAATTGAAGTCTATTAAAATGTTGCCCACAATGTAAGCTGAAAAGTTTTCTATTTTGTGTCCAAGCATGTCTGGGCATGCAGACACTGTGCCTAGTGCAGGCCACACAACATGCAGTGGGAATGCTAAGGCTTAAGCAGGACGGATGCTGGCAGGACAGGTTTTAGAAAGGCTATAAAAGCATTTTGCACACACAGTTCTACCCATTGCGTTTATATCAGTTTGCATTCATGTTGATGCACGTGCTCTATGCGTATAGCATATTGTGTGTAATCACAATAATAAAGCAATTGTATTTTCAGGAGGATTCATGATAGCAAGATGTCTCGCCAATGTCACAACAGCCATGATACGTTCTGTTACATTTGTGGTGAATATACGCTTAAACCTCGAAGACGGAGCTTGACTGCACGTATTAAAAAGTGTATGAGCTCTACTTTGGCTGTAAAATTGGTGATGAGGACAAAGCCTGGGCTCCTCACATTTGTTGCTTGACATACGCTGTCGATCTTAGAGCTTGGCTCAGAGGTATCGGAAGTCAATGCCGTTCACTGTGCTGATGATATGGCGAGAGCAGAAGGATCATGTGACAGACAGTTACTTCTGTCTGACCAATGTGTCTGGGTTCTCTGCTAAAAACAAAAAATCCATTGAATACCCCAATCTTCCTTCAGCCATGAGACCTGTGCTGCATGATGACAATCTTCCAGTACCGAAGCCACCAGAGACATGGAGCCTAGAGGAGGCAGATGAAGATGCCATGATGCATGAGCCCAAGAATGGAAAATGACACTGATCCAGATTTTGAACCATTTACGTCGAGTGAGCCTCATCTGATAACTCAATGTGAGGTAAATGACCTTGTCAGGGACTTGGGTTTGTCAAAGGCAAAAACAGAATTACTGGGTTCAAGACTGCAAGGATGGGGTCTGCTGTCACCAGGCACAAACATTTCTGTCTTTCGCAGCCGCCAAGAATATTTGACACAGTTCTTTATAATCTATGTTTCTTCACTGACATTGATGGGCTGTTCACTGCTTTGGGTTGCCAGCAAGACCCACAACAATGGCATCTTTTTATTGATTCATCAGTGTTAAGCCTGATAGCTGTGCTGTTACACAATGGCAATGTCCACTCTTCAGTACCAATCAGCTATGCAGTACACATGAAAGAAACGTATGGAAATATGGAAGTTTTGTTGAAACACATACAGTACAGCAACTGCAACTGGAACATCTGTGGTGATCTGAAAGTAGTCGCGCTGCTACTAGGAATGCAGCTCGGATATACCAAGTACTGTTGTTTCATTTGCGAATGGGACAGCCGTGCTAAAGCATCTCATTACATTAAAAAGGACTGGCCATTCTGTAAGCAGTTGGTTCCAGGGCAGAAAATTGTGGCACATAAACCACTTATAGACCCAACAAAGATATTTTTGCCTCCTCTTCACATAAAACTCGGACTGATGAAAAATTTTGTGAAAGCGATGAACAAGGAAGGTGAAGGATTTTGATATTTGAGACAGATGTTTCCCAGAATAACTGATGCCAAGATTAAGGAAGGCATTTTTGTTGGTCCACAAATCAAACAGGTCATCAATGACAGGGAGTTCAAAGAACTTCTAGTAAGGCCGGAGAAAATCACATGGAAGGCATTCAAGGATGTTGTTGAAAATTTTCTTGGCAAGTACAGAGCACCAAACTACGTGCAGCTGGTTGACAACATGCTTCAAGCATACAAAACCATGAAGTGCAACATGTCACTAAAGACTCATTTTCTGCATTCGCATTTAGACGTCTTCCCTGCAAATCTTGGTGCAGTCAGTGACGAGCATGGTGAAAGGTTTCACCAGGACATTGCGATCATGGAAAAACTGTATCAGGGCAACTGGAATCCATCAATGCTGGCCGATTATTGTTGGACACTTAAACAAGAAGCCTCAGACACTGGGTACAAAGAAAATCATCAACAAAACTTTTTTAGCTCAGTTGAACTATTGCAAAGCGTCAACACTGTTATGGGATTAAACGCATGACATTCAATAAAAGTCAATTTCTTGTTTCTCCAAACTCCTACGTGATACAAGTAGTCTGAAATTATATTTGTGTTCAGCTTCAAGCGGTCTATCATAATCAAAAAAAATTTCTGAGGAAGGAACACTTTCAAAAAAGATTTTTGTCCAGTGAAATTGTTATATAGCCTAACAGATCTACAGGTTGCTTATAACTATTTATAACCCCTTCTACTGATGTGTTTACAACAGTCTACATGGAATCCTACATTAAAGAGAGGGTAAACTAAAGGCTATAGAACTGTACAAAGTTAATCAATGGATCCTATAGGTTACAACATTATCTGTTGTGATCAATATGCAGGCATTGATATGATCAAGAGAATAGAAATATTCTCATTTATTTCCTCCTGACAATTGCCTTTCTACCTACAACACACATATTAAAGGCAAGACCTTATAGCTCTTTATTTAGAGAAAAAACAGAGGGTATTTTGAAAAACAACCATTGTTATTTTTTATGACAAGCTGATATGTTCTGCAAGCTATTTATATAGTAAGAGCTGCACTCAGTCATCCGTCCCACTGCCCATTGTTGTAATTGTTTCAGGGATGAACTACTTTTGATCACTCAAAATGTCCCTGTTAAAAAACATGACTACAAAAAAACATGTAAAATCCTTTGCTGGATTTCACCTGCAGATCCCACTGTGTTTATCATGGAATGGCGTCATGGTTAGTAGTTCAACTGAGGCAGACAAAAGGGGAATTAAAAGTGTATGCCGCTTTAATAGACTGTAGGTCAAATCCTGAGAGATGCTGAGCAGCCAAAACTCTCACTGGAGTGTTAGAGGGTACATCTTCACTGATGGCAGCAAATTTGCCACTGTCAGATGGATCTACCCGGATCAACTGAGCAGTCAGTGAAGACCTGCTCAATTGATCCAGAAGTCGACGCATTAAAACCACCGCCTCAAGTGACATAGCGCTGCATCAACGGGAATGCATTGCCTGTCAGCACAGTGCTGTGAAGATGCCATGTAGAAGAGGAGTTACGAAGTCAACAGAGGTCATGCAAACTACTCTGCGTAGCTTGCGTAACTCCCATCAACTGCCGCCAAATTTCCAGGTAAGTGTAGATCTGGCCAGAGGCACAGGATTTTGCCCACTGACTTCAGTGGGAGTTACAGGTGCTCAAGATTGATGACCTATGGATAGGACTTTTCAAAGGTCTGTAGTTTGCTTACAGGCTAAATTCCCAAATTCTTCTGGCAGTCATACTAAGAGGGCAGTGGCCTATGGAGGGTCTCTGGTGCTCAGGGGCCAAGCCTACATTTGCGCTTTCCCTCGTGTAGGGCAGGAGGGGTCCCGGTGCCATCCCCCAGCTGCCCTGGGGATGAGAGTCTGTAACTGCAGGGGGAGAGGAAGGTACGGAGGGGGGAACTGAAATGCAGGCTTGGATCTGTTGCCCCTGCTCCCTACACTTACCTGGTGTGCAACACCTGCTTCTCCTGCTGCAGCCTCACAGCCTGGCACTGACTCAGATGGGGGACAGTCTCAAACACCCCCACCCCCGGTCTGGGGGGTGCCAGGTCAGCCCATCATGATGGGCAGAGGGTGAGGGACAACGGAGGCTGAGGGGTTGCTCCTCCTACTTCCACTCCTGTGCTCCCCACAGCATGTCGTGAAGGACCTGCCCGCCTCCCCACACCAAGCCAGGGGGTGAGGCCGCCCCATCTGAGCTGGCGCCAGGCTGGAGCGGTGGGTAAGTGTGCTCCGGGCCAACCCTTCACATAGAGTAAAGGCTCAGGAGGCTCTGCACTGCTCAGTCTCCTGTGCCCCCCACCCCCTGTGCATTGAGAAGGCCTAGCCCAGTGCCCCCACCGCAGACCGGCGCCCAGGGTCCTGGTCCCCCCGGTCCTTCCTCGGTAAGCCACTGTAAGAAGGGGAAAATAGCTTGCCTGAAAATGACCCAAAAAAGACCTGACAATCTTTACAAGAATTGTTAAGCAAGGATTATGATTTTTAAAAGTACTAAAAATTGTAATAGATGTTTAAACTAGCAGAATTAAGCCAGATAAACGGATATTCAGATATACTGGAAATGTATGGAAAAAATGAGATGTCTGCCTGTGAAAAAGAGGAATTAATAAGAGCGAAACTGTGAAAAAGAGGAATTAATAAGAGCGAAACTCTTAGCAGAATTGGCTATCAGAATGCCAATTTGTAAGCCAAGAACCAGGAGCAGACAAATCACGCAAGCTAACTGTCTTTTCTTGGCTGCAGGGAATGGGTTCTCACAGATTGGGATAATGTACTGCTCTTTCTGTTAAGTGCTGTCTAATTATCTTACTAAATCCCATCAAGCTGACTGATCCTGAGGCCTTTTTTAATACTGAATAAATCTGAACCTTACTAAAACCCTCACTGGTAAGAAACTGCTAATAGCATCTCTCAGCATTTGATCCATTTAGTTACCAAAAGTGGAAGATTTGGTATTTCACCTACCGCCTACACTGTATATAGGCTGTTCTGAGCTACAGGGGGGAGCGTGTCTAACTGGTGGGCTGCAGCACTGGCTTAGAAAGGTATGTGCTGCAGAGAGTAGTGGGGTGGGACACTTGAGAGACATGACGTTCCTCCAGTTCTAATTGGGGAGCATCAGAAGTCCAAGCCTGTTCCTGGCACTAAGTCGTGAGAAAGCTTTATTTACCTTGACTCTTCCTCAATGATTTCTACTCCTCCCTATTATTTCTGAGGCGACCAGGCGAAATGGGTCATTGCCACTGCTTTACTGTCCTGCAGGATTCTTGTGCGGGAGGAGTGATGCGGACTTTAAAGAGGCCAGAAACTCTTCTTCTAGCCCAGCCTCAGACTCCTCTATGCTTCCCATATCATTCAGCCCAGCTGAGGCAGTCACTATCTTCCAACCAGAAGGCTGGAGAAGCTGGGTCTGCTCTGAGCCTCACTGCGTGTAGAGGAGGTGGCAACATTTTACCCCCTCTCCTGGCACTCCAACCCCACAAGGCTCGCTGCTGTGGTCCTCCTTGTATTAATACGCTTACATTATTCAGTCACTAGATGGCTCTGTGTTTTGTATAGACTTCCAGACAGGGTGTGTGACAGACAAAGCAGGCACTCAAGCTATGTAGAAGTCTGTAGTTTATAAATGTTTGCTCTAGTAAATGCCTTTCATTTAAGATGGTGTGTGATGCCACATATTGTAACATTCCTTCGGGCATCCCCACATGAGGCATTTTACAATCTAGGAATCGTTTTAAAGAAGAAAATGTTTGTTTTCCTACAACTTAAAAGGTTTTTCTTTTCCTTTTTCAGCATACACAGCAACTATTAAACATTTTTAAATCTCTAGGACTAGTTAACTTACACCTAAGTGTATTAAAAGAATTGGTTGAAGAGCTCTGAGCCACTAATGCTGCTTGCTAACAAATCTTGGCATGTTATTTTTAAAAAGTAAATGGGATGATCTGGGGTACTATAAGCTGGTTAGCCTGACATCGGTCTCAGACAGAATCATGGAAAGGCTGATATGGGCTGCAATCAGAAAAGGATTAAAGTATGGTAAAATAATCCAGTCACTTTGGTTTTATGGAAAATAGGTCTTGTCAAACAGACTTGAAATTGTTTTTTGCCGAGATCACACATTTGATTGATAATGCTAACTATGTTTACCTAACATCCGTAGACTGCTGTAAGACATTTACCTTCGTCTCTGTGAAGTGGGTTGATTCTTCGCTGGTACCTCCTTGTGACCAGGCATGATGTAGCAGCTCTCTCCCCACTGGGTGTCTCCCACTGACAGCTTTCACCTCTGTAGTGATGGGCCTCTTCCTGTGACGTGGCCTTCTGGTCAGGGCACTTTAAAGTCTCTCTCCAAGGTAGTCCAGGAACAAAAAGCAAAGGAAATTACTTCTTAGTAACTCAGTTAGAGGGGAATGATTCCCTCCCAGGGTGCATCAGAAGCTGGCCCTCCCTTCCCTCTGGGAAGGGGGCCTTTGGGTAGTTGTCATCTGGAAAGCTCTGGCCTCCAGGCAGCCTTTCCTCAGGAGCTGAAGGCTCATTATTTTTCCTGGTCTGCCAACAAGAGAGTTGCCTTGCTCCTCTTTTAAGCCCCTCCTCCAGCCTGTGCATGCCTTACAGCTGTGGCAGCAGGGTGGCACTGGCGAGTACCGAGCTGCTCCTCACTCCCGCGTTGTCTGATATGGGATTTCTACACCTCATCTTTTGGCCATGGCAGTAACGAATTCTGTAACTTTACCAGGCCTCTGGGATGTCTTGGGGTTCAGCTGGCTGAAGCTGGACCTGGGGCTGTGAGCTCTCCCTGCCCTGCGCGGCTGCCATCAGGGCTGGAGCCAGGGCTGTGTGATCCTGCCTGCTGGCGGCTTTGGCCAGGGCCGGAGCTTAGACTGTGCACCCCCCATCCACCCCACGGCTAGATCCCACAACTTCAGTCGGCTGTGCACTCCTGCCTGGCAGCTGGGGCTGGAGCAGACTGTGCAACCCTCCCACCCCTCATGGCTGCTGGAACCAGGACTGTGCACCCCTGTCCTGGAGCTGGGGCTGGAGCCAGGACTGTGCCCTCTTCCCACCTCCCCCATAGATTTGGCTGGGGCTGCAGCCAGAGTGGGCTCCAGCTCCATGGCTTTGGCCATGGCTGTGCACCTTCACCCCTGTGGCTGCAGCTGTGGCTGGAGCTGGGGTTGTGTGCTGCCCCACTGTGGTTTCAACTGGGGCTGTGTGCTTCTGCCTGTGACTGGGGCTGGAGCTGGGACTATGTACCCAAACCCCAATGGCTTCATCTGGGGTGGAGCCGGGGCCACGTGCCACACCCCACAGCTGGGGCAGTGAGCCCCTATGGCAGTGGAGCTTGGGCTATCAGTCCCCCCTTCCCCCCATAAGGCTCCAGCTGTCATTCCTCTCCCGCCCCTCCCGGTCCTGATCCCCAATTATTTTTAGTAAAGTCACAGACAGGTCATGGGCTCCCGTGAATTTTGGTTTATTGCCTATAACTTGTCAATGACTTTTACTAAAAATAAACATGACCAAAATCTTAATCTTACTCATCACACACCCTGCCACTCAAGATGGCATCTAGGAAACCAGGGCCAGCAGATTGATTTCCTCCCGCACCCTCTGGAAAAAATCCAATCATTTTGGTGATCTTCTCCAGCTCTTTGCTGAATTTGGAAGGTGCATGTCTGGAGGGACAGATATCAGCACATAAGCCGGGTGTTTGTATCTTTCATGGTAATTAACCAGCTTAAGGGATCATAGTTGGTGATGAGCTTGAATGGATTTCCCAGGAGGTAATAGTGGGAAACGTCCATGACCTATTTCACGGCCAGCCGTTCCTTTTCTATCACAGAATATACCTGCTTCCGAGGGAACAGATTGCAGCTCAGAGAGAGTACAGCATATTCCTCTCTATTTGCTTCTCGGACAATAGTACACCTAGGCCCACTTCTGAGGTATTGGTCTTCAAAATGAACTCTTTTTTTTGAGGAGTCAGGACTGAACAAGATAGGCTCTTTGCATAGTTGGTCTTTCAGCTTCAGAAAGGCCTTTTCACAGACCTCGGACCAGCCAACCTTCTTGGGGCTATTGTCCTTAATTAGGTCTGTGAGGTGGACTTCTGTCATTGAAAATCCTGGCATGAATCATTGGCAATAACCTGCAAGTCCCTAAAATCTTTGCACTTGTTTCTTCATTTTTGAAAAGCATTCTTTGAAAGACTGGACTTTGTCCACAAGGGGCCAGCTATTGCTCTTCCCCAAAGTGTGTTCCAGGTAGATGGTCTTTTCTTTCCAAACCTTACACTTTGTTGGTTTTGCAGTTAGCCCAGTTCCCCATAATGACTGAAGTATGACAGCAATTTTTGCTAGATGTTCCTCCCAGTCTCAGCTGGAAACAACCACATCACCTCAATAGACTGCTGCATATAACCTATGTGGTTGAAGAACTTGCTCAATGAGCTGTTGGAATATTGGTGTGGGACTGTGAAAGCCAAAGGGCATAATCCTAAACTGATAGAGACCAAATGGTGTGGCAAGGGCAGTTTTCACCCGTCATTCTGCTGTAAGTGTGATCTGCCAGTATTACGTGGTTAAGTCTAACATGATGATATATCATGTCTCATCTAGCTGGTCTAGTTTATTCACTTGGGGCAGAGGGTAAGAATTCTATTTGGAGATGGCACTGACCTTTCTAAAGTCTATGCAAAACTGGATTGTGCCCCCCAGCTTTGGGACCAGTACAACTGGATTTTACCGGTTGCTCTGGGATTCTTCAGTGGCCCCTCATTCTAACATCACATGGACCTCTTGCCTCACAACCTCTTGTGTTTTTGCAGGGAGTGGGCTCTCCCAGGAGTTGCCTAGCTTCCGTTTGGATTTGGAGTTCCATGAGATAAGTGCACCCTAGCCGGGATACAAACATTGTTGACAAGTTTGATGCAGAAATTGCTTGATAAGGTTGTTCAGTCTGTACAACGTAGGCGGTGAGAATATATGATCATAATGACTCCTCCTAGCCTTAAAATGTATGACTCTATTAATATAATATGGAGGTGAATGTATTAATATTAAAGATGAGGAATGCCACAAATGTGGAAACCCTGGGTATGTTCCTGGCCCAAGGACTACACTCTGGCCACTCCCACAGAACATTGCAAAGGACTGTGCCTTTTCCTGAGAGCACTTTTATAGAATATTTTAATGCTCTGGAGTTCGCAGATGACACGAAGGTTGTTTCTGATTGTGAGTGCTGGTTTATAAAGTGTGATATTTCCACATTATTTTATCTCTTTATTTATTTATTTTGCATTCAGATTTGTAATCCAGTGATATCCTCCCGGCTGTGATAATGCAAGTGCAAGCCTTCAAAACCATTTCTCTAAAATGCCTTTTGAGTGGATTTAGCATTTACAAACAAATTATTCATTGTGTACTTGGCAGCAGGAACGAAACCCTTCTCTAAATTGCTGGGAAAGTGTTTTGGTTTTTTTCATTCTGTTTTTTCTGAGCCTGAGATGTTTTTGACATAAGATCACTGTTGTGGTGCTGTTTCTGCAGAGGATACTAATTTTAAAGAGGCGAGGGTAATGGAATTTATCAGTTGGAAAATTACTCATCAATCATCATAATTGAGAAATGAATAAAAAACTTTGAATTGTCAAAAGAATTGGCTAAATAGAAGCTCGAAGCTGGCATGCTTTAGATCCCAGAAACCTGCTTTGCCATATTTGCACACACAAATAAGTCACCCAAAGAGAGAATAAAATCTAGGCTCCTGGCACTACACAGGTTAACAGATGAGCTTCAAGGTAGTGTTTTTAGACTGATTTGTAAAATCAGAGTGTGTGTTTGTATGTTGTAGTAAGGAAGTGCTGAAATTGGTTGTATTTAAAGCTCTGCTATTAGTATTTGTGATGGGGTGTACAACCTCTGCACTGGTCTTGCTGGGGTTAATCACACTCTGTGGGCCAAGGAGGCCATGCCCCCTCAGCTCTACTGGGCATGCTCCTCCTACAGCTCCCGGCACAAAAGGGAGCAGCCAGCTCACCACCAGTTGGGGTGGACCGCTGAGGTAAGAGAATGCACCGTGCAGGCTCTGGCCCTTGAGCTGCCAAAGTCTCAGACTGTACAAGCCAAGAGCACCACAATCCAGGCAGATGCAGCACCACCAGAAGGAGGCCCAGAGGGAACAGCATCACCGGGAGCTGCAGCAGATGACAAACCCCATGACCTCTGAGAGCTACGGACTTTGTCGCTGGGAAAAGTGGTAGGAAGTAGCCCAGGGAACTTAAACTTTGCTACAGTGGGGGAATTGGGGAACTGGTCAGCATGTTCTGGGAGGACCCCACTGATTTGCTGGTGAGAACCTCTGCTACTGCCAGGCCCCTGGGCTGTAGCTCAGTGAAGCCTCACTACCTTGGGGCCGCACATGCCTAGGTGGTGCCTACTTCCCCAACATACCACTAAGCCATGCAGCCTTGACTGAGGGGATTACTCTGTTGAGTCCAGCCATTAGGCTATGCTGCCCTGACCCAAAGGCCCACCCTATTGTCTCCAGCCATTAGGACCCATCAGCCTCAGCCAAACGACTTCTCATAGACTCATAGACTCATAGGTCAGAAGGGACCAATATG